>WEIV01018578.1:194734-235971 GCA_013390005.1 Calyptomena viridis
CAGGGATCAGTGTTGCAGTATGAATGGAAAATCTCTAAAAGCTGTAGATGGGCTGTTTTGTGAAAGCAGGCGGGAGGAAACCATAGTGCAAATTAGTCAAGCTATGCTTCAAAATTAGTGTTTTGATAGTTGACATTACTAACAGAATGTGAGACTAACACATTCTGGGCTTGTGGTGCAGACAGGACTGAGATTTGTGTCTTCACCGTGTCCCTGAATTATGTGATAGCCTTTGGTTTTGGCTGGGCTGTAACGTGATTTGGGAATGTGGCTTGATACCATCTATACCTCAAAATAAACGGTGTTCCTAGCACAGTTGAGCAATTATCATCTCATGAGTACCTTATCCTCCCCCAGTGAAGACGTTTATTAATCTTTTAATGAATCAGCACTTGCTACCAATCTCATTGCTTTNCTATCTTTTACTCCTACAAGAACAGCTATGCTAAAACCTGGTGATTGTAATGTCTAAATATCTCATTTAATCTAATTAAAACATACAATATTTTTCATGGAAGTAGCTCTTGCTATTTCAGCAGATGTTGAAGTTTAGCTCTCAGCTGTCTATCACTGCAAGCTGCTTTTCTCACAGGCAGCTCCTGGCTACTGAGGACTTGTCCTATGCATTAACTATTAACCAGGCATCAAGGCAAGGACTTCCTTTGGGGATTGACTGGAGTTTATTTGCTCCGTGTCTCTGTTGCCTCAGGCAAAGAATAGAGCACCTTGGTCTTGAACTCCCTGGTCTTTGCCTGCTGAGAAGTGAAGTCACCTAAGGGGAGCTCTACTTGTGCAGAGCTCTTGTTCTGAGTGTTTTGGGTAATGCAGGGTAATACCTGTAATGGGGCTTGGAAAGTGCTCCGTGCGTGGCACTTCCCCGTTTTCTGTGTTGTGTGTGTGTGAACCAGAGGGGCGTGAGCTTCTTTGAAAGCTAATTCAGATTTTTTTTCCGAAGCCTTTCAGTCTTGGGCTCTTAAGCTGAGAAGGAAAAGTGTGAAATATTTGGCAATAGAGCCCTTAAGTCAAGTGGCATTTGAATGGATTTTACGTATAATTATTCAAAACATTGCCTCTTTAACATCTGTATGTAGCGTGTAAAAGAGTACTCCAGTGTTTGTTCAGGGGATGATGGCTGCTGTCTAAAATGCACTGGGAGGAGAGAAAATAAAATGAAAATGAGAACACCTGTTATAAAAAAAAACCCTATAACTTGCGTTGAATTACTTCAGGAGGATCAAAAGAAGGATTCACACCATCCAATTAGTTTTGGCATAGGTTATTGTTAGGGCAAAGAGTAAAAACCCAATTCTTATTTGGGAGCATTTAGAGTTTATGGAATGGACTTTTTCAGATGGTTGGATGCAGGGGCAAAAGTTTGCCAGGAGGAGCTTCCTCAGTCCTTAGTTGTAACTTACACATTTGAGAGTTGCACAAGAACAAAATGTTCGATCAATCACGTTACAGACAGATTTATTCTGTACAAGGTAATGGCTGGATACAAACAGCTGCTATTGGCATTGCATAAGTGTATGTGTGGAGAGCAGGACAAAAATGCCTGGATGTGTTTGTACATGTATGTTTCAAGCAGATCTGTGCAAACCCATGAAGTTCACACTTGTTATCTGGTAAATGAGCACGAAAATGTGTTTTGCCCCCATTATTGAAGCCATTTTTAAATGTGGATTTCGTAGAGATCAAAGATGTTATTTGATGTTTGTTTACCACAGTTTGCATATGTATTAAAGTTACAAAATCTATTGATCATCTTTCATCTTTTATCAGATAAACAGCAGTTTTCCATGAGTAAGTGAAGTTCTACTATTAGATACATGCAGCCTAAGGTGGAGGGAATAATGTTTTCTCAGCAGGTGCCAGGAATAAAGGAATATTTCTTTTTTTAAGCTTGACATGACTATTTCAAAGGCAGTGAGGGCTTCTGCTGCTGGGACCTCCTCTGTTTCTGTCCTACTTCTTCCCTTGCTGAGTGCTACCTGGATTTTGTCTTGTCAAAGCACACGGTGTGGGTATATCTTTCTAGTTATTTACTTCCCTGCCAGTGACACACCTGAATTATCATTTCTGTAATAGTAAATGATTTGAAAATACACACAGAAATTGGGAAATTCAGAAATGTGAATTCATAAATATCTTTTTAAGTTTCGTTCTATTAATCTTTCTCTGACCATACTATGTGTATATCACTGGATATTCTCCTACACACACACGTTTCCAATATAAAAAAAAAAAGGCTTTGTCTGTGTGCCTGTCATCTTTAAGAATTATGTTATTGGAAGGTAAGGGCTAGCAAATTTCCTGTCTTTAAAATATTCAATTTGTTGAATAACAAGAGCCTGTTAAGAGTAACACCTTTGATATTATTTGAGAGAAGTGTAATTTCCCTGCTGTAAGAAAGCTTTGGTTAAAACTGCTGCTGCTTCCAGAGAATTTAAAACTGAGAGTAGAGAAAGGAATGGTACAGATCCTTTTAATGGAATTGTGAGACACAAGTAGGGTTTTTTTTTTTCCTGTGCATACCTTTCATATACAGGCTCTCTGAAATGTCAGTGATGTGGGAAGAGCAATGGGAGTTGCAACTAAATTTAAAGAAAGGGCTTTTCAGCAGCATTCCTGCTTGGATTCATCAAACAATAATTGACATGAATATGTTTAATTTCTGCATTTTTTGTTGACAACCTTTTTAGCCAGATTTCAAGTATGAACATAATGCAGTTCTGTGACATGCAGGTTCTAAAATTTACATTAAGCCCCAGTTTCCTGAATTATAACAAGTCTGAAGTCTCTTGCATAGCAATAAGTGCCTCTGCATTTACCATTAAATACAAACGGCTTGCCTGTTGAATTTAAAATTAACCCCCCCTAATGTTTTATTTACATCCTACTTCAATAAGATGTCTGAATTAATGACAGAAGATATCTAGACAGTTGATCACAGCCACGGCAATTTTGCCACCTCCAGGAAGGTGTTGATGGGTTGGTCTCTTAGAGGAGAAAGAAGTCAAGACAGGAAACCATTAAACCAGCACCATATGTGGCTGTATTTAAAGAGTGAGACATACTGGACTGCAAGAAGGAGACAAGCCTAAGCCTCTGTGCCATCTGATAAGGGAAGAGTAGAGGTGATGCTCTGCTATAAGGAAATACACTTTTTGATCTGAGAGGCCTGTCCACATTGCTTATCCCAAGGTGTAGATCATTGCCACAGTCATGTTCCTTCTTTCTCCAAGGGAACCACTGCTGGTGGGTGGATTGTGTGGCATCATGGAAGGACAGAGGCCTCACTGCCATGTTGTTCAGTGTGTGAGATGTCTCCTCCATACCCAGCACCATGTACCAGAAACCAGCTGTATGAGTGCTGAAATTAGTCTAGACTGGCTANCCCAGTGAAGACGTTTATTAATCTTTTAATGAATCAGCACTTGCTACCAATCTCATTGCTTTCATTAACCCAATGATTTCTAAGAAATTGGAAGTACTTCATAACCAGTAATAGGTCTTTACACTACACTCCTGAAGTAGTACGTTCTTGTAATTTCTGCTCTAATGGGGTAAATCAAAGCTCAGAATGGTTAATTGCCTTTCAGAAGGTCTTTGGCAAAGTCAGCAATAGAACTCCCAAATGCTTTAGCCATTAGCTATAGTATGTTTCCGTGTCTGAATTCATGATGGACTAATAAATGGAAGACTAGACTAAAGAGGGCAAGAAACTATGCAAAAGCATATTTCAGGACCATATTTATGAGCTTTCAGCTAAAGCAAGGGGAAGTTGCTTCATGTTTGCTTCCATATTTGTGAACAAAAATTTCTATATAAATAGAAACTTGTACTGAGATAAGAAAAATATCTCCTCACAAACAGTTGCAGCAAGAATGAAAAGGACTGGAAGACAAATGCAGTGCTAAAGCACATAGTAGATGAGTTGTAAGATACTCCACATACCTTTGCAACCACCAAAGTAAAAGAAATTTAAAAATCATCAGCCAAAGCAAAACCTGATTTGCAGCTAATCAGTGCTACATCCAGCATGCAAAGGCCCAGACATAGCAGTATGACACAGGATATGGTTAAAATCCATTCAGTGACTCGTAACAGGATGCAGAGAATGCTGAAAGGTTGCTAAACAGTAGAGTCCGAAAGGACACATGCAGAGAAGAGAAGGAGTGAATGAGATATCAGTTACCATTTAAGCTAAGATAGAAAGGGCATCAGAAAGAGAAGTCTTAACTAATGTTGGATACAAGGTTTGAGACGGGTTGTTAAAATGGTAATACCTTTCTATGATACCACCCTTTTTACTGGGAATGCTAATGATGTGCTGGAAACCACAAGAAAAAGGCAGCAGGATTTCCCTTCAGCAACCATCTATTGGATGGAAACAGCAAAGTTGGCTTTACCTTGGAACAGCTGGATATCAACAGCTGACATTAGAAGCAGCCCAAGATGAAAATAAACCACAAAAACCCTGGCATGAATGTGCTGCTCTGTAGCAAACTGACAGAAGGGAAATCTCCTTGCTTTGAGCCTGTTTTTCTCTTGAAATGGCACTACTGAAACTGCTGTACTGAATTATAGGCTTCAGTGGAAGGAAAGTGTATCAGCCCACCTTCTTGATTTGTTTCTTATTTCTGGCAATGTTTAATAGAGAAGTGCATTTTCTTTTTGTTTCAAGCAAATACATGAAGGGCAGGAACAAGGTCTTGAGTGCCCAGGAAATTGCTATGAAACTGCATAACGTGTCTGCATCAGCACAGATGTCCTAGAATTACTGCTGGGTACTAATCTCTCAGCTGGGCTGCTACTGGTCTTAGCAAAGCAGCAGGACGATGAACATTTGACTGCCTCAAAATGTTGGCATCTGTAACTGGAAAGGTATGTAAATTTCTAACAGCAGGGGTTTTCCAAGGTGTTGAAGAGGAATGGGGAGAGTGGGTGGCAGAGGAGCCACCATAAGTGTTCTCCAGGTACAGAGTCTGAAAATGTTTTGAATTCTTCCCCTTTAGACTTGCCAGGATAAGTTAATGGTAAGAACCAGAGGGACTTTCAGGAAAGCCGTGTGTGGGTGTAGAAAATGAAAATGTGGTAAGGCCACAGTTATCAAATTCATACAATGTAGAAGTTCAATAATGTCTGAAGTTGTGATATTAATTTTCCTCTTATACAGGAAAACCGCAGTGCCTCTCACGTTGCTGGTTATCATATGATGCTGTCACATACCTTTCCCACTTGTGGTGTTTTTGGATCCAGGATTGTCATGGATCTGACATATGAACTTCAAATGACCACTCCCTCCTTCTGTGCCTGTGCCCCTTGCCAGCCTTTGTTACTTGTTTACTTGGATTCTGCTTGTGTTACACCTTATACAGTGCAGAAATTAATGCACTAATTGAAGATAAGAGTAACCAGAAACACACAAGTCTTTGCAGGACTGAGGTATGCGCAGTCTCTTGAGGACAACTGCTGTGTTTAAGCAGGTAGATGTGTAACACCATAAACAGTATCATCTAAAACTGCAATGATTGATGGCTGGGCCCTCAAGACTATTAAATGATTTACAACAGCAATCAAGTCTTGCTGTTATCATTTTATGGGCACTGAACACTCATCAATGAGCAAAACACAACTCTTATAGTAAAGCATGATGCTATTGGGAGTTTCACGTGAAGGTCAACTGGCTATCTGAGTACCTCTGTCAAAAGATTTTGGGTGATGTAAAGCAAGAGAACTCATTATATTTGTGGGTATGGTTTGGTTTTTTGGTTTAAATTTTTCTATCCATCTGCAGAGACAGTGGTGTTCTCTTGCAAGAACATCTTAGAAACTATGTCTCTTCCACAGCTGGCTCTTTTGGGGTCAGAGAGGCTCTTTGACACCGAGTCTGACTCCTTTTGTTTTCAATGGTTTTTGTGCGCTATCTCCACAATACACAAGTTTCAGGCTGCTTTCCCCTCAACTCAGCAGAAAATGTTAGCACTGCTGATCTCTGTGACAGAGCAACGGGTGACAAACTGCCTTGTCATTTCAATCAAAGCCACCCACACTTGTCATTAGATTTATCCAGGGTTAAACTGTTCATTACGCACCAGCCCAGGCTGCCAGGGGTAGCTGTTTTTCTTAATCTCTTGTCATAACTGTTGTAGGTTGGAGGTGGGAATGGAAGCACCTGCTGGCTGAAGTGACAGCTTTATTCTGGGAGCTGCAGACTCAGCTGAAAGAAAAAACAAATGGGGACATGACTTAGTGGGTCTGCAGCTCACAGGGATAATGCATTTTGTAGAATTAAGAGTTTGTTTAAATAAAATTATACAGCAGTTCTCATCTCCTCTTACTTCCTATATGCGTGATTTTAGACATGGTTCTCTATGTTCCTTTTGTATCCTTCTCTCACATGAAACTGCTTTTCAGTGTTGTTGTTGAGGGGTTTTTTGTTCTTCGTTGTTGTTGTTTGGGGTTTTTTTCTGTGTAGAGACTTTGATGTTTTAATTGGAATATATTCAACAAAATGTGTTACTAATTCTTTCGCCAGGTTTTGTTTAAAAAATGCAAATACATAAGAAAACAGATGTAGACCCAACTAGTATAATTTATTTCACATTGTAACAGCACAACTCCAAATTAATTTTGCTTTCATTTTTGTTTTGTTATGTCTCAGTTTGTTAACTGATTATAAACTTACTTTTCTTCATCTTGCTCCTATAGGATAATATAGTTCAAAGCTTTATCTCTTGGAAGTAGGAATCTTGTTTTGAGTCCGACACTGACTTGCTTTACCTATGACTTATCCTACAACTAAATGGAAATATAAAGTATTTTTTTAAATTTATTTTTCATTAAGTACTGTGCTATTTGTGGTAAAAAGCTCACTTACACTTCTGGGAGACAGCTACTCCCTGAGTAGCTAAGGGAGAGAAGAAGAATTAGATTTATATTAATTTTTATCCCAACCACTGGAAAGAAAGCATCTGTATTCAAGTTATTTTGAGTAAATACTCTACCATAATTTTATTACGTGATATCATTTACTAGAGATGCACTAAATCTTTGATTTAATTTTTATAGTATGCCCAGTTACTAGGCCTAGTTTTAGGTGGGTTTTTTTATAACTTAAATTACCTAAATTCTGGCAATACTACTGGATAACTTTGAAAGAGTTATTGAAACAATTCCAATGACTCAAGCTTTAAACCAAAATAATCTATTACAACAAGTTTTCTTATTTCCTTCCGGTTTAGTCAACCCTATATAGGTAAAAGAAGCATTAAAGATTATGTATATATAATTATATATTATACTATCTTAATTTTACATCTATTTTATATTCTCTTTAATGTATCATTGATGCATAAAATATCTCAACATGCTGCATGCTAAAAATAAGTATTTTCTAATATTATTGAGCCTTTCCAAGAGAATACAAATCTGGCCTTTGTGGCAAGTCTTTATGATTATGGCTATTAAAATAAGGACTTCTTTTTGTACATAAAAGCAACATTAGTCGTCTGACATGCATCTTTCCCTTGATGCTCTGAACAAAAGGGGTTTTATCAGCAAAGCTTCTCTCTGCATGTGGAAATAGAGCAAGTAGACTGCGATAGTTCTTGGGAACTTCCTAAAATTTGTCTATCCTGGTACCTGGTTTGTTCAGATCCTATTATGTTGTGGCAGATGGAGGCAGTGGGGTTTTAGAGCAGTTTATTTCAGGTGAGCTGTCACACACCTATGGGTACCCCAGCACAGTACATCTCATGCATCAGACGTGTCTCCTCCCCAGGCAGCAAATGCTGCAGGGGAAAGGACAAACCAAGGCTGTGGAATATGGCTGCTGTGCAGGAATCCTGCAAGGAAACAGATCTGAGGGACCTGCAGAGTGACTCAGGAGAGCTAAGCTCTCACAGCAATCATTACAACCCCTGTCTTTTATCAGGAGAGAGTTTGTGTGAGGACCGTTAGGGAAGAAATGAAGAACAGAGTAACTCCAAAGGGTTTATAGTATGGTTGTCAAGCAAAGGGATGCAGAAGCCACACACATGAGGGGAGGTGGGATAGTTCTGAGATACAAAGGGTGTTATCACCCATTAAATTGTTTATAAGGTAGCAGCAGGTGAATCTTTTGGCCTGATACTGTGAGGGCAAGGACCTAGACCTTCCATTGGGATGAATAAGAGCAGTGAGACCTCAACGGTCGTGTAGAGTTGGGCCTTCTGTTGTTATATGGGATTATGTGGTTACCAATGCCCTGTTTTGAGTTGGATTGTAATTTATTACTGGATGATTTAAAATTGGAGAGCTTTTCTGTAAGACGTATGTGGAGGGTAAGATTAAAAGAAGAAGAGGAGAGAATGAGGCAAATATTCTGTAAAGGTTAAACTACTTGCAGAGACAGCCAAGATGGGAACAAAAGGGAAAGCAGCAGAGGTTAAACAGGAAAGCATGGGGTTAAGGAGAGAATTGTAGATATGATGGCCCAGTAACTTAGTTTTATATCATCCTCTTCCTCTTAGAAATGGTTCTGTGAAGCCAAGATGTGGTTCAGAGGCAAAATGCAATTCAAACACTGCTTTGATTGTGACCTCTAAGGCGAAGGTAGAAATCACGTTCCTAAAGTTTTGCTTACATAGATGAGGAAGAATACAGTATCCCAGAGAGAACTCTGGATTCATCTCATTGGGATTGTGGTGGTTGAATCTCCACAATATGAAGCTGTGATAGCATTACCTCCCTTGCAGGTAAGTACATAGGTTTGGATAAACATATGTTGTCCATCTGAACTGTCCATACCAGAGTTTGTTTTTCTACCTTTTAACACTTTGTGTCGTCAGATATATCAATATAGTTGCTTGTGCATTGGTTGCACATAATCAATCCTTACTATTCATCCACTGGCTGCTAAAATGGGGATTGAACCATTACAGGGTCAGTTCTGTGCACTACAGAAGAAAAGCAAATGTGGTGCTAATACTTCAGGAACAGGAAGAGCATGATCAGTTACAAATCTTTTCACTTTGTACCTCAGTGGGCTGAAATGTTTCAGGGTAAATTCTATGGGAAAGACACAGGAGAGGAATATGGAAAGAAAGATAAAATGCGAAGCAGCTTTGCCAAAGATTATGAGGATAACTATAAACAGATTACTCCGTAAAGCATTATTAATTATGTCCACATAGGAATGGATGGTGGATTCATCTGGATCATTTTCCATGGTACTACATGGAGCAGAGAGGAGGGAGATACTGTGCCTATTGGAGTATAGGTCTTGTAAAGGGTCCAGTGAAGTGGCTCACAAGAAAGTGTCAGTAGGATAGGCAGATGAAAATTTGGGTCTGAAGAGATGATTATTGAGGATCTGTAAGAACAAATATGAAGATTACTGTTTAATATCATATCTAATAACAGTGGCAGAAAAAGTAGGAATGTGTGAATAAAATTTACTGGTGACACAAGCTAGGAACATGTCTTCAATGCAGAAGCAGACTGCAATATCAGACACAATTTCATGGACTGCTAATAGTACAGACAGGATAGACATGCTGTGGGAATGTAATTTCTATGTACACTGGTTGGGCACATAGTAAAGGAGAAGGATGAGTATGTTGACTGTGTGTGGTATCAAAACTAGAGTGAGACAAGCCTTGTAAAAAGCAATTCTAGGACATAGTAAAAGCTCTGTATGACATAAACTGGAATAAAATTTATGTCACTGCATAAAAATTGGTAAGACCAAATTTTGTATTTTGTTTTGATCATCCAAATACAAAAAGAAAGAATTCAAGTGGAATAGGTATGGGCAATAGCTGCTATGAGAATCAGGGAAATGGACACCCTGTTGTGTAGAGAGAGGCCAATGGGCTTTGTCTTGCTTGGCCCCCAATAGAAGGTTGCTGCCATTTCTGCAAGAAGTGCTTTTGTAAATGCAGAAGAGAGAGGTTCAAGCGTCTGAGAGCCTGAAGGACCAAGGCCATGCAGCAGATGAAGGTCAAGGCTGGCAACGGACAGCTTGGGGCCAAAGAGAGCAGGAGTAGCTGCTTATTGAGGTGGCATTGCTGTTCTGTCCCTTAAAGCATGTCAGGTTCTTGGTCTGCCAGGGAGCAGGTGATCTAAACTGTGTACATGCACCCAGAGCAGTCTTAAAATGGAATGTTAACTGTGTTCATGCACCTCTGGAATGAGATGATTGGAAGGTATTTTTTAGGTTAGACATATAATACTCATCCAATGAGTCCCATTTATCTTTGTTTTACAAATTCCAGAATATGAGCACTTTAATTCCCTGCAAAGTATGAATTGGCAAAAGTAGAATTAACAAAACAGTGGTAAACTGGTTAGCTCATGCGTTCTCTTTCCTTCTGTCAGAAGTATGAGAAAAAAATTAGATATTAGTTGGTATCTGAATTTCAGCAGAAGTTTGCACCACCTCTAAGGATGTTTGATTCACTGACTGCTGTGTGAAGCTACACAATTTTTAAACTTTATTTGAATTTTTTATTTGAATTTATTTGATTTGAATGCAAGCATGGCAGTGCTTTGTATCTTTAGCTACATTTTACTCAGTAACAAGGCATTCAGATTGTGTAATTCAGATATGTCAGAAATCTCATGCTTGCTCCTTGAATGTGCTGCCTTCTGCCTTGGTAAACAAGAGGAGATGACAGTTAGCTTTTTAAAACAAAAACAGGAAAAGTGTGTTCTAGTGTTTTCCCCCACTTTCAGCCCAATGCCAGTTTAACCTGGATTTCTGTGCCCTACTCAGTGTTTCCACTAATGATTTTCATTGAGTATATCAAGCATTCATTTACTTTCAATGTGTTTTAATGGGTATCAAAAGAAACACATTAATGGTATCAAATATGAAGCACTTAGGTGTCATTAATACATTAGCACTATGAGACATCAACATTGCACAGCATCAACCTCTTCCTTGAATGTACTGCAAAATTCGGAGGGAGCAGGATGAGAACCTCAGTCAAAACCAGTATGTGTCATTTTTTTTGCTGTATTTATTTTCAGTGCTGAAGGCATAACAAATTTGCAGGAAAATGTGGCTTTTGGAAGGAAAGTGATAGGTGAAAGATAGCTTGGCTTTGTGTCAGAGTGCCTGAGATGGACAGTTCTGTGACAAACAGAATCGGGCAAATACGTTTTGCAGGACTGAGTTTAGTTATGCAGATAGCAAGGCAATTAATGTCAATGTCAATTTTCCTCAAGTATTCTGTGCTTTTGGTTTTGTTTACTTTTGAGTGCTATCTAATTATTTTTAGAACCCTGACTTTTTTTTTTTTTTAAAGCATGTAAGGTTGGCAGTTCAGTGGCTCTGCTGCTTCCACCATCTAAATTTGCTTGTACCCTGTCCAGAGCTACATGCTTCCTTGCCTCTACAATTTTTTTTCTGCCCTTCTTCAGCAGACAAGAGCCCTTGCTGTGTGGGTAGCTTTAGGGGTTACTGAATGCTTATTGATGGTCACCTGTGCTGTCTCTTCTTGACCTCACTGCACCCTGTGGTGTTTGATCTGAAATTTGCTGATGCGCTGGAAAGCTTTTTCGTGATGGAAGGGGTGTACTGGGGAAGAGGCTGGACACTGGGAGAGGAAGGTCTTGGCACAAGAGCTGTTGTGTAACCTCCTTTGTGTGTGGAGCATTGCCAGGTTGTGACTCTGGGACAGAGCTTGGGCAGTGGAACATATATTGTTGCATTGTGGGCACCGAAAAAAAGCAGCAGAAACCCCCACGCAGAGTCAGAAATACTGCTGTGAACTCGTGTTCCCACGTGTGAGGCTGAGTCCTGTGGGCTCCCCTGCCTTTTATTGTAAACAAGGCTGTGCAGCTGAGCTGGGGCTTGCCAGGCCTGACCCACAGAAAACTCAGTTCTGGCTTTTCAGGGAACCAGCTGGGTCAAGTCTGCAGCCTCTGCCACCTGCCCTTTTGATCACAGGCTGGGGATATGGGTCTGGGCAAGAGAGAAGAAAGGGGTGTATATATCCCAGAGAGCATCCTAGTGAACTAATTCAGTGAAATTTTTAAGTAAATGGGTTTTTGCCATTCAGTTGTTGAATTTCTCCATTTGAAACTGCATAGACTGAATTTAAAATTCAGGATGTTACAGAGTTTCATCTGTAATTGCAGTAAATTAAATCAATAAATGCTGATCTTTTAATACCGGTGTAGCAAAGAGATGTTACTGAATCCTACCAGAACAAGAGATCCCAAAATATAAAGACTTACAACTCTTTTCTAGAGTCAACTGAAAATCTTTTATCTGTTCTCTTTTTTTTTTTTTGTAAGAGTTATCTTATAACAACCAGAAGATTCTTTGATTTAGAAAAGACATATTGTTTGATATTTAAAAAAGACACCTCATGAGAAATAAAAGGGAAATATTACTTTCATTTACACATATGTAAAGTGTTCATGATTTTATTTCTCCTTCTGATATTTCAGAAAATGAAACCAAAAATTAAATTTTTTTTTGTGTTAGAATTTTTTCAGAAAGAAAATACTTCTAAATTGTAATCTCCTCCAAACAGGTGCTCTAAGCTGCTGTGGTCTGTGAGTTCTTATGCAAATACAGAGTTTTCCTTTTTTTGTGTAGTAACTTGATGGATGCAAGTCATGAGCATGAAGCATTAAAACTGTATTTTTGCCATGTTTTAGTGCCCTGAGATCCTATTTCTTTAAGATGAAAATGAGTGTTAACAACCAAAACATAATTTTTATTTATAGCACATTGATAAACATAGCTTGAACTTTTTAGCATGCAACCTCAGCTAACAGGCTGGGGCACCTGAAGATATGAATTTCCATCCCTAGAGTGACTTAGAGCACACATACTGATTTCTTCAAAGTGCTCTGGGATAAAATAATTCAGCTTTTTGGGGCGAGTTACTGAGTTCATCTCGAGGTTGAAAAGCATGTTCAAGAAGGCAATTAACTCAGTAGTTGAAGTTAAAGCTTTGATTTGCTGCTTTGAGGAGGGTGTAATCTGGGCCCTGGGCAGTTACTTCTGCTTTAGCATAAATGAACACATCAAGTATGAAATTTAACATGTTCTTATTTTTGCATAGTAAAACGTTCTTGTGGGAACGTGGTATAAATACCAAGTGCAACACAATGTGCTCACAATTGAAGACTTTACGATCAAAAGTGGAGAAATAATGTGTAAATTTTTTTTAATAATAACATTTGTTATTTTAAAATCCTTTTTCTCTGCTTCTGTTAACAAGTTAGTCTCTTTTATTACAAACATTAACAAGCTATGTTTAATCTAATTTATGTACTTTATCATCTTGCTTTCTGATGCCTTGTAACTAACTTTTGATATTTGAGGCTCTGCTATCTGCTATGTTCTGGCTTTCCTAGTGCAGTATTTTGAAGGAGAGATGTAATGTGCTCTCCCACAGAGCCTTTGCTTTTGGCTTTTTGATTAACTTTTATGACTCTGGTGACTGGGCTTTAACCAGTACCCAGAAGTCAGGAATATTACAAATAAACTCCTGGAGAAGGAAGCAAACAGCTGATTCTATAGCTCTTTTCTCCATGTTGTTAAGGACACAATTCTCTGTAAAGCACCACACAAGCTCCCAAACAGCCCTAAGATACCTTATGCTGAGTTAATAAATGAACACAAACATTTTAGGCTCCTGAAGAGCACATTTATGACCTGTCATTAATTTCTCACCTGTCTCGAAAGGTGATAATTTTTCTTCAGACCTTGACTTCTGGGGTTTATGGGATTGACTGTATCTTTAGTTTTTTCTCCAGAAAAACACATATATACCTTTTTTTAACTTCTTAATGACAGAAAAATGTGGAAGTGTGGATGACAAAGATTCTGATTAGGAAGAAAATGGGAGTGCTGTTCTCTGTCATAATCTTGAGGTGAGAGGTATGAATGAATGTAGCCTTCAGCATTTTTGATTGCCCATGGTAACAGTTGTCCCTGTTAATAGATAATAGATGATTGAAATAAGTAGTAGTGAATTAGACAGAGCTGGCATGTGGATGTGAGTACTAACAAGTGCATGTTGTTTTAAGCATTAGTATTGTCCCTGATGTAGTTGAGTTGGCACTTCATGAGTGCTGGCAAAGCCTAGACTGTATGCAAGAAAAATCAGAGTCTTACCCAGAAAATTACAGATTTTGGCCAGGAAGAACAGCTCTGTCTCTCTTTGTAATCTGTATCCTTGCTGTGTGCCTTGGGCATTAGCTGTTCCCTGGCTATACTGACATATTCAGGGATGCTCCCTGAGCTGGAATCAGGGCTTGCCCCCTGGTAGGCATGTTTACCACTAGCAAGAACAGAACAGAAAATGCTGAACAGATGAAACACTTCATTTTTCCACTGTTTTGTCTGTATGGCTTAGGTTTCTTCCTTTAAATACAGGAGTCAAATTATAAATGAATCTGTAGCTCCTTTCCACTCAAGTGGAAAATATGTTATTGTCTGTTTTTATGAATCCATTTAAAGCTGCTTACTCTTCTTTTCCACAGCTGCCTTCTGACTCTTTCTCTTGCTGTTATCCAGATTTTATTGCCCTTCCCCAAGCTCCCTCCACTCCTCTCCTAGCAGACACTGACATGAAAGGAGGCAAGAGTGACAGCAGTAAAGCCAGGCTGTTTGGATGCTGAAAGTGGCTGCACACTAGTGACAGGCACACTTTTCCAGCCCAGAGGGGAAAGGACCCTGCAAAAGGAAACCCCTGGAGGTGGGAGCCCTGTGCTGAGACCTGTTTCAAAGGTGGTGCAGCTTCCCCTGTGCTGCAGTCCCTGGCACCCTCCTGTTTGTGAGAGAGGAGACAGGGAGGCTCTCCTGCGACCAGGCAAAGCAGGGCAGGTGCCTGCCTTGCTTACTGAACCTTTTTTCCTTTCATGTATGTGTCTGCCTCACTCCAAGTCATTGGTGTTTCACGGGTGTGAAACAATGGTGTTTCATTGTTTGTTTTTATATATGTGTATATTGCTCTGGTCTGTAACACACCAAGGCCATGAGAACAAATGGCTTGGGAGAGGGCATGTAGATGTACTTATATATATGCACATACATCAGTGCAACACACAGCCCTCATATATATTTATATATGTGTATATATAAGAACATATACCCTTGCTATATGGTATTCCACATATGTTTGTGTGGAAGGGAAGGGCAGTGAGCACATTGCACCACAGTGAGGGAAAAAGGCAATGGGTGAACCAAAAAGTTTGAGGTGCTTGTTTAAATTGAATAGTATTGCTGATTTAGTCAAGTCCTGCAGCTCTGGAATGTGGCACCAAAGTAGAATCCTATTATATCTCTGTATTTCTTTCAGTGTATCTGTCACTGGCTTATCAATAGTCACTTCAGGAGCAGAATGCTCTGAGGCAACATAAATGCAAAATAATGGGGAAAAGGCAAAACCAGTGTTGTTGAATTGAAGATGTTTATCAAAAGTTCAGTATAGATTTTTATTTTTATTATTCCAACTCCACTATGTGTTTGGAATGAAGTGGTGTAATCTTCTTGAATAAGCAGAAAACTTTCAAATACAAATTTATTGATGCCTTTGCATTTCTGACTGTGGCTAATACCAGAAATTCTACAATACTGCAGCTCTGTGAGCGGTGTTGTATTGTGTGGTTACCTAGAATTTGTATTTCTTATGAAAAATATATAACCTAACCTCATAAGACTTGAATTTAAACTTCCGGACATTTATTCTGCTTTCTGAATGACAGAAGCTGTGTTTTGTTGCTTGCTTATGGGAGCCAACAGAGTATACTCCAGAGAGCACAAACAGGGCTTTTTTTGCCCCTTGACACAGTAATTTGACTTATTTTTCCCTAAATATATAAAGTCAGTTATTCAGATTGAAACTTTCCAGTTGCTCATTATGAAGGAGTGGGAGTTGGCAAGAAGAATTCAGAAAATTCATGCTGCTATTTGTGATGCCTCTTATAAAAGAGGAGAGAATTTCTGTGTCAGTGGTTACTCCACATGGATGTGAATTTGTTTTTCCCTCTGGCAATTTTGATTACAGAGTCAAAGCTGCCTTCTGGAAGAAGATCTGTATTTTGCCTTGTATAAAAAAATAGAAGAAGAAACAACCTTGTCACCTTCCCTTTCTGCCTTAGCCTGTCTGGCAGCATTTACACTCACACTGCCCTGTTGCACCCTGAGTCTGGCTCTACAACGCAAGATCATTTAGTATTGGGCTTTTTTCCCTCCAAGCTTCCAGGATGTGCTGAGAGCCTTTTAACTTAGGCAGCAGAGGTCCAGGACATTCTATATCAAGGCACTTGGTTCTCTCTGCTGAGCTCTCCAGGCATGTCCTATTTTGTGGATGAATGCAATAACTCCCACAAAGACAGCCGCGTTTTGAAAACAAACAAACAACCCCTTGCCACCAAGATCTTGCTTAAAAAGAAAAAAAGTGTTGGTGTATAAGAATGTGTCATACACGTATTGCCCTGAGGGTGTAGAAAGGGCTTTCTTTGGAGCAGATACTTCAAAGGAAAACCAATCCCTGCACGTGCTGTGTAGTGGGGTTGGCACTGTGCCTGTTCGGCTGCTTGAAAACCCGTGCAGTCTCTCTCCAGGGTCTGACACGGAGCAGAGGTGGGATGCTGATCCCAGGTGTTACTGATGTTTCTTGCATCAGTGAAGTCACCTGTTTGATCGTTCATGGTGTTTCCCAGGGGATCGCTTGCTTGCTCACTCTCCTTAAGGTCCCAAGTTTGGGAAAAGGATTCCTGTGACTCAGATTTAAGATGTTGCTCTGTTTAAGTCAGGCACTTCTTTGGTTTTGGGGTTTTTTTAATTCTCTCCTGTGAAAAAAACAGAGAAGCTGAAGAGCCCTGAAATGATAAAGCCCTCTCCCACACTTTACTTTGAGGTATCAATTTCTGTCTCAGTTACAGCAGCTTTCAGCTGCTTTGAGCAAGTGCTTTCTCAGGCACACCTGGTATTGCCTCTTAGCTCACAGGACTCTCAGATGTGTGTTTGCTGGGGCGGGTGTGTAGGGGGTAGATCGGTATCTGTCGAAGGGAAGCGCAATGTCTTGCTTTGAGGCTTCGAAGGGGCTGGGGTGTGTGTGAGGGAGGGACCGTGAGCCTTGTTTTGTTGCTGCCACTTAAAAGTGAAAGGGATCGGGTGGGCGTGGATAGTGGGATTGCTGTCAGACAAGCGAGCACGGCCCACCGTGATTCTCTCAGGGCATGGGAGCAAATCCGTGTAAAAAGTGTGTTCAAGCCGTTTCGTAATTGGCTTCATAGCAGGGTCTTGGAAATATTGTAAGGTCTCCCAGAAATCGGTTGTTTTGAACAAGGTAAAAAGGTTGAAGGAATAGAAAAAAATAAACGTGGCCTTAGTAATATTCACCTGCCCCCAGAGACAAAGAGGATGGAGATTTCTGAGGGAAGGAGCCAGCCTGTGTTGTGGCAACGGGACAGAGCAGCAGGTTGTGCAGTGCTGGAGGGGAGCAGGTGCAGGGAGCAGGCTCCTGGATCCACTGCCCGTGTCCTGCCCATTGGCAGGAGAAAGTAAACCAGAGAAACCACAGGTGATCTGCCAGGCAAACAGCTCCTGAGGAGTTCCCCAAACAGCCTGGTTGGCCTGACACTGTTTTGGTGCAGCATGCAGGGAGAGCTGCTCTCTGTGCTAAATGCTGGGGGATTCTCTGGGGCTGCACCCGAATGCAGCAGCAAGGTGTTGGAACAAGAGAACACACTTGGTTTTCTGAAGGTATGGCATCAAGCTCTGATTTGTGTGGTCCACACTGAAACACAGAAATGATCCTTTCTGATCAAAGTAGAGAGTCTCCAGAATATAAAAGAAGGGCAAACATAAGTCATGTAATATCTATATTATTGTAAATTATCTACAGAGAGAAGCATGCTATTAACAAAACCTGATAAAAGGACAATTAGTGGTTGGGATGGAAAGCTGTCACATAGAGGTGGGCCAGTTGGGTCAGTGTAAGAAATGTGATTTATCTGTCTGCAAAGGATAATAAAGTAGTCATTGTCTACTTAACTATGCCTATAAAGCTATTATTAAAACCAGCCTGGAGAGTGTCTAGTGAGCAATGCCCAGGGGAGCAGCAAGCAGAGAAGAGTGTCCTTGGCTGATGTCATAGCTCCAAGTTTTCTGTTCCTGTCTGAACTATTCTGACCAGCACTAAGAATGTCATTAAACTGCAAGTAACTTTTTGTGCTTTGAAATCCTATTTTGTCTAATGTTTTACAGCACAGAGTAATTTTTAAAATGGGACAAACACTGAACAGTCTGTAGGTAACTATAGAAAATAATTTGATGACATCACTTTGTTTTCTGTAATTTTCCACTATTAAGATTGTCTGCATAAAATGCACTTTTTTGGCCTCTTGACAAGAACTCGGGAAGCTTGTGCATCAGTTGTTTGATTTCAACACATTATCACCTCAACGCTTGTATTATAGATTTTGATTTTTATGTGCTCTAGTAAGTTTATAAAGTATACTTTTAAATAAAGTCAGGCATAGTTTTGCAGAAAATGGACAAAAACAACTGGGAGAGCAATGCCAAATTCCACGTAATACTGTAAACAGCGTATGGAACTGACTTCTTTCAATTTTACTCTTCTTCTCAAATGTAAAATGCAATTCATGAATAAAAACAAGTATATTAAAATTGCTTCATCAGCTGTAAAGTGAGTAGTTATTGAACAAAATGACTTGCATTATTTCCATGAAAATGCTGGTACCATCAGACACCACCACATCAGAAAAAGCACAAAACATTTCTGTGGAACTTAGTACAGTCAGTCAGGGTTTCTGGAAGTCAAGAGTTCACAGGTTGACCCACACGTGTAAATAACTTTATTTACAGTTTTTATTATTGATTTCCACTGATAAGTAACTTCCTGGATGGTAAATTTTAAGCTGCCCACATGCCATTAGGACTTGATTTTTCTGAGTTTGCAGAAGAGAATATGTTCCTGATTAGAAGTGAATCTGTATGCAGACTAATGTACTCCCTTCACTAGAATTGCAGTAATCTGCTAAGATAAATTCAAAGAGCAAAGTTTATTTTGTTTCTGAAATACAATCTACTGACACTTCTTTAAAAGCTGAAAGTACAACTGACTTAGAAATATGGGGGGTTTTAAGTCCTAATTATACAGTTGTGCCTTGAATTACAAATAGGTTGTGCATGAATTCTAATCATGCCTGATATCTGATACCAGGTTATTCTGCAGATAGCATAACCTGCTGTAGAATTTAATCTCTTAAATAATCTCTTAAAAGCTGCAGAAATACTAATCTCTGAACAGCCCGTCTAAAGCATATTTTGATGTCGTAGTCAGCTGAGATTTTTAAGTGAAGCAGAATGTTCAGTGTGTTACTTTATTTAGCTTTACCCAGGTTATAAATAGCAGCATTAAACTGTCACTCAACTGCTCCTTCTAAAGAGTGCATATTAGTTTTGCATTGGATTTGTTAAGTATTTTTTAGCCTTATATGCTACCAGCATTATAATAGTGCTAGAAGTGTGGTAGGGAGAAGAGAAGAAATATTGCTTCCATGTTGGTAAACTGTGTTTTAAAACCATAGGTTTTTGGATCACCAATTGTTGGCATGGCAACAAAATAATTGAACAGACACTTCTCTGTCCAGGCTGGTCAGACTTTTTCTCTTTTAGGGACTTTGAGTATTCTGATCATAAACTCATGAGGCTGAGATAAGTAATGGTGGGGCACTGGAGGAGGACGGAGCTTATAACAGAGAAATTTGGCTTCAGAAGGCTTAGGCACTACTTTGGTAAAATAAAATTACTAAGGTCTATGCAGTTTTGCTTATTATTTCTCTGTTTAAATGTTATTCATTGTTTTTTTCCAGCATATGAAATTAAATGTATCTGTTTATTTTAAAAGAATGTTTATTCTGTAGCTGTATCTACATCTCTGTGTATGTATTTAATTTAGATAAATATCCACTATGTGACAGTGGATGTCATTGTATTCTACAAATTTCAGGTGACTGCATGGAATCTGTTTGGTAATGACTTTTTTTTGTCATGTCCAAGCAGAAAATTGACTGACAGGACAAATATGTAATGAATTTTTATCTGTTTTTTTTTTTTATCAGTTTTATATTCAAAGTAGTAGAGCAGGTAATAAGGTGTAGAACAGGCTACAAAGCCAGATTTCTATTGCTTCATGCACGCAGACTTTTCCCTTAGACCTTTGTATTTTGTGCATGTGCTGTGCTTTTTGTCAGTGAAAATGTCTGCAGAATTAAATACATATATTTGGTCCTGTGCAATGAGCTGAACCATTCGGTCCTTCATGCTTTTTTTGCCTTGTAGGAAATCATTCTAATGTAGCTCTTGCAATGGACTTGGAGTAAACCACTGCTAATTTTTATTGTTAAAATAGAAATAAAGCCGTTTAAATTGAAGGGTTCAGAGGCACCTGTTTTTTTTGCTGACTTCTAGTGTGTAGGCATGTGAAAATGAATTGCAGAAGAACAAACTGTCAAATTACTCCAAAAGCAGGGTAGAATGCAGCAAATCTAAAGAGTAATGAAAAGTTTTATGTTCCAGAAAAAATACTGTAGTCTCATACTCCTCAAACTTCAATTTGTTACGCTAAGTAAAGATTTCTTGTATAATGAATATTGTGTTAGAAAAAACCCATTTGCATGTATCTTTTAATTATTGACTATCACTCCCTGTCTCTTGTGCATCCTTGAAGAGGGGCGTGTGTCTGTGTGCTCTGGGGCTAAACCTATTTTCACTGAACTAAATGGCCTGTGCTAACTTCTGTTGAAACCAGTGGTGTGGAGAATGAATTCACCCCATTATGGAATCTATCCTTTAGTAGGAAGAGAGCGGGGTCATTTATTTACACTCACTTGTGTTTCTTCCTCCATTTGTATCCGATAAACCTCAATATAACCCTCCTGAGTACTATTGGTCTGAATAACTTTATTTTTTTTGCCTGTAAAAACAGGGCAACTTCTCCAAACAGATTTCAAGGGATAGATTGAAATAATTAATGCCATCTAATGACTAATTTTATGGGATAATGCTTTGGTCAATGGGTTTAATTGCAGGCTTGCATATGTAAGAAACTCCCGGAGGCACAGACAGCAAAGCACCTCAAAGTAGTATTTGTCCCTAGTACCTTCCCTCTTCCCCTCTATCATATCAGGAATACATACTGATTCCAGATGTGAAAGAATTATGGATTAATCAAAGCTAATCTCAGAAAAGCATTTGTATTGAGGGAGTGTTTTGTTCTATACAAGCCCATGCATTATCTGGGCAGCCCAGCTTTGTGTTACATATTTTATATAGTACAATATACAATAACTGGTTCTGTGGCAAGAAGAAATTGTAATGGATAGAAGAAAGATTTTCGTAGAGAGTACATAGCAAAAGTAAATGAAATGCTAAGAATCCTTTTCACATTTAGGAGAAAATTTATTTTCAGTGGACATCTGATCACTTGGCAATTTTTCACCCCATCCACCAGTTCTGTGACTGCACTTTCTAACATTGTGCTCTGAATAAAGCTTACCTAAGCTCCCAGTGCTATGAAAAATGGAGCTCATATAAATTTCCTTTGCATTCTAACTCCATCTCAGCTGCACATAGAAAGAAAACAAATACAGTTTCCACACAGGCTTTTTATCTCTTTTCACATCTCAGAGGCTTCCCAATATGGCTTTTTGTGGGGAGAGAAGAGGTGTTTAAAGTAAACATGATTTTAAAATTTTCATCCCTTTTAGAAGCAGCATTAAAGATTTTAAAAGGAACATGTTCTGTGAGATTGACAAGCAATTAGATGAGTGAAGTGATAGTGCAGTGCATGATTCTACGCTTAGAAAATTAGTTGGAGTGAGACAAATCAGAGACAACATAATATCCCATCTTAAGTGGCTGCTTCAGGTAGGTGCTCTAAAACTTGAAGGTATGAATGGAATTGTTCTATAAACTATATCTGGTAAGTGGCTGAGAGCTACTTGTCTACATTAAGATGCAAAGAACAAATACAAGGAATCTGAATCCTCTGAAATAGCTATGACATTCCTCCAGGAAAACAAAACTACACTAAATCCAGTCATAAGCGACAAAATGGGATTTTTGTGTGCAGAGTTTCTGGGAAATCTTTTAATGAAAAATCCTGAAGAAAAAACAAAAGGATAAAATTAGTGCTGTGGATGAAATTAGTTTAAATCACTAATGATAACTTACCCTTCCAAGTTTCCAGTGTATTTATTGATTACTGAGATTAACTTGCTGAATTTTAATATTAGTTGCACACAGTGTAAATATGGGTAAATTATAATTGTTTCATCTCATTTGCAAACACTGACATGGAATGGTTTGAACTCGTAATGTAAATATACAGGAAATTTTCTTTGTGTTGAGAGATTGGGGTCCTTTTTCTTGTGGTTTTTTTTGGTTGTTTCTCCCCCTTGTCCCCCCAAGGCTGTCTCTACAAAGAAGCAATTAAGAAGGTGCTGGCTTCTGGTGTTTGAGGTTTTGAAAGTACTTCAGTATTTTTGACAGTTATATATTACTTTTTTTATCTTATGGGTGGTGAAATAAAGGTATTGTGTAAAGTCATTAATGATAAGGAAATTCTTTCCCCCTATTTCATTCACCCTGCACAGTAATGTATTGCTTTTTAAGATTCTTTGATTCAGTCAAAATTTATATATACAGTCTTCTTATTTGCCACTTTGTACCTATGTATGAGAAGGCATATATGTGTGTATAGCCTTTTTTTCCCCCCTTTATCCTGTAATGTCACCTGAGAAAGTTTTCCGAAATTGAGTGTGGTCCCTCAGGTAGCTTGTAATAAAATGCAGTGATGGAGGTGTACTAGCCACAGTTTTATCACTTGACAGAGGAGCACAGGCCTCAGCAGTGAGGTGTTAATGGGGATAAATAAAGCCGTGCCCCTGTGCCCTACTTGCAGATCCATGACCAAAGCCCTTTCTCTTTAGCAGAGTTTTACTTTGCCGTAAAATTTTAGCTGTATAGTTGCTACATGCTGTGAAAATGTAAACGCTCCCAAATCAGAGGATTTTTTAGGTGGAAGAAGAAATTCCTTCTTTTCTCAAGTGGAATTCATGAGGGTCTGTGGAGTTAGAGTTTGTTCTGAGACCCCTTGCTGAAGGGCTCCATCGAGGACCCAGGCGAGGTTTGTTGTGATATTTCCATTTTGTGATACATCATCCATTGTCTCTTTTTTTACAAAGCCCGTGAAATGCTTCATGTTCAGAGTGGAATGTTCCCCAGTATTCCTATTATCACTGCTAAGCTTTGGTGAGCAACGCTGCAAAAAGAATATGCAGGAAATTAACCAAATCCTTAACCAACCCTTCTCTTTAACTGGTACACCCCTGCTGTTTCTCAGGGGTTTTTTGTCTGTGCATCTTCTGGCAGAGGCACAACATGACATGCACAGCCTGCACTAAGTGGGTCAGCAGCAGGGCACTGCTCTGAAACCTCTCCCTCCCCGATGTTGTAGCTACTACAAGGTTTAGAGCCTCAGCCGTTGGGGCCGGTGTAACCTTCTTCCTGCCTGATAACCTGAGGCCGCTCTGCCTCTGTAGGTGGTTTAACCATTTCTCTGCTCAGCATCAGGCTTCACTAGTAATTTCTTTGCCATTGCAAGTGAATGCCTATACAGAGACTGCAACGAAAACATCTTGAGGCTTTGCAAGTTCTTAAAATAGTCAGTTCCTACTTGTCCTGATGGATGAGCTGAAGTAAATCTTGCAACTTTTCCATGGCTTTTTGTGTGTCTACCTTGCTTATGATTCAGTCATGATATTGAACTGCTGAAAAAGATTATATGAGGAATATGTTGAAAGCCTTGGATGACATATGCTTTGGAAAATGTTTGTATAGGCTTAACCTAAAGAAGTGGATGGCTTTCATTTTTGGGGGTTTGGTGCCCTTCCTGACTCTGGCTATTTTGACACTGGTTAGGTGTGGTGCTCTCAGTGAGTTTAGGTAGAAATCAATCCTAGAGAAAGGAAAACTGGTTTTTATCCAGTAGGATTAGCTGTGATGAGTGTACAATCATGGCTTGAACCATACATCAAGGATGGCTCCTGTAATTGTCCCAGCTTTGGTCCACGTTGGCTGCAAGGGAAGGAATTGCTCATGGTTTGACTCTTCTCTGCAAATAGTCTTGTAGCTGCAATTCTCCCTTCAGCACCTCCACCCATAGCTTGCATTGTTGTGATGGGTTTTTACCTTCTCTGCTTGCAGTGGACCAAGGGATTGCAACTGAGCTCAACCTGAGATGAAACAGCCCTGCAGAAGCTCTTGTTGGGCTTGTGCATCTCTATACTTAGTTTGATATGTGCTGTGAAATCAGGGTAGTCTCTCCCTGCACTAACACTGAGACAAGAAAAAACACACCAATAAGTCTCTGCTGACTGACTGAATATTTTGTGCATGGATATTTCTATTACTTTATTACCCAGCTAGTAGAAAGCCATTTCCCAGCAACAGCGATAGCCAGCATAAGCTTAATAATTTTTGGAAGTCTGAAACTGGAATAAAAGGGAGTGGGGATGCCTTATAAATCTCCTAGTTGGGAATTGTTCTTCATGTTATCAGTATACTTGATTACTGGAGCCATTGACAGTGAGCTGTTTAGCATAACCCTACTTCCACTGCCTTCTGTAAACTCTAACTTAAAATTGTTAAAGTGCTTAGGGAAACATCTGCCATGTCTGAAGTGCTCACTGAACAGAAAAACGTGTCTGATTGTGATCAGCAGCATCTTGTGTCTGACTTAGTGTCTCTTCCTTCAGCCTTGCAGCGTGTAGTCTCTCTGGGATTCCCAGTCAGCCAAGATCTGTAGGCTGAATTCTTTTAAGTGGTCCTCCATCATGTTCATTGGGTTGTAGAAGCTAAACCTGAAAAGGCCACCTGATAGTAAATCAGTCTGGGATGAGTTACTGCTGTGGGACACGACTGGCAGGGGAAGGGAAGGGCTAAGTGACCTAGGAACAACCATTTGAATAGTAAGTCTTGCTTCTTTGTACACTTAACACCAGACTGGATTAGACAATAGGAAATTTACAGCAGGGAACACCTTTGGCATTAAGTAGATTAAATTTTTGCTACCTCTGATGAAGGCGGGTCTAGTAAAAGCATGTGTGTCTAATCTTAACCTCCTACAAAGCTGAAAGAGCTGCAAGGCTGTCATCTGTCACCCGAGCTTGTTCCTATCCAGGTTCTGCAGTTGCCCTGCACATGGTTTCCTGTCTCTAGGAGGCAACGGCAGGTTTGCTTCAGGAAAGCCCTTTGCACCAAGTTCTCGCTCAACTGAGAAGTGAAAGCAGTTGATTTTTCTGAGAATGAGTGACTGTTTTGATGAAGGAAGGAGTCCCCTTCCAGAGATGAGCAAGGCACTTCCCTCCTTTCTGTTTCTGACGAGGCACTGGAAGAATTTGGAGGGTGAAAGATTGCCTTATTTAATTATATATTCAAAGTCCATCTTCTTCACCTTCAGACTGAAAAGGTAGACCATTTATTGTTTTGTGCACACATTCATTCCTCTTCCCACATATCAAACAGTTGTTGGAGATCTACCTGTCTTACTCCTGTTACAGTACCCTGGACTTTTTCTTAGAGTCTTTATTCCATGATGTGCTAGAAAATCATAGAATCATTTGGGTTGGATGGGGCCTTAAGGATCATTTAGTTCCAACTCCCCTGCCATGGGCAATGTTTGGCCCTTTGGGGCATTATCATATTTTCCTTCTTTTGAATTTATTTCTTTCTAAATAAATCAGAGGTAAACTTGGATTATTTGAACTTTGTGATAGTGTCTCCCTGAAAGGCATCCTCGTAGGAGTATGGAGGGTTCACAGGAATGTTACAGCACCTTAACTTGACTTTCCATAGTGCTAACACTCATTAGTGTAAAAAAGTTGGAGGTAATGACCTAAAATACTTACTTTTTTAAAGGTAAATATTCTAGCTGCCTAACATCTGGTATTGTAACCTGAATCCTGATCATATCAGCAGTTTCCTCCTTGGTTTTAAAGCTGAGAATGACAACAAACTGTAATGTCAAACTTCATGGGCATAAGCTCTGCTTTGGGCCATGTTGTGTTTCATAGATACATGATGGAGTATTGATGACAAATCCAAGAGAATTCCTCAGCACTGAGGTGAGGAAAACAACCACCAACCCAGCACTGTAAATAGTTTTTCACTTTTTTGGCCAAGGCAAGTGGCTGGTATGAGAAGACAAACCTGGAATTTTTTTTCAAGCAGCAAGTTCAATGGCATTTTGCTGTGGTGGAGTTATTGTATCTTCCTGTGTTAAGAGCCTGCTGGCTTTCCTTGAGTGTCTTGGTTTTGCAGATATGGTACTGGGGAAGTTTTATGTTGAAAGTGTTATTTGACCCTGCAATCTTAATATAGTCTCATGATTTTATAATTTCGTCAGCAGAACCATCTTTTGAGGAGCCTGCTGACTTCTCATATTGGGTTTGCTGCAAGGGACATTTTTCCATTCACTTGTTTCTCTTAGCTGATTATCATGCACATCAGACCTGTTAATACACCATGCCTGGTGTAATCCAGGCATTTTCTTCCCTCAGTAGTTTTTGCTGAGATTTTTCCATCAATGTGCCCAAATAGTGGGGTGGAGGAGCCTCTTCCTTCTATGAGGGAAGGAGGATTTGGCCTCTGCTTCTTCCTGGATTGCCCCAGGTTTGTTGGTTATTTATATCTATGAGTAAAAAACCAGAAATATATAAATATAAGCAAACCCCAGGATAGATACATTCTTTATGAACAGGAATCTCTTTCATAATTTTGCCTAACTTTCAAGCATTTGGTCTGGGCTGTCAGACAGTGGCATCTGAGAACTTCTGCCTGCTTTGCTGTCACGTAGTTGTGGCAGCTCTTGGTTGTTAGGAAAAGGCACTACAGGATCTGCCTTTAAACACCTTTGTATGTAACCACAGTTGCATCAATAAATCTCTTGTGCTGGGATTGGTTTTCATGGGCTTTACTGAGAAACTCAGTTTTCAGGAAGATAAAATGCTTCATTTATAACCACGTTACTGAATTTTGGTAACCCCTAAAAGTAAAACTCTTAAATGAATCACTTAATGAGGGTCATGGGAGAGAGAAAATTTTATGGTTGACAGATTTGATCTAGATTTACAAGTAGTTCAGCTTTTATGGTTTGTATTTCTTAGACCATGATTCCTGGTAATAGTTTAACTCAATCCAGATGGACACCAAAAATGTTGGAGGAGAAAAATCCTACTAAAAAGCAACGTGCTGGCATGTGTCAGGGGTCCAGGCCAGGTTTCAGTGGTTCACTTCAGCTGACCCATGTTGGTACTGGCTGCACTGAGCCAGCAATGGGGGCCAGCCCCGTGGAACTGGACCCCAGCCAGTTTCAGGATGCGTGTTTTGGAGCAGGGCAGATGTGTCTGGATGCAGGTTTTGGAACTGCCCAGCTCTCTCCACATCTGGAGCAGGGGGGAGGCCGGCAGTGCGGGCAGGTGGCTGAGGAAAAACCCACGGCCACGTGCCGGGAAGGTGGTGCTGGGCCCGAGCAGGGGCTGAAGGTGCTCTCCGAAACCACACGGCCCCGGGCGAGCTCCACGCAGGGCTCTCGAGTGGGGCACCCACAGCACAGCCTCCCTGCAGCCTCCGCCTTCCTCTCTCCGGCTCACGGGGCTGCTGGGGGTCTCTTGCTAGAGGGTTGTTTCTCGCCTGCTTGTTCCGAATTGCCTTTTTTTTTTTTTTTTTTTCCCCTACACTTTTAAAAAGCCAAAGGCCACAGAGGGTTGTTGCAGAAGTGGCGGCAGAGCTGCTTTGGGGTGTGAGTGTGGAGCGGGATGAGGGAGATGCCAGCCTGGGGCCAGATGTGTGAGTGCAGGGACCTGCAGCAGCAGGAGAGAGTGCCCAGGGAGAGGATAGCAGGGCTGCATTGCTGGGTGGGAGCAGAGGAGAGGAGGGGAGAGAAAATCCAGGCTTTGAAAGGAGGAGGTCCTGCGAAGAAACTTCTCAGAGGCAGAAGCACAGCTTGTGAAGGAATTCCAAATGTGCTGGTAGGCAAGTGGGATTGAGAAGGGCTGGCAACCTGATCATGAAATGCAGCAGTGCTCCATTTACTGACTCCATCTCCTTTCCTGCCACCTCATTTGCCAGTCACTACCTAGTCTGTGTCAGGCCCTTGTACAAATCCTTCCATAGCTTCTCCTGTAAAAACTCCTAAAAACCAGAAAAGGTAATTACCAAATGCTGTAAGTTGCAGAAGTTTGTTTCTGTTTGTCCTTAACATCTGGGTAGTCTATCAGTAAATGTCACTCCTGCCATGCAACGGGCACTGTAACTGTGCAGCTCCTTCCACAGGAGCACGTGAGTGAGCAAGAGTAAATGCAAACTCTTTGATTGTTATTCCTTTGGAGCTTGCTTCCCTCTTGAGCAAGAGCACTGCTTTGACCTCATCTTTGAGCCCTTGTGTATTTGTGTACTTAGGCATTGACTTGTGCCTCGACTCCTTTTGGATATCTGGAGAGAGAGATGCTGTTTGACTGAGGCACATTTAAGCAGTAAGTTTTACATCATTTACAATGCAATGTAACTGTGTTCCCTGGTGGCCTGTGACCTGACATTGCCATGCCCTGTGCCTGTACTTAGACACGTTGTTTAAAATGCTGCTGTATTTCACTGGACTGCTGAAATTTGGACTAGTAAAACGCTGGTATGTGAATATTGGAAAGATGCTGTGCAATTTCCAGTAGGCAATGGGCAATCTATGAGGTTAAAAACGTGGAGTTATCATCATCAGCCCACCCACTGCCGTGCTGCAGCCTTGGCCTCAGCCCCTGAAACCATGGCTCAGGGCTGATGAGAGACAGAACACACATTTTGGTGGTGCCAAATGGACTGGCCTTCTCTTCGTGTATGTTGTGCAAATATTAAAGAGGCAGTAAGCCAAACCCTAGCCACTTAAAAACCTAAACTGGTCCTGTTCACAGGAATGGATGCTAACTGCTTTAACTGCTACTTGTTAATTATGCTTCCTGTTTCTTTGACCTTTGTTTCAATAGGCTTTGTATCTTCTTTTTCTGTCTCACTTTCTAATCCAGAAACCTGTTACAAAGGTTATATTTTAGAAAGTGCTCTGTACTTTTTTTTTTTTATCCTAAGAATACAGAAGTCAAACATATTAAGGAAGGAAATTACATGAACTAACAAACAGGACAAGGGGAAGTAGCTTCAAGACATGCCAGAGAAGGTTCAGGTTGGATACTAGGAAAAATTTCTTCACTGAAAGGGTGG
This sequence comes from Calyptomena viridis, assembly GCA_013390005.1. NCBI lineage: Eukaryota > Metazoa > Chordata > Aves > Passeriformes > Eurylaimidae > Calyptomena > Calyptomena viridis. Next base: position 224,052 of record WEIV01018578.1, read on the forward strand.
TTAAGCATTGAAACAGACTCCCAAGGGAGGCAGACCCATCCCTGGAAGTGTTCAACAAGTGAGTAGATGTGGCACTTCACGATATGGTTTAATGGGCACAATGGTATTCAGTCAAAGATTGGACTTGACATTGGAGGTCTTTTTCAACCCTAACGAGTCTATAATTTTAATTAATTTCCTTGTTTTGTTTTTAAATGTTGGACTTCTTCATTGTCTCAAAACACATTTTTCCAGGAACCATCTCAGCCAGACTATGTCTGGGAGGATTTCCCTCACTGATCAGCTTTAATCCATTACCTGAGGTGCTGGAGGCCAAGCTCCCCAGATAAGAACTCTGTAGGTACGTGGGTGGCTCTGCAGACTCAGCCAAGGTTGCCCATGTTTGGCACGGAGCTACAGCTAAATCCCCTTCACTCTTGACTTCTCCACAGTCCTCTACATCTCCTATTTGAGCTCCTCCTGGTCTATGGAGTTTATTAGTACTGGAGAAATACTTGACTTGAGATGACAGTGTGAACATGCTCTTCTCTGGTATGAGAGGAGTCAGGGCCAGGATACCCAAAGCCACCTTCAGCAGCATCCCAGGTGCTTCCAGGCTTCCTGGCTCTTTCTGTGCTGTGCTGCTCACCTTCCTTACATTGTATTTCTGATCTAGGCATAGCTCTGGAAAACCCTGAGCTGCTTCTGGACACATCCAGCTCAAGGCCAAGGTAGGCTGGGGCAGATTGCTGCACTGTCAAAAAGCAGCTGAATTACTGCCCAAACAAATAGCCTCTGGATGGTGCACAGCTGTATTCCCTGATGCTGGAATGACCAGCAATTACCTACCAGGTGTAATGTGATTTGGGCTGGTTTTGTGTTGAACCAACTCTAGTGTAAAATATTGTCTGTCCTGTGACTGTTTAGAAGAAAAGCTTTGGGAAGCTCATCTCTGTTTATTGGTTTAATATACAATGTTGGGCAAATAACATAATCTCTCTGTCTCTATTTACCTCATGTATATGAAATCTTATAGTCCTGAAGAAATATGGTGAAAGTTATTGTTTATTGTTCACCTTAGGAAGGAGATGAATCATACCAGTTCTTTTCAATTTATCTTCATTGAAGGGCTTCACAGGCTATTGACCATTTCTGCCTTTATCTTTTGAACTCCCTCCCATTCTTTGCAAAAAGCACAACTCAGATTAATTTTTAAGTGTGTTTTTTTTTTTTTAACAACTGCAGTACAACTTTGGGGATGGACCTGGAGCTGCATATTGGATCTGTAGTTACTTAGGCTTTGATTTTTTTTAAACTATGCTACATGTTTATGAAATGATACAGGGGCATTTCATCAGTTTTAGTTGCTAAAACCCAACAATGTTACTGTGTCCTGCTGGATGTGGTCAGTGTATAAATAAATGCAACAGTGGTGAGTAAATGAACATCAATATCTTCTGAGTAACAATTTTATTGACCTCTCAGAGTAGTAGTAGATTTTTCTTCCTCGGAAAAGTTCCAACATTTCTTTTTAAAACAAATATTCTGCTCAGCACTTATCAGGCCTCACCTGGAATTCTGTGTTCAGTTTTGGTTCCCACCATACAAGAAAGATGTGGACAGCCTGGAGAGGGTACAAAGAAGGGCCTCAAATAGGACCAAAGGCCTGGGAAGCTGCCATGGAAGAAGGTGGGGGGAGCTCTGTTTCCTCAGCCTTGATAAAAGAAGACTTATGGGAGACTTTATCACTATGTTCCAGTATTTAACAGTTGGTTTCAAAAGAGATGGAGATTCTCTTTTTACAAGGAGTCACATGGAAAAGACGAGGGGTAATGGGTACAAATTAATTCTGGGCTGATCAAGCAGCCAGTTGAGGTTCCTGTGCCAGGGTTTCCCACTGAATACAATAGTGCTAATCTTTCTTTGCATTTCACACATTTATTTTTTTTTCCTAAGAATCCCCTCCCTAAAATTTCTTCCAAACAGATGCATTTTCTTACACACACTCAAGTATTAGTTGATAAAGGGATCCCTAACCAGTAATGAATCCCTGCACGAGATTATTGTCAGAAATATAAAAATAAACCAGAAAATAAATGCTCTGTGCAAAGCTTTCTTGCAGTAACTGTGGTGTTTGGGATCCTTGGCTGTCTTCATGCAGATCCTGTGCTCCCTCCCCGAGCCACACCTGTGAGCTGCAGGAAGCAGAACCCAGACTTAGCAGGTGGGAAACTCTGGGAAAGATGGATGGCTGAGGGAGGCTGCAATCAGTTCTATCCGTGGAGATCCTCCCAGCCAGCCAAGGTCCTGCACAGCCTGGTCCAGCTGAGCCTGTCTACAGAGAGGGTCTGACCTGCCATGGTCCTTTTCTACCTGATTATATTCAGAATTTCATCTCCTTTGCAAAGGGGCAGTGTTGCCCACAAATAGGCTATTTTTTTAAGAAGAGCTGTGCAGCACATTTAGGTAGTCAAGCACTCAGGGGTACAAATGGCTTTGTTTGTTGATGTATCCGATGTTTTTTTACAGGTGCTGCATCAGTTCTTGGACTGACAGATCCCAGACTCTGCTACTTACTGGATGGATTCCTTTTCCTCTATGCAGTCATCATGACAGCTCTTTTTGTCAAAGCCAAGGTCAGTCTAACCAAACACAGATGCATTTGGCTTTGGTGGTGTAAACTAGCTGGGCTGATCTGCAAAGTGGGAGTGGAGAGTAAGCATCTCTCAGAATTAGACCTTTTTATTGTTTTACTTTCTCTCTTTTTTCCTCTGTTTGTTTGCTTTGGGGTTTTTTTGGTTGTTTAGTTTTTAACTTTCCTCTGTTTCTGGTGTCCACCTGAGCAACCTGGGGAAGTCCCTTCCAAAGACTCATGAATGGGAGGGAAGAGTATATGAGAATGTTTTGATGCTACAGTTATGGATGCAGTCAGAGATTCTGGATATCATACCTGGGAAGTGCCTGATCAAGAGTGATGTGGATATTTTCTGATGCTTTGTCATTGGAAAGGGAGGGGATATACAGAAAATTCAGGATAAAATAAATAAATGCCAAGCTTGTGAAGGTTGTGTTGAAATGCCTCAATAATTCAGACATCTTTGAGAGTATGAGTGTGATGAAGCAAATCATATAACCCAAACCACCATGGGAGAGGAGTTAGTAATTGCTACAAACATGATTTTGTGCCTAAATATAAATGTAGCTAGAGAATTACTTATAATAAAGAATTTAACACATGCTAACTTGAGAAGGCTAAATCAATACAGAATGGAGTCTGACAGATTTTTTTGAAAAAGACTAGAACACAAAGTAGCTGCTCTCACTGACCTAAAGCTGACCCTTTTTACCTGAAAGTTTGGCTTAGCAATTGACTGCTCATAAATGTTGTGAGCAGCTGAGCAAAGAGTAACTACAGAAGGGAAATCCTTTATCCTCGTTAGTTGCCACTAATGCCAACTTACCGTGGTGGCACCAGATCCATACAAGCCAGGTGCTGCTCCTGAGGAGTGTGGGAATTCCCTGCAGGACACCCAGGAACTTTGCAGGCAGCACTTTTGCAGGAGGCCTGGGGTCCTGGGAGTGCTTTTGCTTGTTAGCAGCCCCAGATACCCAGTTTTTCTTAACATAATCTGCAGCTGTGATTTTACAGCCTGGTGGAGCAACTTCTGATAGCACAGGATCATGGCGGGAACAGAATGGAGATAAAAAGTCTGAGGAAGGAGTGTAGGGAACAAACCCAGATGCCTTGAGCTGTGTTAAGGGCAAATAAAATGACTTGGCTGCTGAGAGCAACCCAATGTGTGGATAAAAGTGCCAGTGGAGAGGTGGCCTGGTTTGCCTGTTTAGCCCCATGGGAGCCATGGATGGCTGCTTATGGGTCACCTGTTTCTGATGAGAGTAACCCCAGAAGAAAGGGAACGGAAGGACTGAAGGGAGTCACTGTCTTTCTACTCATGGTATGGTCTCTCTTCCAGCTTAGCCAGGCCCCTGAACCACAGCTGAGTGCAGGCCAGGATGACGTGTATAATGTAAGTAACTGCTGGTCTTTGTTTTCAGATCTGCTACCCAGACAGACCTTTGGGGAACTTATAGTGAATTGCCTGTCAGTCAGAAAAACTTTGGATGTGACCCAGCTAATGACTAGGCTATAGGTGCAGCATTTTTAAGTAGAAAAGACAAAACCTCACAGGGGCAGCTTCTGTTCTTACCACTCTGGCCAGATGGTAGATGGATATTTGGGCTGTAGGTTCCTGATCTGATCTGCTGAGATGAAGGTCTACCAGGAACCCAGAGTGTTTCAGAGGCAGTGCTCAGGGTGCTGCCCCATGTAACACACCTGTAAGAGCTCTGTGTGTGTGTGTGCAGCCTCTGAACTGTTATATAGGATGTGCACACCCCAATTTCTTGCCTGTCCCTCTGCAGTTGGCTTGCACTCTGTTTTGCTTGTTGCTGTTCCCCAGGCCACTCACAAGCACTGCCTGCATGCCAACGCTATTTGATGTGAGCTGGAGAAAGGGTAAATGCCCGGGAATGCTGCCTTGCTGACTTTGGGCAACTGTAGCTCTTACATTGTCAAGTGTGTGCAGCCTGAGCCATCACAGCCCACGTGTCTCCATCCCCAAGCTTTCCTGCTGCCCTGCAATAGACTTGTAGTACCAGACATACCAGAGCTGTACCTGGTTCACTGTGCCCTGACCATAGCCAGCATCAGACGGCTCTTTCAGTGAAAGAGAATAGGAACAAGATCCTGCCTGCCCTTCCTCACTAAACTGCTCACTCATGGCAGCATCAAACTCTAGCTATTTTTGCTATGTCTAGTTGTCTTTTGGGTTTTTTTCTCACGCTTTTGACCATAGCCACATCCTGCAATGAGTTCTGTTTAACCATGTAATGTATGAACACTAATACATTTTTTTTTCAGTTTAAGTGTAGCCTGTCACCTTTTTGGTAGCACTCTGTCAGCTGTGTTATTCTGACATGAAATCTCTCCTTTGCCCTTGTCCTAGGTAAACTTTCCCAGCATAGAATTATATTGGCCATAAAATTTCTGCAGCTTCTTGACGCAAATTTAGATGAGCTGAATTGCAAGAAAAATGAAGCTTGTGGATCTTCATTCTCCAGTGTGAGAGAAGGCATGAAAATCACAGTCCCTCCTCCTCACACTCTCTTATTTTCAACTCATTTCTACTTAAGAAAAGGCTCTCGATGCAACAGCTTTCCATTTTGTGTTGCACAGACCACTGTTGGTCATATGCATGGCTTAGTTGTAGATATTTTTGTTGACAGGTGCAATAAGGAGTAAAAATAATTTCTAGCTCAGTTACTGTACTTGTGAACCAAGCTAGGTTGCCTTTCTTCCCTGTGTTAAGTGAAGATCTATTACCTCATTAGCACGATGTCCATCCACTGCTTCTTGCTTTCCTGTTTCAGAAACTGTCTCGTGGGCACAGAGACGACTACGATGTTCTGGGGGCAAAGCGAGGTGCAGACCCGGAGCTGGGCGGGAGACACCAGGTAATTTCCTCCCACACACGCACCTTTTTCCTTTTCATCTGGTTCCCTCCACCTCGTGTCTCACCGCTGCTCAGACATGCAGCACTCACCGCGCGTTTGCTGAGCACCTTCCTGGAGAGGGAACGACAAAATCTGTGTCGTAACTCGGGTGCTGGCAGCGTGAGGGGAGAGGAGTGAACCTCCCCCTCCCCATTGATCTCTGCCCCCCTTTACTTTGCCGAGAGCTTTTGCAGCCACCCAGGGTAGGAAGTGACACCCAGCGCTGGGGCGGATGCGGAGGAGGCGAGGCGGCGGTGGGTGTTTCACCAGCGCTCGCCGCGTGTGATGCCGCCAAACAGGAGCCCACAAAGGAGAGCAGCAGCCGAAACAACTGTTTCTGCTGCACAGCCCATCAGTTTCAAAGCAAAAGGGAGGGAAAACCTTCTGCATCAGCTTGTAGACCTTGTCTGCAGGTGACAGGTGTAGGGATTGCGGCGCAGAGAAGAACTAAGTTTTATCAGTTATTAAAATGAAATAAATTTTCCAGAGAAGTTGTCTGAACAGAGCCTTATGGGTGGAGGCAAGGTGGGCATTAGTAGGCACGGCAAGTCCATAGAGCCAGAGCTGTGCCTTGGAGCACAGGCACATACAAGGTGGAGGGGGATGCTGGTGTTACATGTAGGCAACATTCTTCTTTTGTTTTACAGCAGAGAAGAAAGAACCCTAAGGAAACTGTCTACACTGTGAGTAGAGAACGCTGGAGGGGATGGCTGGAAATAGGAGTTTGTGTTTCATAGGAGAGCATTTTCCCCTCCACTTTGTTTCACCTTTGGTTGAAATTTAACAGCTGCTTTCAAAGACTTCTCTTCCCTTCTACCCAACACAACCCTCCTCCCACCTTGTTGTTTGGTTTTTTTTTTTGCTAGAAAATTTCTTCTTTATGATGGGAGAAAAATACTGACTGTGTGGGGAAATGTGGAAAAGAATTTGGATCAAGATACCTGCTGATCCCTTTGTGTTAGCCCCTAGTGACTAACCAATCTTTGTCCCATATTTTACTGTGCTTGTCCTCCAGCCTCTGAGACTGCTCTCTGGCAAAGGCCAAATGCCAGTGCATCTAAGAGTGACTGCTCAGGAACCTCTTGATTTAATTGATTTGACTTTGGCTGACTATGGTGGTCTTTGCCTCAAAAGGGTGGTACATGAATGTTAATGCTTGTGTCTTGAGTCTTTCTGGGTGCTCAGTGCTTGCTGAGAAATGAGTTTCCAAGACTGGCCTTAATCACTATTGAATCAGACACTGATCACAGCTGGTTGTAAATGTTTGGGAGCTGCTTCCCCAGATGGAGGGAAAAGGAAGAACTCCTCTTTCTTAATCTTCACCCTGCAGTGTTAGACTTCTCCTTTCTCTGGGCCTAAGCTGCACATTCAAGTTGGTCTCCCAGACAAATGCTGCTTAAAGCTTTTCCTTGGAGAGCTTGGGTTGTAGCGTCTGGCACTAGTCAAGATAAATGACTTGGATAGTAGAGACACATGCAAGTGTTTGGAGATGAGGTGATATTGATATGCTACACAGATTTGATCATGTATAGCAGCTATTGAAATGCACAGTGGACGGTTCCCACTGCTATCCCTTCTCTCTGGAACATACTGAAGTTTTGAAGGCAGGGCAGCCCCAGAAGCAGAGGCTTAGAGTGTGGTCTGAGGCTTGGCTTTTCTAGTAACGTGCTCTTTCCCCCTCTCTGCTTGCAGTCACTGCAGAAGGACAAGATGGGCGAGGCATACAGCGAAATTGGAATGAAGGGAGAGGTGAGTCTTACTTTCCTTCCTGTGAAAGCCAGGGATTAAAAACTCCCTTACAGAGTCCTGGCTGCCCCCAGTACCTACAGGCATAGCTGGGAGCAGTTTCCTGTAGTAACCAGTGTGTTTAGTGCAGGAGGTGGACACGCACAGAGCTCTGGTGTTGGAGTAGCCATGAACTGAGGTGGAGATCAGTCAGCTTTGTCCCATCAGCAGTACAAACACAGCGCCTACACCAGCAGGGTCCCTGGGCACACTGAATAATCTCAGCAGAAAACATTTCAACTTTAGGGCAGAAAAACTCGGATGGCTGCTCTGGCTGAGAGAACAGAGGGTATGAGATGGGTGAGGAGTAGTTGGAATGTCTGGTGTCCAGTGCTGCAATGCTTGCAATGGCCCAGCAGCTCACAATAGCTGGGCACATTCTCAGAGCTTGGAGGTTCATGGTTTCCCCTCCATGGGCTGCTGAGGCTGGACGGTGTTATGGGCACAGGAAAACACGTGCAAGCTCCTCCTTGTGCCTGTCTTCAGACAAGGAATGGGGGAAACATTCTCCTTCCTCCAGCTCCACACTCAAACCTTTCAGAAGGCACATACCAATCATGTCTCCAGCCACAGCAAAGGGACAGTTTTTGCTCTGTGCACAAACTACTGGGGGAGGGGAGCTTGTGTTGAAAATAAACCATCTGGGGACACTTGTTTATGGCAAAATGAAAAATTGCTGTGACCTACACAGGTTCTATTTTATGTCAAAGTGTCATATATATATATATGACCTTTCATTTCTTTCTGAAACATGAAAAAAGGGGCATTTCAAAACAAAGTTTACTGTTGAGAAATGCTGAAGTAACACTGACATTTAATCTCCTCCCCTTTTATATTCTAATGCCCCCTTGCCATTGTCAAGTTCTGTTCATGAGCTATAGGTCTATAAAGTTGCACCATGTTTTTATGACTCTTTCTGTTCCTGGAGGGACAAGAACCGAAATCCTTGTCCCATTCTAGATATATGATCATTTAATAGGTTGCTGCAATTTTAACTGTAGCAGGCACTACTCCTTGCCACGTTTGTGATAGTCTACTACTAAATAATCAGTTTCTACAGGAATGCTGCCAAATCTCTAAACATACTAGAAATCAAAGAAACAGCAGCATTATAACAGTTAAGATGGGAAAATATGTCAGCAAACCATAATAATTTCCTTTTATTTCCAATCTTCTCTATTTTCTCCTTTACAGCCCTTGCAGCATGTCTGGGCTGGTCCAGACTTGGCAGGTGTTTTCCCTTTTGTGAAGAGCAGGTCCAGACCAAGCACAGCTGCCACCCCTCAGTAGAAAATGGCAAAGTCAGTTCTTTCATTTTGCATGATCAGGAAAGCACCCATTAATCTGTGCTTGTTTTTCTTTCCCAAAGCAGCAGAGGCGGCGAGGCAAAGGGAGTGAAGGTGTCTATCAGGTAGGCAACACATCCAGGCAGCTGCTCCCCTCATCTGTCTTCATGGGTTAATTGTAGCCTGTAGTTACATATCCAGCTGCACTGTCAGTGAGGCCTGATGAAGCAGAGCTTTCTGAGGGTAGTTACTGAGATTCAGGGCAAACACCACACTGATGGCACTTTGATAAAGTGGCTGCACATTCTAAATACACCTGCTGCCCTGGTAGGAACCACTGCCATGGTCCTACACCTCAGAGAAGCCCCTTTTGGCTGCGGGATATGATGCACACAGTTCTGTCTCCAAACTGTTTATTGCTGAAATGGGAACCTTCGAGTGGCCAAGCAGCTGTTGTAACTCAAGGCATCAGTGGTTCAGGCCCCCTCACTATAGCATAGAGCACAAACTGGTCAGCACCTCTGCTCCCCTGGAGCACTGGGAGGTTTGAGTGTTGCACACACCTGGCAGAGGGCAAGGAGTCTCTCAGTAGGGCCTTACTTGGGTCTCCATGCACAGCTGTTCCAAAATGCATTTTACTTTCTGTAGAAGCCTGTACATTGCCACTGATGTCTCAAAAATGACAAAAATAAAACACATATTAAAAAGTTCTTCTGATTCAGCACAGGCCAAGGTGTATCTGTAGCTAAAGCCACCCTTCTTCAAGCCCTGCTCTACTGAGAGAGTCACGATGTTCTCAGTACCCCACTAAATATTCATAGCAGGGAAGTGAAGGGGAGCTGGAAGTTTCATGAGCAAGCACCAGCTGTCTTACCAAATCCTCACTGTTGGAAGCCCCAGTTATCTCTGCTCTGGAAGGATCCTGGGACTGACCTGCAGCTCTGCCACCTCTTCTACTGCCCTGCAGGCTGGCAGGGAGAGGACTGCTGCATTGCAGGAAGGGATGCCAGGGGATGTTTCCCCAGGTTCACAACCATCTGAAGCCCTGCTGCCAACTTGCTTACACAGAGTGGCATCTGACTTCCCTTCCAAATCAAAGAGAAGTCCAGAGGAAAAGGTTCATGATTGGATGTCTGTTCATTTAGTTACCAAAGTTCACTCTAGCCTCAATTAGGTCTTAATAATACGCAAATAAAATGTACTCCAAGGATCTGCATAACCAGTTAGGAGGAGTTGCTGTAGTTATATGTTCATAACAGAATGTATGTTGCCTTCAGATAAATGATAGCTATTGGTTCTGTACAAAAACTAAAGAATCACTAATTTTCTCTGTAAGGAAAAAAAAAGATCAGAATTATGATACAGAGCCACTGCCACTCAGCCAGAGGGCACTAACAAGTGTTAGGGAGAATTCATCCTTCACCTGTTTTTCTCTTTTTCAGGGACTCAGTGCAGCAACCAAGGACACTTATGATGCTCTCCAAATGCAGACTTTGCCCCCTCGCTAAGTGGGAGTCTCAGAGGGGATGGGCAAGAATGAGAGATGCCCACCTGCCTTTGGGGAGGGGAGGAGGGGAAGCCTTTTTTCATCCAACACAAGCACTGCTACTTTCTCCATGCAATAGCCTACTTCGGTTGGAGCAGGTCTGGACTTGGCCAGTCCCTTCTCCCTTTCCTTCTGAACCATGTAACCACAAGCTTCTGCTATTAAACTGTACATATCTGTAAAGTTGTTTCCAATTACAGTGGTTATTAGGCTGATTTTTTTTTTGTAAGGTTTGTGTTGTGAGACCAGATCACAGCTTCTAACAAACACACCTGTTTTCATAGCTCTTCCTTGCCTTGTAGGGGTATCATGAAATGTAATTATGGTTTCATTGCATTTAAACAACTTGTAAAGATAGGGACATAGTTATTTCCTGTGATATTTATCTTAAGACTATTTGACACTCTTTTAAAAGCTGAAACAGTTTTTTAAAGCCAAATTTAAAGCAAAAACTGTTCCAGATGACTTTTAATTGTAAAAAGTGATGTTACTGTAGTGATGGACAGAGGCTGACTGGCAACATTTCAATATGAAGAAATTAAGCACCAAGCTCCAAGAAAAGATCAAGCAATGGGCACTGCCCATTGGCACTCACCCAGCACTTGGAGCTAAATATGAGCCAGGTAACCTGTGTGAGAGACTTCTCAGAAGGCAGAAGACACCCCGTTACAATGAAAACAAGGAGAATGGACTACTCTGTATCACTTCTGGGCAACAGGAGCTGTACAAAAGCCAATGCAAATGCAGTTTCCAAACCAGTCTGTCATCAGGTTACCTCTAAAAGATGCAGATATGATTCCAAAGAGATCCCAGTTCAAAAATGTACAATGTATTTTTGATGAATTAATAAAGTTGGTGCCAGACCTGTGCGTGTGTGTGCAGGGGACAGCTGTGGGAATGGTCTGAGCTTGTCACCTGCTGCATTCAGACCAGATGAACCAACTTGCACCCAGCAACAATCTCCCAGGGAAGCTGAGAGGACAGCACTCCAACAGGAGTTTCTAAACACATCCTGGGAAATGGGAGGTGATGTTGAAAAAAATGCCCTAAGCCCAAGTATAAAAGGGACACTCACGTTGTACTGCTGCAGCCCCAGTTTTGCCCGTGCCTTACAAGGCTGCACAATGAAGCCTGTAAGAGTTCACAAGGACAAAACCAGCCAAGCAAAATAAAGGGTGTTTTACCTTGGGTTGGGAGCTGACCAGCTCATTTCACCAGTCCTCACAGAAACAGCAGAGCTAAAGCAAGCCTGTGGGAACAAAAGCTGCTGTTGTGGGCACTGCCCAGATGAGGTTATGTCTTCTTTTCAGGCACTAGATTGGTTACCAGCAGAAAAACTTGTTGAAATTGCTGCTGTGCAAGTTACAAGGCTGTTTTACTTCTTAAGCAGTAAAAGTGTACCTGCAGTAGGTGCTTGCAGCTTTTAAAGAATATTTCCAGTAAATCAGAGAGAGAAAAAAAAAAATAAGCTGAGACATAGTAATATAATTTTTTCACAAAAGAACTCCTAGATCCCTTACTTTTCTTCTGCAATGACAAGAAAAAATCTGAGAGAACTGGGTGATAACACAGACAGCTGAGCTGAAAATTACAGTGAAGTTATTGCTGCAAAGCACTCAATGGAAGAACAAAGAGTATTGAAAACAGTTTTCTCTTTTTAAATCATCATAACCATATTAGCAAGATGTAGAAGTCACAAATTTTGGCAGCCATAAAAATATCAACCACTAAACAATAGGAACAAAATTCTTTAGGGGGGGGGGGGGGGGAA
>WEIV01018578.1:235980-272862 GCA_013390005.1 Calyptomena viridis
GGGGGAAAAAAAATCACCTTTGTGCTCTTTCAATATATAAATGGATATCTGGAGTTCCTGAAGCATCCAACACTTGTTTTGGGGACACTCACCATAGGTGTGAGCTGAGTCTCTTCTCTGCCTGCATGAAGCACCCGAAGCTGTTTCTGTTTTTAGGAGAGGAGCTGATAAATCGAGAAGTAGAACAAAGGCTTCAAGGAGAGCAGAAAAACCCTGTCTCTCCTCCAGCTTGACAAGACAAAGGGCACGAAGGACCAATCTTATGGCCCACTTTGATGCATGGGGGGAAGGGGAATCACCTCCCCCGACACGTGTAAAAACTACAAACAAGTGCATACATGTTAAAACACTTGGAAAATGGTTTAATGATGTTTACAACAGAAATGAACTGTACAATTACAGTAAGTTTAATATATATAAAAAATTACAGCAGACAAATGCATCTACACAAAATCTACCTTTTCATTCTGATTTACTGTAATCGACACAATCTCTCAATGCCTACAGCTATCTGTAGGCAACCACTGGGAAAATAATAATAATAATAATAATAAAGGACATCTTTAAAGAGACAGCATTTTGCCTTCCTCCTCACCCTTAGTGTGATCAGCAAGGTTTTGAAATGTGTGGGACTTCACATTTCAGTCTCAAGAAAAGCTTGGGTTGCGTTTGGGTAGGGTACTCCCACATGGCCCTTGATTTCAAGTGTTCTGCTGACCTCAAGTGTATAAATGCAGCGTATGAGGAAGGGCAAGAGAAAAAAAAACCTCCCAGCCAGTGTAAGCAGGCAGTTGCACAGAGCAGTGAAACCATCAGGACTGAAAACTCGTCTTATTTAGGAAAAAAAAAGCAAAAAGGGACTGCCCAGATGCTACAGACATTCACAAATCCTCACCTCTTTGGAAGCTATTACCGGATTTAGAAGAAAGGGCTTGGTTTTCCACTCCCAGTTCTTCATACAAAGGGGTACTTTTCAAACTAACATGTTAAATATTTCTTTAAAACAAAATTTAAGCTACTTCCTCTTTGGCCCATCCCTTAAAAACAGTGAGAACCCCTTTACACTGAGAAAGAACCTCAGTTCAGTGGGGGAAAAAAAAAAGAACATGCTGTCTCTTTAAAAAGCAAGAAAGAATCCCAGTTGGGAGCGGCCATCAGTGAAAATGCGATCCAAATTGGCGGTCTGGTGGAAATTCCTCACGGAATATTATGTACAGTTTAAAAACCCTTTGTAGTTGTTTTTTTTTTATTATTTATGAACACCTAGGCAGTGAAAACTGTTATGTTAATACATACATAGACACACCCAAAACATACAAAAATACTATTATTTCAAACTACTAAGAATAGGACAAGTTCAGTTATCTCCATGCTATGACTTTAAGAGCATTACACTGAAACAAACAAGAATTTAAACGACAATTTTTTAATATCCCAGAAATATACCAAAATATACATCTAAGCTTTGGAATTACTGAGGTTAGACTAATGCAAGTGCTGGGTAATCGTACTTAATACACAAGTCTAAGGTTCTGCAGGAAAGAAATTATCTTTGGTATCTGCATCAGGCTAATAATATTAACATTTGGATTTTGCTTTGGGATAGAGCTTGTATGACCCTAGAACCAAACACCCCCCAATCAACTGAGATTAAAAAGATCCATGTAAAAAGTTCCTCCATTTGCAATCCCCCCCCAAAAGTTAAAAAGTCACAGGCATCTACCTAGCATAAAAGGTTGAGAAATACAATGCATAGTTGCACAGTGGTGCTGCAAAAATAAAAGAAATCTAGAAAAAAGGAACTAGAGGAGAAATGAAAAGCTGCTTCTTCTTCTTTCAGGGATTTCTCACAACAGGACAGCCTCTTCCAAGCAGTGAAGGGGGGGGGGGAAGCTCAGAAGTGCACCTCAGCGTGTATTAATCAACATCACCCAGCCCCCAGAGGGTTAAAGCACCCAGCAGAGCAGCCAATCCTGCACCCAAGTCTTCAGCTCCTCAACCCACCTGCGAAGCCCACTGGCCGCCCCCTCCCAGCACCTGCACCCCAGGTTTCACCCTGGAGTGGGGAGTTTCTTCCCAGGGCATTTCGGAGCCCCAGGCTGGTCTTCCCAGGCTGACAGAGACCCTCGCCCCAGCCAGACCGGCCTCACAGATGGGCTTGGTGCTGAAGACGCCCTTTGTCTTTGGTTTGTTTGTTTGTTTTGAGTTTATACAATCATTAGGAAATCTTTGGTTTTGGCTGGAAATTTTAAAAGAACAAAACAAAACAAAGAAACCGCCCCCTCCCGACTTATAGCAGCCACCGTGACCTGACAAAGCTTCTCTTTCCCGTGGGGGTAGGGGAACTACATTCAAATAAAGATGGACCGGGTTAAGGATGCAGCTTCTGACCAGGTTGGGGAATGGGGAAGGGATACAGGATTGTCAAATAATAAAGAAGAAAATTAAATATTTGGAGACTTCTATTTTTTTCTTTTTTTTGGTCATGTTAAAAAGTGAGTAGCATGTATGCAGCACTGGGCTGAGAGTGCCTCTGGGCCCTGGAGTTCAGTGTGGCCCCAGGGGCAGCTGCCCTGGGGTGGGAAAAGGCAGCACAGGCAGCCCTTTTCCACGGAGAGTGGAGGGGAGGGGGTGGATATTCACAGACTAATCAAGAGGACCCCTTGTAACCAAAGGAAATAAGATAAGATTGCAATTTGCCCTCACTTTGCAGTAGCTTTTAAGCAGCGACATTCAGAGGCGTTAGGGGGTCACTCCCCAGGTTGCAGGTCACGGGGTGCTATAGGTCAGAGTTCAGTGTTAATCAAAGGAGGGAGGGCAGACTTGGCAACTCTGTGGGGTTTGGAGAAAGTTAAAGCAAGTTACTCAGTTACGAGTTAGAAATGAGGTATACGACAGCTCCTGTACCTGTGGCGGATAAACACCCCACATCTACTCACACCTAGCCTTAGATACTACCACAGAGGAAGGAAATGGAACAACAGCACTGGCGGGGACGAAGAAGCTACTGCCCGGGTCCTTCCCACGGAAAGCTGGCACACGAGGTGCCCCACGGGGACCAGTGCTGCTCCAGACCCCTCCAAACCACCCGAGGGCAGCTCTGTAGCAATCCCTTTCCTTCCCCGTTTTGCAGGGAGGCGCGGCCCAGCTCCCCAGGAACTCACAGGGAGCGGCCCTGACCTCCAAGTCGTTCGCATTGCGTTTTCCCTCGGACTCGCTCAGGTGCAGGGAGCACCAGGGTCACAGAGGCCGACACATGGAGAGTGAATGGGGGAAGAACTAAAGGTTTTATCTCAACTGCCTTGCTCTCAGGACACTGTCACGGGTGCTCTTGTTCCTAAATTAGTTTCTCAAGGGGGTTGTGTGATCTCCACGATTTGTCCCTTGGCATGCCATTCCCTAGGTCTTAGGATTCCTATTGTTAAATAATTTCAGATTTTTATAGCACCGCAACATGCCAGCTTTGAACGCACACAAAGCTATGACATTCAGGGAATGGGGCCTCAGTAGCTGCTGCTACAAAATTCAGCAAAGGCAGTATGAATCCTGAAGTGGGGCCTACAACAGATAAGACAATTTTGGGAGGAAAGGGGAAACTAACATGATAAATTAAGTATCTTATGGTATTATGTAAAGCTCTGCTGGAGAATATTCACCAGCAGACCAACACAGTTTTAAGACAGATCAGCATTTTGGTCTGAGCTACTTGACAATGTCCTGTTTGGTAGAGAGATGAAATAAGGCAGAGGGGGTATGTTCCAGTTCTGGGGCTGAGCCTCAGCAGCACTAAGGAACGCCAAAGGGTATCATCTTCCCTCGCCTCCCACAAGCTGTTTCATTTCCTTCCTCAGATTTGTTTTCCATAAAAGCACACCTTGTTTTCCACTTCTTTTGTTCCAAGTGCTCTTTTCTTTGAGAAGTCATTTCTTCAATATCCCTATTACCTATCTATAAATCTAACTAGCTCTTTGAAAAGTCACACAATATTAATACCACTTTTACATAATGTCAGAACAACAATTCTATTAGTAAAGCTTTCAGTGAAGTTCTGCAACCCGATTGGTGTCCGGAGGAAGAGTAGCTGGACAACCCGCCTCTCCCCCTTCCTCCCTCCCTTTCTTCACAAGAGCTCACTGATAAAACAGCTCAGCCCAATAGCACGACATGAACATGTACAAGGCTGCTTTGGGGAGCAAAGAAAGGAGTCTTCAAGGTCCCTCCCTTAAGTGAAAGACCATATGCAAAAGCTGTTGAACAGACTCTGACCTTGGACTACACTGCTTCCACATTTGAAGGAAAGAAACAGTTTTCCCTGACCGTATCCCAACATCAGCCTAAGACCTGCAGCGCTGGGCAAACCCCACACACCGTTTGTCTTCACAGAGCCAAAGCAACTCCGTGCAGAAAAGGTGGGAGCACCCACAAGAGATGAGGTCCTTAGAGAAAGGGACACTGACCCAAAGCTCAAAAAACCCCCACCCAGCTTTTCCTCTTACCCGCTCTGAGAACAGCAGAGCTGACAACTTATCAGTGCCTTTGGTTCCCTACGAGACCACTGGGAATTCTCCCACCCCAGTGGAGTCGAGCTCCTTTAGAAACCCACCTCTCTGGATCACTGCACACAGCCAGGCGCACACACACACTTGCACACACACCCATGCACACCCCTCCCCTCTTCCCCTGCTCCGTCAGCCTTGAAGGGAAACGGGAAGGGAGCCTTGGAGTCCAGACGGAGTGGGCTGCAAGAGCCTCCCAAGGCAATAACCACTCGCTCTTCCGCTACTCCCACTGCAACACCAAAACATAGGCCAGGAGAACGACCCACTCCCTCACCAACACCTCAAAGCTCCTCTCCCACAACCGTCTCACAGTATTCCAACCCTTTCAGGCAGACCAGCCAGGTGTTAGGAGTAGGTTAGCTTTCACCTCTCAGTTTGGTTTTTTCTTTCATAGTTTTTGGTCTAGACAGGATTAGCATTGCTATTAGAAAAGGAAGTGTTTAAAAAGTTTTCCACCTATTATCAAGCACTACAAGCCCTACATTCAGTAACAAGACAAGGGGGATAAAAGGAACCTGTTTCACTTTTGCTCTCCCAGATAGATTAAGATGCGACAACCATTCTTGTCCCTCTCTGAATAAACGCAACGGACCCAGTTCAGCTTTGGAGCAACTCAGCTGAAGTGGATTTACACCACGGAGGTTGATTCTAACCCAGTACAGCCATCTTCTTTCCCCCGAGCCTCCCGGATACGTGTTGCCTCATCTTTAGATCCCAGTGAAGGGCAAGGAAAGGCCAAGAGGGAGGGAAGTGTGCGCACACTCGAAAGGACCCTGAACAGCAACCCCATCAGTAACCTGCATGCCACCACGTGCTGTGCTGCAGATTAGACCACAGATAAACCAACCAAACAACAATCCCAAACCCAGGAGCGACAAAATGTTTCCTTTGGCAAGACAGATACAAGGAAAAAAATTTATGAGCAAACATTTTCCTTCTAACACAGTCAAACCCCCCTTCTCTGCCCCCAACATCCACCCACCCCCACCCGACCCTATAAAGTTGTAACCTATAAACAGGATCTCAAATACATACAGTATAATCATGTTTATCAATCATAATAAACATCAGTTCAACTAAACTCTACAGCTAGAATTATCTCCACTATTTATAAAGTTTGCTTTTCTCTTCTGATTTTTTCAGTTTAAAACCAGTTCTGCGACAATGCTAAGCTATGCTGAGGTATTTTATGAAGGTGCCAGAAGCCAGCTGCTACCCACAAGTATTGTTCTCAGAGCTGTATGGTGCTACCTTTTGCTGAGGAAAGACGGGGAAGGAATCAGGAGGGAGAGAGGAGGAAGGAAGGAGGGAGGAATGGGGCCCAGATTATTCCAGTTATGGATAGTTCTTAGCAGGGTATCACTGAAGGAGCTAAAAGCAGCACTGAGACAGAGCTCAGTAATTGCTCTGGGTTTAGGAATTTGGTCAGAAAAGTACCAATTCATACGTTCTGCATGGTGACCTTATTTATCTAGTTGACTCAAAGATGTCTTTTCTCTCACAGCTAAACTATTTGCGATTACAGTGCAATCTTCCTAACACCCTCCTAACAGCATCCCACAGGGGTAAAAGCTCAGAGCATGTACCTACTAGGAGTATCCTGGGAGAAAAGTGGCAGACAGATCAAAAGAGGACAGATAAGCTGAAAAAAATACCAAGTTTTTTTCCATGCATTACTTTGTACGTTCAGTGAAGATATGCAAATAGAGGAATTGATTTTCATTGTTCCAAAAGCACTGAAACTTCTTGCACTGGTACAGAGGGAACCAGGTACCATTTAGATCCCAAAGATGTGAACATTTTAAAAAACTGAAAACGCTGAGCCAATAACTTTTCAACGAAATCTGCTCTGTCAAATATCTTTTAAGTATTTTAGGGGACTCCTTGCTTTGGAAAGGAGAAACTCACGAGCAGCAACAGGAGATTCAGTGACTGAAAAGGGTAGAACTTGAATTCTGTATTGCTATAGTAGTTTGGGAGGGAGAGGTAAGATGTACTGGCTGCAAAAATATAAAGGAATTTGAGTTGGCTGTGTGAGAACCGACAACCATCCATGCAGAGGGGGCAGCAGGCCAGCTTAGTCCTTTGGTAACACTCCACCCTAGGCAACACCCAGGTGTACATCCAACAGGGATACCCAGGCCCTGTGGATAACCATCATTAACTGTTTTGAGCAGAATAGGAAGAGGGAATAGTGATTCTTCATAAAGTTAATATGGCAATAAATAGATCTAAATTTTAAACTTCCATCTGGAAAACAAGTATCAGTGAAAGCTTAGACCAGATGCACTGTTTTAGCTGTCCTTATGATCATGATCACTCTAATGACCATGAGAAGCTACTTGTCTAAGATAATTTTGTATAGTAAATCTTTACCTAAGAAAATATGAATTGATATTTAAGGTAAATTGCATGTTGTTTTGGTTTAATATGTGTAGTATGGTTCCAGCTGTAGTGGCTGTGCTGCTCCATTTGTAACAAAAATAGAGGGAATTTCTGTTTTAAACAATGTTGCTTTGCAGTGCAAACAATGTGCAGAGAGTTAAGGAATTAACATTCCTATGTCCTTCACTAACTCAACTGCAGAAATGTGTCAACACAGTGGCATTTAAATATTAGGTCATGGTTCCAATATGTACATACACACCATCTCAGAGTAACATGATAAAAATGTACTTAGACTAACATACTGTACAGTAACTCAGAAACAAAAAAAATCTTCTTAAGGAAATTTAAACAGACAGATGTAACTATTGCAAGCAGCCACATCCATGTGTAATTTCTATGGGCTGTTCAGGAATCATTCTATGGTGACTATGAAGAGTGTGTTCTGAGGAGATTAAGTGTGCTAAAGCCAAAGTGTGCTAAAGCAAAACCTGTTTTTCTTAAGATCAGAAAAAAATGTCATCACCAGGCTACACCTCCTCCTGAAGCCATTTCCTAAATTGTTCTTGACCTTCCAGGCATATCTGTATTTGTGCCTCCGTAAACATCTTGCTTTTTGAGCTAACTGTTCTCATCTGTAATGAGAGAGTTTTTCACCTTGTCTTTTCCTACATGTGTACTGTGACATGCTTGGAACTATGAAAAGCAACCCTCTCACCTTTAAGTACAGAGACATGGCACTCTGAAAAAGAGATGCTATTATCCATTTCCAAAACACCATGAAATTCCTTCTGACCATATTTACTGGATCTGTACACAGTTGTTATTGTTTATTTTCAGATGCATCCATTTCTCCTGCCACCATGATTATGATTTAAAAGAAGTTCTAGTACGTGATTTCATATTCGTTTTGTGCTCTGAAGGAGCATATCTGGTCTAACTAGGCAGATGTACATTCACTGCCAATTTGATTTCCTTATTTCACCTAAACACCAGAGGTAGCCAGAATCCATGAGGAAAAGCACTGATGGGGACAAAAAGTAGGCTCCAGGAATGACAGTCAGTCAGTCATAGGGATGTATTAGCACAACAAATCACAGCACACTGGCAATGGATACCATGGGATATGTGCTGTTTGGGTATTACATCAGCTTCTGCAAGCAAAACCAAGCTCTTTCTTGGATATGTAGACACTCAGTTTCCAGTTTCTCTCAGAAAGAGACTTGCTAAGAAACTCCCTGGAATCTGGGCCCCAGATAGGGTGATGGGGTAGAGAGGAGGGTAAGGGGGTATAAGGTGCTCACACCAAAGCCATGTGACCAATGCAAAGGTAGTCAGGAAAAAAAGCAGATTTTTATAATAAATAAACCATCCAAGCTGCATTAGTGTTCCAGATATGTACTCAACAAGACCCTCTCCCAATCACAAACCAGCAAGAATGGGACATGAAAACTCATTCAGACAGCTAATGGCACAGTCTCTTTGAACTTTGGAGAGAGGATTTTCCGCTGATTTAAGGCCCACCTTTCTTTGTGTTTCCTAGATATATGCAAGGACCATCACCCCCCCACCCTACCACAAAACCCTTATGGAGTAGAGGATACACTGGAGAAAAGACCAGTAGTATCCTCCCTTTAACAAAAAAACCCTTCCTGATAAGTTGTACTTTTGCACAGGCGTGGAAGTAAGCAGGAACTTTGAGAGCCAGGAATGAATGCTATAGCTGCAGTTTTCCTCATCCTCTTACTTCACTGAAGACAAGTCCCAAGGACTTGCATTCCTTTGGTAGAAACTATAGTCCATGCTATGGCCTCCAGATCAACATAGTGGGTACCGGCATCTCCTCTTCTACTTTTTCCCTACCTCCCTGAAGCTCACCCAGCTATATCTGTTACTGCTCTGAAGCTACTACTGTGGGCCATTTCCATTTCTGCAATATTATTCATAGCCCTAAAAGTCTCCCACACAGCCTGAAAACATAGAGACACCTAAAAAAAACTTAGATTCATCCATACTGGGGGGATAAAGGTGAGACCTGTTGGATTAACAATCCTCTGACATTGCCATTCTATTTACATATCAAATAAAAGAGAACAAATTAAAATCAAGTTAAGAGTCTGCCCCAAGGATAACACAAATTACCAACCGAAAAAAAAAAAAGATTAAAAACAAGCAGCAACTTTTATATAAAATTAATAAAAAGACAAATGAAAAAGAAATTGTCAGTAGCATCTATCGCCTCTCTGCATCTGAACTGCACTTATACAAACTAGTCCATTAGTACAGCAGCTTGCTAGAAATTGACTTTGGTTCAAGCTTAGTTTTAAAAAAATAAAACATAAAAAAATCAAAAACACATAAGAAACGGTGGACGGACATTTGTTAGTTTCCCTGCTTGCAGTTCACTAGTTTTGAAGTTTTAGGGGTAATTGGTTTAAATATCAGTAAAACAGGAAGGTGGAGAGTTAGAGATGAACAGAACAAAACCGTGGCGGTGGGGGGAGAGATAAGGGGTTCTGCCACTTGAGTGCAAACACAAATCTCACATGCTCAGGTCACAAACCAAAGCATATGTAGAGTTTAAAGTTGCTGCCTTCCGGATCTTGGATGAGAAGCTCCAGGATCCCCCTGAATCATCAACATAATGAACACAGCTGCATCAGCTCATTACTTTAGGACACTCTGGTGACAAAAGAAAAGGGGGTGGGTGGGAAAGGGACTCTTCTAATACCCTCACTAGCTAAAAGCAATTTAGTTTTATACACATGGCAGAAACCTTTAAATCCATCAGGAATGGAAAAGTTCAAAGTGAACTGCATTGCAGTGATCCAGTCTTCTCTTATTAAAAATCTTTTTTTTTTGGTTCAGATACTAGATTGTATATTTAAGAATATACGGATCTAACTCCTGTACGGTTCATTACTCTTCCTCATCCACAAAAATATCCTTTGCTGCATGGATCAGAATCTACCTTGAAAAGACAGCTCAGTGACAGGCACGCCCTGACGCTCCGGCCGGAGACGCTTATTGCCGTTTTTACCCAGCGAGCGGCATCGCGGCTCGGAGACCACGCGAGGTCACCCAGGTGTGTGCAAAGCCCCAGAGTTGGCTCTGCTGTGTTGGCATAAACGATGGCAACTTCTGCTCCTGCATTGTTGGCTTCTGTGTTTTGCAGCCAGAAGCACTTCTTTACGACCAAGTTTTTCTAAATACAGTGTTGGAAGCATCGGAAAAGGAATATTGCTGCGAATAGGGAGAATCTGACCTTTTGAAATCCTGTAGCAACTCAGCTGGTGGGAATTTAGGACTGTAAATGCTGCTTTACATACTGCCAATCAGCCTGGGTAACTCTGGTGTTTTTTAAACATTTGTGTGTGCTCTTGCACAGCACAACAAAATCGCTGGAACAGAAGAGCCATCACTATGTCACACAATCTACACTCAAGGTCACATCCCACTCTCTGAAGTGAAAGGAACCGAGTACACAAAACTAAGAGCAGAATTTGGCCATTTTGTCTACATAATTGAAAGAACTGCAGTTCAGAACTAACTCCTACCTCTGCTCAAAAAGCAGAGATCAGTCTGGAAGTTTGCACACAACGATCTCTACTGCTACACGGAGCTTCCTGCACAAATGATGAACATAAATTCTTCTGACCCTGCAAGCAGGCATTAGACAAATTCAAGGATGAGGAAACTGTTCAGAACATTCCCAGAAGATTAGGACAGAAAGTCTATTTGTGCTCCATTCTTCCTCTCCACCCACCCGCCCTCCCCCCATGGTGTGGGAGCTCGCTGAAAATAATCCAGGAGCAAAAGACAAACGCGTCCAAACTATATATATAAAAATAATAATAATAATAATCATAATAATAATAATAGAGATACACCAGTAATACAGGCCTGCCTAAATTGTACCAGTTAAGAAAGGAACCCCCAACATGATTGATACGATTATAAACACCTTGTATGACATAATGGCCTGTACAACAGACCTATAAAATGATAATTAAAAAAGAAAGATATTTAGACCAAAAAGAAACAAGAAATCCCCTTCCTATGTTTGAATTGATAACCCACCTTAACTTGTCATTGTGACTGCTGGAAATGATAAGTAGTCCTTTCACTTTTTTTTGTGTTTTTGTGGTTTTTTGTTTTTTTGTGGTTTTTTTTTNAGGACCATCACCCCCCCACCCTACCACAAAACCCTTATGGAGTAGAGGATACACTGGAGAAAAGACCAGTAGTATCCTCCCTTTAACAAAAAAACCCTTCCTGATAAGTTGTACTTTTGCACAGGCGTGGAAGTAAGCAGGAACTTTGAGAGCCAGGAATGAATGCTATAGCTGCAGTTTTCCTCATCCTCTTACTTCACTGAAGACAAGTCCCAAGGACTTGCATTCCTTTGGTAGAAACTATAGTCCATGCTATGGCCTCCAGATCAACATAGTGGGTACCGGCATCTCCTCTTCTACTTTTTCCCTACCTCCCTGAAGCTCACCCAGCTATATCTGTTACTGCTCTGAAGCTACTACTGTGGGCCATTTCCATTTCTGCAATATTATTCATAGCCCTAAAAGTCTCCCACACAGCCTGAAAACATAGAGACACCTAAAAAAAACTTAGATTCATCCATACTGGGGGGATAAAGGTGAGACCTGTTGGATTAACAATCCTCTGACATTGCCATTCTATTTACATATCAAATAAAAGAGAACAAATTAAAATCAAGTTAAGAGTCTGCCCCAAGGATAACACAAATTACCAACCGAAAAAAAAAAAAGATTAAAAACAAGCAGCAACTTTTATATAAAATTAATAAAAAGACAAATGAAAAAGAAATTGTCAGTAGCATCTATCGCCTCTCTGCATCTGAACTGCACTTATACAAACTAGTCCATTAGTACAGCAGCTTGCTAGAAATTGACTTTGGTTCAAGCTTAGTTTTAAAAAAATAAAACATAAAAAAATCAAAAACACATAAGAAACGGTGGACGGACATTTGTTAGTTTCCCTGCTTGCAGTTCACTAGTTTTGAAGTTTTAGGGGTAATTGGTTTAAATATCAGTAAAACAGGAAGGTGGAGAGTTAGAGATGAACAGAACAAAACCGTGGCGGTGGGGGGAGAGATAAGGGGTTCTGCCACTTGAGTGCAAACACAAATCTCACATGCTCAGGTCACAAACCAAAGCATATGTAGAGTTTAAAGTTGCTGCCTTCCGGATCTTGGATGAGAAGCTCCAGGATCCCCCTGAATCATCAACATAATGAACACAGCTGCATCAGCTCATTACTTTAGGACACTCTGGTGACAAAAGAAAAGGGGGTGGGTGGGAAAGGGACTCTTCTAATACCCTCACTAGCTAAAAGCAATTTAGTTTTATACACATGGCAGAAACCTTTAAATCCATCAGGAATGGAAAAGTTCAAAGTGAACTGCATTGCAGTGATCCAGTCTTCTCTTATTAAAAATCTTTTTTTTTTGGTTCAGATACTAGATTGTATATTTAAGAATATACGGATCTAACTCCTGTACGGTTCATTACTCTTCCTCATCCACAAAAATATCCTTTGCTGCATGGATCAGAATCTACCTTGAAAAGACAGCTCAGTGACAGGCACGCCCTGACGCTCCGGCCGGAGACGCTTATTGCCGTTTTTATCCAGCGAGCGGCATCGCGGCTCGGAGACCACGCGAGGTCACCCAGGTGTGTGCAAAGCCCCAGAGTTGGCTCTGCTGTGTTGGCATAAACGATGGCAACTTCTGCTCCTGCATTGTTGGCTTCTGTGTTTTGCAGCCAGAAGCACTTCTTTACGACCAAGTTTTTCTAAATACAGTGTTGGAAGCATCGGAAAAGGAATATTGCTGCGAATAGGGAGAATCTGACCTTTTGAAATCCTGTAGCAACTCAGCTGGTGGGAATTTAGGACTGTAAATGCTGCTTTACATACTGCCAATCAGCCTGGGTAACTCTGGCGTTTTTTAAACATTTGTGTGTGCTCTTGCACAGCACAACAAAATCGCTGGAACAGAAGAGCCATCACTATGTCACACAATCTACACTCAAGGTCACATCCCACTCTCTGAAGTGAAAGGAACCGAGTACACAAAACTAAGAGCAGAATTTGGCCATTTTGTCTACATAATTGAAAGAACTGCAGTTCAGAACTAACTCCTACCTCTGCTCAAAAAGCAGAGATCAGTCTGGAAGTTTGCACACAACGATCTCTACTGCTACACGGAGCTTCCTGCACAAATGATGAACATAAATTCTTCTGACCCTGCAAGCAGGCATTAGACAAATTCAAGGATGAGGAAACTGTTCAGAACATTCCCAGAAGATTAGGACAGAAAGTCTATTTGTGCTCCATTCTTCCTCTCCACCCACCCGCCCTCCCCCCATGGTGTGGGAGCTCGCTGAAAATAATCCAGGAGCAAAAGACAAACGCGTCCAAACTATATATATAAAAATAATAATAATAATAATCATAATAATAATAATAGAGATACACCAGTAATACAGGCCTGCCTAAATTGTACCAGTTAAGAAAGGAACCCCCAACATGATTGATACGATTATAAACACCTTGTATGACATAATGGCCTGTACCACAGACCTATAAAATGATAATTAAAAAAGAAAGATATTTAGACCAAAAAGAAACAAGAAATCCCCTTCCTATGTTTGAATTGATAACCCACCTTAACTTGTCATTGTGACTGCTGGAAATGATANGTTATTGTGGCTGCTGGGAATGATAAAGTGTTCTTTTCCTTTTTTTTGTGTTTTTGTGGTTTTTTTTTTTTTTGTTTTTTTTTTTTTTTTTTTACATTTTTGGTTAGAAAGTTCTCCGATCCATGAAGCGATCCTGAAAAGACAGTGTTTATTATAAAATTAGGCAAATGTCTGTCCCAGCTTTAAATCCTTCCATCCTTCCTGTTTTGCTTTTGTGTTTGTTTTTTTTTTTTTTTTATACTTTTTCCTTCTCTCTCTTGTCCCCAGCAACACGGTGAGAGGATGCCCATCGCATTTTCAGTTTATAAACCCCGCTGGCAGCCAATCCCACCGCACAGTGAAACAGGCTGCTGGCAGCACAGCTCAGCCCGGCTCACTGTGCCTTGGAGGCAGTAGTGGTGGTGGACGTGGCCCCGCTCGCAGAGGCCACCGTGAGGAGAGAGTTCTGGATGGACTCGGCTGAGGTGGAGGTGGCGTGAAGGCTGGCGACTGGTCCAGAGGCCCCTGCGGAGGCTGCAGCTGCAGAGACCAAGCTAACTGGGTTGCTGGTGAGCAGAGAAAGGTTCTGAGGGTTCAGGAACAGAGGGGCAGTTACGATGTTAGGGGTACCTCCAGCATTGGCAAACACCAAGTTTCCAGTTGCATCCAGTGATGTTATTGGAAGAGAGCCACCAGATGCAAGAGCTAAAAAAGGGAAAATCGAGCAGGGAGGAGATAACATTAGCGCTAAGTAACAATGCAAAATGTACCTAAAAGCAAGGGCTCTGCATTTTTCTTTCTCTGGTACGTGTGCTTTCTACACCACTAAGGCCAGTCGGCTCATCGTAGGTTGTGGGGGTTTTTAAATAACAATCAGACAAGACTTTGCAGGTACTAAAATGCCTCTGTCATTTGCTCCTAAACTAATCCCATTGTGCCTTTCTTCAAGTCTTTAAAGACAGTAGTGGTCTGTTTCCTGACACAGAGAGACTGTACATTTAGGCAACTTGCACCGGAAAGGGTTGAGATGAGTGTTCAAGTGAAATGACAGCTATCACAAGATGAAGGTCGTGTAACCTTCAGTGTAACATTTTGAATGTTGACATATAACCGACCACTGTTACCACTTAGTCTCACCAGTCTACAGCACTCAGTCTGCCTTAGATTATGATCTTCTAAATTTATCTGTGACACTTTATGAAATAGTTCTTTCTTGTAAACTGGAAACAAGATTTGTTCAGCTAGTTTAGAGGATATTTGAACACACAGGTTAGCTAGCTCTTTAGGCACTTGCACTGTCTAGTTTTTACAGATGAGAGACTAGGAACTGAGAATAACTCCTGAAGTCAAGGGTAACTTCTGGCCATGTGCCACTCCCAAAATAAATGTTTACTCTTCTGAATGAGGATTTATGTATTTATAGAGTTCTATGTAAGGACTTCAGGAGGCAGGATGCTTGCTATAGGTTCTTTTAAAATACATATGAGGACAAGAATTCAAGATCAAGACTTGCTGAGAACTGCTCTCCTAATAGACTTCGGAATGGTGCAAGTCTGCGCAAGCAGACTAGAGAAGAGCTATAAAAAGCAAATCTCTAACCTGCTAGAGATACAGGCTAATGAAGGGAGGATAACAAAAAAAAGAATTCCAGACCACATTCAACATCTTAAATGCCTCCTGTAAATCACTGTAAGATCATACATGGTTCTGATCCCTTTTCTGATGTTGTACCTGCTCTTACCTCTGTGATACACAAAATGTATTTTTGCATTTACATTTTGTAAAACCTTTACTCCTGTAAAATTTATGTCCAGTGCTGAGGAGCCAGTGTTGTTCTTTGGCAGAGAAAAACAAAGAACGTAACCTGAAGCTGTATGACAGAGATGCATTAAAAGGAACACTACTGACCTTGAATAGTTGCCAGTGTACTGTTGCTCATCAGGGCCGGGCTGAGAGCACCACCTAATGTCCCTGGATTGAGACTGAGTAAGGCACCTCTGCAGGAAGCAAGATCATGGAAGAAGCAGAAAAGGGAAAGAGTGTTACTTTTAAGAAAAGGTTGTGGCTGTTCAGAAATACACCATCATATTTAAAGTTTTTAAAAAATGTGGGGAGACGCAGGGACAGAGGAAAGACCAGAGATTCAGGGCTATTTTTAGTTGATTTCAGTTTTTTCCTCCATGACTGGTTAGTGACATGTCTGAAGTACAGGCACTGTAAATACATGACTTGCATTCATTGTTGCTGTAAAATATTCTTGTTAAGTATTTTGGGAGAAGTGGTACTTGTTAGAGAGCTATTATCGTCTCCCTAATTCAGATAAGAAATATGTAAATCAAGAGGAATTTAAGAAACAGTCATCCATCTGAGCAACATTTTCAACAATGGATCACTGAGCATCTTTTACAATTTCTTGCTCATGATGGAGAAATGAATACAGAGGTATGAAGTGGGTCTAGGGACTCTCTCCATTTTACAATTAGTTGGACAGATTCTATGATTCAGTGGTAAATTGCAGCTCTTAAGCTCTGCAGTGGGATGAAGGACTTATCAAATAACAACATTGCTGCAACACAGCTTTTTTACCTTTAAAATGAACATAATATTTGTGTATAGTGATGGGAATGGCCAATTACCATCTATGAGTAAACCTTCGGAATTTGAGATAAATGACACTAGAATCACAGGAAAAGTGACATATAAAAGCAATTTATCCCAAGAATATTCCTTCCCTCTTCTGTTCCCCTAACCTAAAAGATTGTGCAAAATTCATCCTTACCCAGCTGCAAACTGTGAGGATGCCATCAAGCCTGGGTTTAGTCCTGCTGCAGCAGCCATGGCAGCAAGACTTGCATTTGCAGGCAACTGTGCAGCTCCTTGTAACGCAGCTGCTGCCGCTGTTTGCAACCCTGATGCCGTTACCATCACCTGGCTGGTCCCAAGAGGGGAGGACAAGGGAGTGGAGGTTGTCTGTGTTGTGCTGGTCTCACTGGCACTGGATGCCTCTGAAGTGGAGGCTGAGGCAGAAGGGGAAGGACTCAGGGAGGGTGATGTCACTGCTGAAGAAGCTGGAGGTGCTGTTGAAATCACTGTTGCCGTGTTGTTAGAGGTGGTTTCTGTTGTGCCTAGAAGATGGATTCTGGTTAGATCAGTACAAAACACAGATACAACTGAACAGATACCCCTGCCCACCTGAACTGAACTGCACGCCCAATTGAAAGAGGCATAAATACACATTTCTGTAGCACAAAGAAGCACAAAGGGTTCAAAATGAAAAGCTTAGACTGCAATGAAGTGATGCTTCCCAACAGAAGGCTGAGGAGCTCTAGAATCCAGCAATGGAATACAGTATATTTTGTTTCAGCATCGCCTGTGATTTTGTCCCCAGAAAAGTCAACTCAGTGGTGACAAAGACAAGTTTCCTAGCAGAGTAACAAGGAACAATGACGAAAATGTCCTGGGATACCAGTGACCAATAATGAATGACTTTGTTAAGAATAAAAAGGAAAATTGGTAGAGGTTGATGTAGTGTCAGGAGAAATCAGCCCTTACCTGTGACTGACAGACTAGTTACAGCAGGACTGGCCAGAGGGAGCACAGGGTTGACAGTCAGGGTTGTAGCTGCACTGCTAGTCACAAGGCTTGGCGTGGTTGCCACCTGGAGGTCAAAACCGAATAAAACTGCTCAACTGCTCAAAAACAGTTAGCTACTAGATCTGGATTTCTTTCTTCCCATCCTCAGCTGAGGAAGTTATCAAGGAAAACACTGCACATAAACTAATTTTTTTTGTAATTCCATTATTTTATCATTCAGTGGAACAAACATAATACCTTCCCTAATTACCAGCCATATCTTTATTCTTAATAATTTAGTATTCTAAAGGAGATATATCCTTATCAATATTGTCTCAAGATTGCAAGTTAGCTCACTCTTTCTGCCTCCCCTTGAAGAGAGCACCTTGTTTTAAGAGAGTCAGTTTTAGAGAAAGAGTTACAAAACATACTATTTCTGCATGAGTTTTTTTTCTTGTTTAAACATCTTTCCAGCTCCACATCTCTTTCTTTGATAAAATTATGTAAATGCCTCAGCATTACCCAAGGTATTTAGGGCAATGTGTTTACATGGAGAAGCAGAATAACATTTCACTCTCACTCAACCAAACTATAAGCTTTACTTTGATAAGTTTCCTTGTGCCAGAGGAAGGATCTGTGAATTTTAAAACATACAAATGCAATTTTCACTTGTGGATGGCTTATTACAAGAAAGCTACAATAAACTGAAGACATTACATATAAACACCAAAGATTTAAGACTGGAGAAACTAGCTTATGAGGAAAAATGAAATGTAAGGAGAGAACGGACTTTTTATGGACGAGAAATGGTGTCCAACAGTAATATTTGAAGGCAGTTATACATCAGTGAGAGAAATGAATCCTTTAGAATTGCCCAAGAGAACATAGCCAAGAATACAGGCTAAAACAATCCTCCTTTCCCCTTTCTTACCTTAAGTTTATTATCAGAGAAATATCTCTCATGCTGCACATCCTCTTATAGGGAGTCAAATGCTTCATGCATTTTAAACAAGACTGGGGCAACTGGGACAGATCTAAAAGCTTTCTGCTCATCTCAAATAGCGTATGAGATAAAGAGGAGTGAGATTCATAGTACACCTCCCACTAATGCAGCCCAGACGTCGCATCTGTCATCTGTCCACAGAGCAGTTAAGGCCAAGGTCACAATCCATATTTCAGGGCAGCAAATGACCTAGAATTAATACAGCTAACCCTGTGGTCACAGTGACTGACTTCAGCCAACGCAAAACTAGGCTGCCACCACAAGGAGTGCTCCCCTCCAATCCTGGCCCTCATGCAGCCAGGCTGGTTATCCGGCCATATGGAAAATTCATCATTGTTCCTCACATGGCTAATTTGCAGTCAAACTAGTAAACTAAGCCTAAGCATCCTATGGACACAATCTTCAGAGCTGAAACAAGGAATCAACAAAGCACTCAGTCAGTGAAGGCTGGGGGCAGCAGGGCTGGAACATCCATTTAAGTAGCAGCACAGTCTTAAGAGAAGCTTACAATGAGTGAAAAATGTTTAGTGAAACATCACTGATCAAAGGGAGACTGTGGTTAGCACCTCAATTTCTTACATACAGTGGCAGATTATAGTAACAGGGAAATTTCTGTAGGAAAGCTTCTTTAAGTTGCAGTCTGAGTGAACTTGCACAGCTACTAGAACACACTATCATAAATCTCACTATGTTCTGCTTTGGTAGCAAGGCACGCAACCTTGCTTTGCAACTGGGGAAAAAATAAACAAGAATAGAAAAAAAGACTAAGTGCATTTAATACAGCCCTTCCCCTGAAACAAAGGGTTGCATGCACACACCCTGAGACAAGGATGAGGGGAAAGAATAACACGTCACCAAAATTAATGGTTTAATGAAGTACTGGAAGATATTAGCTACTACAGTGATGAGGGTGGAATAAATACTACAAAAGGACAGCTACAGGCTACATAAATTCCACCACATTCCTATTAGCATAGCTACTATGAAATCTAATAGCTACTGTTTCTATTTATGAAAACAGACCTCCATGGACATTGGTAGCAAAGATGCTGAAGGAACCTTGATGCATGTGTTTTGTTACTCTTATTTTCATGAAGTTTGTGTTTACCTGAGGCAAATACAAGTGTGGGAAATTAATTACATGAGTATTAGCTACACTGTTTCTTTGTTCCATGTCTTTTTTTAGATAAATCATTTCTGACTAAAAATTACACCAATGGTATCATTGGATTTGTGTCATGTAAGTCTCCAAATGATGCAGTATCACAGGTTGGAAGGGACCACAGTGGGTCATCTGGTCCAACCTCCCTACTCAAACAGGGTCATTCTAGAGCACACGGCACAGGAATGCATCCAGACAGTTCTGGAATATCTCCACTGAGGGAGACTCCATAACCTGTCTGGCCAACCTGTTCCAGTGCACAGTATGTTTTACAGCTGCTCATTTATTTATCAGAGCAGCAAAGTAAGAGGAGAGAGGTAGAGCTGTTAAGCGTTTTTTTATTACTACTGTTTTGCAAAAAACATTTGGGTAAGAGGGAAAGCCCAGATATAAACTGGAGGTACCATCTGAAATAAGTTCAAAGCAATAAACTCAACTGCAAATTTGTCAGTCAGAATATTTGTTTATTAGTTGACTAAATAAAACACCCACGCTGAAGGCCCGACTAGTTCCTGATTTGTAAGCATTATCTTAGACAGTATCCAAGTGGAATATTTAAAATGTCAATAAAATATAAATACATGAGAATGAGTCTGCTGTACAAAGAAGGTGCAGCATATGTAACTTCCACAGTGAGCACAGCACAACTATCTCTTTAAGTGATCATTCTCAACACAGTTCTTGATTCTTACCAGTGAGGTTGGGCAAGGGAAAATTGCTTTGATGGGCGAGCTGCTGGTTCCACCACTGCTGGGTGGGTTGATCCTTTTCTCCTTCTGGCGCCGGTTACAGAACCAAACGCGGATCACCTCCTTCTCCATGTTTAGCTGGTCAGCTATCATGGCGATCTCATCCGAGGTAGGCTTTTGGTTCTGAGAAAAGGAAACAGAACTTGAAAAGCTGTGAAATTACCTGCTAAAGTTTTACATTGTAGCTTCTTCTTTATTAGGCAGAAATCTGTATGGGCAATTTAGATCCTGAAACTGATCAGTGGCATAGTAGAGACAAACCATAATAGATGCTTCTGCCTCCAGCCAAAAACCCCACGTTATATATGTTTAGACTGTTGCCCCATTTATCCATCTTGAGGAAGGGTAGTGTTCAGAACTATGGCTCAGTATATTGGAATGTAAAATCACAAAGTCAGCAAACTGCAAGAAGCAGTAAGTTTTTCTGAGGGGGTTTGTGTTTGTTTTCCAAGTGAAGCAGACATTGATGTGTGCTTCTTGGCACAGCTTTCATATTCACTTTGTTTAGTACCGACACTTTTCTAAATAGCACAGTAATGAGTTCACTCTAACAGATACTTGCTAAGCAAAGTTTCTTCATTTCCTCCTAGGCTGAGTACAGCAACAGGATCACTGACCTCCAGGAAACTCTTCTCTAAGGCCACACGTATGTTGGTCTCTATGCTGGTGCGTTTCTTCCTCCTACGGTTCAAGCCTTCGATCCCTTGCCCTGGAGAATTCAGGGCACTTGGGCTGGAGAGAGTTGAATCAGATGAGAGGTTTTCTGAAAACGAAGAAAGTAACACAAATCAGGAGATTTTATCTGAAGGCAGTGGAGTCTAATGTGAGTGTTCTTCACCTGTGCAAGGTATGTGAAGACCCACTCATCTATTCCAAATATACAAAGATTTATGAAGATCACATGCATTATAATAGTTGTATTTACAAATTACAACATATGCATACTTGAAACTAAAAAGCTACAAGTAAGCCCACAGGTGCTCTCTGCTCCTGTATGCTACCACAGTATTCCTTTTATGACACCTATACAAAGTTTGTCTCCCATATCTCATTCCACTCCACACTCACGCACTGCAAGTCCCATTTTAAAGAAAAAAAGTAGCAACTGATATCCATGAGCCACAGCTGAAAGTCACAGGCAATTATGAAAAAATCTGAGCAGTCTGAAATTTCTTTTACCCACTCTGCAGTACATTAGAGGAAGAGAAGTTCATAGTCACCTTCACAGTGTTCACTCTCTTCTCCCTGGACCATCTTAGCAGATACTCAGTGCTACCAAAAAGTCTACACAGTGAGCAGCTCCCCCTCCTTAGCTTCCCCAGGGCTAATGAAACTAGTTGTTAACCCCTAATCCTGTCTTCTTAGCTTCGCAGAGGAGCAAAGAGAGAACACTTAACCCAACTCTGTAGCAGGAAGTGCAATATAACCAAGAGGCAAGTTCCAGTAGAGAATTTAAACAAAATTATTAATTATGCCTGGAGTTCCCTCACTGCACTGGGTTTGTAGGTGGTAAGCAGGTGTCAAAGTTCACAATGCCTAACTTCATTCTGGTGGACTCAAATGGGCAAGTATTTTCTAGATTTTTTTTTCCCCCCAGTAGTGGCATTTGTAAATGTGCTGAAATCCTTCCTCCACCTGAAAACTCCACAGAACAAGCTGAGTGCTGTGATAATATATTCTACAACATTCCAGTGTAGTGTAATAGAAGAAACTAATGGTATGCTTATGCTGCCTGCTTTTACCTAAAAGTAGTAGACTTTAAAGTCATCTGAATCTTTCTTCCAAAGATTTTCATGACACTGAGTCAAAGCCAAAGGCGATGGTTCCCCACTTCCAGGCTGTGAAGGGCCCTGACACTGTTTACAGTCCTTAACAATACAGATCCAAGTACTTCTTCAGGTTAGCTGGAAAAGCAAACTATGACATTCCATGCAGCACTGCACTCATCCAGCGTTGCTGGAAGGTTTAGAGACCTCTGGCCTGCGGACTAGAGCACTCAGTGTGGAGATATTTATGTTTTCTATCACAGGTCAATACCTATAGAAACCCCCTGTCAGCACAAGAGAGTGACACTTCCTTTTCTCAATGCAGGACAAAATTTCAACACTGCATGCAATTACTTTCAGAATTTCAGAGAATATTGTAGGTGCCAGAATAAAGCTCTCTCCGTTTTGGTAAAAATAGGAAGGCACACACCATCCCTGCCATCTGTTTAACATATCCATCAGTTTTAGACTATGCAGAGTTGTGTACTTGGAAGGAAAAACTGGCTGACAGCACTCTTGAACACTTTCTATCCTAACACCTAGCACCACCATACAAGCTCCTTTCTCTGGTGGGAGATTAAAAAAAAAACTAATATGGGAAGGAAAAAGCAAAACCTAACCCACAAAAAATTCTTTATGAGAAGAAAAAGAGCATTTATATGTACCCTTGGAGAGAGATGAAAAGAATGCACATGGGGTGTGGAAGGAGATGGATGCAGTAAGCTCTGCCTACTGAAACAACAAATCATGCAAACCTTTCTTTACTACATATCTGAAAAAGAAAGCTAGAAGAGGATTAGAAGTTATATGCATTAACATACATAAAGGAGGAAAACCATGACACATATCGTACCTCATCCCATGCAATTATTCAGCTGTCTGCAGAACACATTTCTGGAAGTTCATACTGGAACTATTTTGGATGCATACAAGCACATGGAAAGAGAAGTATGGACCCTCATTTCTGCACCCTTTTTTGTCCCATGGACAGTTACAAAGACTGGTAGCTTCATAAAACCGTAAGGGCATAAATGAAGCAGTTTTTCAGAATCCTACTGATTTTGGTAGGCTGGTGATGAAATACACAGACTCATTCACCTGCATCATTGAGCCACTTTTCCAGAAGTGGCTTTAACTTGCACATGTTCTTAAAGCTGAGGTTCAAGGCTTCAAAGCGAGAGATGGTAGTTTGGCTGAAGTCATTTCCATAGAGTTTGCCCATAGCGAGCCCAACATCACCCTGGACAAAGAAAGAGAAAAAAGGGATTCACTGACACAGGTACTTCCAAAGCAAGGAATCCTGTCACATTCTTGTGTTCTCGTAATGACTCCACTGCTGTGTGGGATTTCAGTTTCACAGAAGCTTTCTCAGCGCTACCAAGGTTCATGCTAAAGCAATAATCATAGAGAAATGTCAAACCTCAGTCAGTTCAACCATGTAACCCTTTCCAGGAAATCCCTGATGCTTTGTCTTCTTTGCATTATCACTGAGCAGCACATTCCACTGAATATTAACTTGCAATTTTTTACTTAGTTCTTTAAAATAAGTAGAGGTCAGGCTCTCTTCAGGAGATTTAAGTTTCTGCATATTTCACACTGAAGAAGAAAAGTTCAAATAAGCAGAAATGCAGTGAATTCATGTTCTCAAATTCCTAGAAGACACTCTTGAAAAGATGTCTGCAAACATATCACACTTAAATAGATGCAGAAATATTCTTATCTGAACTTGTAGTATCTTATGAGGTTCAAGCCAAACTTCTCCTCAACAGATACACATTTCAAAGCAGACGAGAAGTTGAACCATTTCAAAAAATGATTAACTGTAGTCTTGACTATCATTACCCATCTGCCAAAAAGCTATCCAGGAGATTTATAGACAGATGTTCATCTCTTTGTATCTGTTATTGCTTTTCAAAACTCAGTTTTAGCTAGCTATCAGACATTCTGTTTATCCTAATATATGTATGTGTATATGTAGTATACACTTTGAAAGTCTTGTTTGAAAAAAAGCCAGTCTGTTCTTGATTGTGGTCAGTAAAAAAACCATAGCATTTTCTTGCTTTGTTTTAAAGATGGAAAGTCCTGCCTTTTGAAAAAAGTGTACTTATATTTCAAGTATACTACTGTATAGTAGTTTTACTTAAATTTTTATTCTTTAGTACAAAAAAAGAAGTCTAGAAGAAGAGACTGAAAAGCTTGAGCATAGTTAGTGGAGTTTAATTGCAAATGTGTTAGTTGGATTGTGCGTAAAGCTTGCCTTTCTTTCAGGTCAGATCCACAACTACAGCTTAGTATGAGCACACTAATAGCATGCAGAGTGGCCACACACAAGTGAGGAGGAAAACAACCTTTGGGTAAGCTTAGTAAACTGTGCAGGTTGTGCAAAGAAAACAATTTCCTTCCTGGAAGAGGACCAGAACAATTGGTTTGTGTGCCATTCAATCAGAGGAAACACGTGGGAACTCACATTTATACCACTACACATATGCCAGGATTCTGTGCATTTTAAAACTCATAAATCATTCCAAGAGGAGTAACACGGATGCTCTGCTGGGTTTATGAAGAAGAAAACCTGGCTACGTAAACCATTTTAGAGATAAGCTGATTTCTGTCTCGGCAGGAAAGAGTTATGAAATTTGCTCCAGTCCCCCAACTAAATTCAATTCTGGTATTTATGTTGTTCTTACTAACATTTGCCATCTGATTTAAAATTAATAGTTAACCACTTCTTTGTCAGTGCCAAAAGGTGGCAGCATTTCGGCTGTAGGCAAAGGAATTTACATATAGGGATGAGAATTTTATCCTTTCAGTGGTCCTCCCCAATGTATAAGATTATAAAGGCACCATATACACATCTGATCTTCTCTGCAGGTTGAATGAAGCTCTGGTAATGAACTGAAACTGATTATAAGGTACATCATTGTTGTGTGTACTGGTCTGTTAAGAAGCTCAGATGGTAGGTAATAGCATAGGTGGCAGAGGTAATATCTTTCAGAGAATAAAAAT
Organism: Calyptomena viridis; assembly: GCA_013390005.1. Taxonomy (NCBI): domain Eukaryota; kingdom Metazoa; phylum Chordata; class Aves; order Passeriformes; family Eurylaimidae; genus Calyptomena; species Calyptomena viridis. The sequence goes on from WEIV01018578.1 coordinate 260,900, forward strand.
AACATTGTCTAAAATGTTCACTCACATAGCTTGAATCTGTACCAAGCAATTAGTCACAAGCTTGCAATAATGCTAAGATGCTGTATGCTCATCGTGTCTCTGTATGTCAAACATGGAGATATTTTTAAGGAAAACAAACAAAAGGATTTAAATCCATCACCCACTTTTCAGGGTGGGAGAAGAGACAGAACTGCTGAAATTCAAAACCTGCTATATTGTTCACACGACAGAATGTAGTAAGTGATTAGTTTGGAATGCAAACTAAATCTTACAATTATTTTTGAAAGGCAGGGGTGGCATGAGTCTGAAAAAGCTTGCAGTGCCACTGGAAATAAATTTCTTTTATTCTCTGAAAGGCAGTCTATTTATCCAACTACAGGAAACCAAAGTAATAACAGTCTCTAATTATCATCCAATTATGCAATTAGGTAGAAGTCATTAGAATGGCCCAATTACACACATACTAACTCAGAGTAGGATAGGAATGACCAAATGCAATTTTATCACATTCTCAAGATTCCCCTTTTTTAATCTCAAAAGCAAATACTGAAATGTAAGCCTGAGCAGTTGAGCTCATTTTTCCTGTCCATAAAAAGTCACAACAGGGTCAATAAAGAAGGGTTAACATATAACTTAAAAAGTCTAGTTGAGCCTTTATAATCATCTCACAGGAGGGCACATTAAAAATAACGAGAGAACTCCATGAACCTCCTCAGTCAGTCTATGGGGAAACTATTGTATTTTACTCTATTCTGTTCTTCTCTATTCCTTCTTTTGTGTGTGTCCATCACTTGTATTTCTGTGCCTCCCTCTAGCGGAAAGAACAGAGGGAAGGAGGCACACATGCCAGCAAAATGCACTTCATTTGACTAAGAACATTCTGTTCCTGAGTTATAATTAAGATGCTGCCAGGAACTTTCATTATGAACTTTGATTTTTCAAACATTTAAGACTTTGCCAGAAAAAGAAATCTGACTTCAGCACATACCTTCAGCTAGGGTAGATTTACTTATTCCAGGGGGAGAACAAATCACATATGTTGGATTGACTGCTCTGAGCTCAGACTTTTAAATACTTTGATTTTTGCATGCTCTTTCCTCTACCAAAACATGCTCATGCTTAACCCACAGACCCTTGCCAAAATTAATTGTTTACCTGGACAGATATTTTAATTTTGCAGGGGAAAAAACTCATTTTGATATTAATAAGAAAGGACTCTTGGATTCAAGCAGTTTTTCCTTTCAACAGAATAACAGAACATATAAATGCAGTCTGTACTTTTAATTGTACTCTTCATTCAACCACTTTCACTATGTTCAAGATTACTTTTCTTTTGCTCTACGGGCATTTCTAAGCTTTTAAACAAACGAAAACAACCCACAACTCCAGTTCACCTCTGTAAGGAGAAAACTTCAAAGGTGACAGTCTTTTCAGGTTTTGTTTAGGAACCTTAGCAGAAGCATTAAGTACAGAAATCATTGATGTTTAATAGGAAAATACGCTTGAGAGATAAAAACCCTTTGACATCCAAAGCAACTGCACAGATGTGATACACTTTTTAAACACACAGAGCAGTTAATTGTGCTGTATGATTTTTGGAACTTTGTACTTCTGAAGGCAGCTCTAAAGTGCTTTGTCCCATTCATGTCACATCCTATAGAATGAATAGTGCACATGCAATGACATCTGGAGCTGGTAAATGCACGTTTTCCCCTGCTGGGAAAATGGCTATGCTTTAAAACCAACAGGGAAGTAAGATGGATGTATGGCTTTTTCTGTTATTTCTTAGAAATCCCCTACATAAAGGCCAGAGCATAACCCTATTTAAGCAGGTTCTCCTAGGAAAAGATGGAATTGCTGTCTCCCTCCAGACTTGAAAGATGAGACCTCAGGTTCCACACTGGCAGGCACTAAGGTACGCAGTCTCACCTGAGTGAATCCAAGTTTGATCCGTCTTTGTTTGAAAGTCTTGGCAAACTGCTCAAGCTCCTCAAGGTCACTGGGCTCCTCCAAGCTGGGAGTGTCGATTCGCTTTGGTGCTGACTGGCTCTGTGGAAGTGGCTGAATGGGGGTCGCTGCTATTGTGCGTGTTGGGGTTGCTGGCTATTGAGACAGCAAGGAAAACATGCAAATCAGACTTAAAAAAATCCTCAACAAAAATTAAGCTCAAAAAAAAAGGTATGTGATGGTCTTGTGAGAATGCCAAAATGTCACATTCATTGATCTGTCTGGAAGTTCCTCCAATTTATTTACATTTCTCTCCAGAACGAGCAATCCAGAAAACTGTATTGGTATGACAGCCTTTTAAAGGCTCTGTCATAACCAATTAAAGAAAAGTAAGAAATGTTCAGTGATAATCAACAACTTTCTCTTGCTGCAGAAGCTGTTCAAAGAAAGGCTGAACACTCTTACTTGATATACTTCTATCATTTATAGACAGCTTGGCATTCATCCCTTTTTAATCATTTTAAAATTGAATTTGCTGCTCATAGGAGGTGGCAGATTGTCATCAGCCCAAAAGATCCAAGCCTCCTATTTAATCCTGGCAGAGTGAGCACACACAGGTGCAGCAAACATGGCAAGTTTCCTCTAATGCCATGTCTTGTGACTAGCTCAACTCTTCTAGTATGAAAAAACTAGATCTACTTCTAACCCTTCTGTTGATAGTTGCAACAATAAGAATAAACATACTAATGATACAAGAAATTAAGCAAAGGCCACATGCAGACAATAATTCCTTTTAGACCACATTTTTCTTCTATATAAAAGGCTAATTTTCCAGGAAGTCCATGCAAGGTTCACTGTTCCTGAACACTGGTATATTAGAGTATTTTGCTGTACAACAACAGTAAGTATCCCCAAAAAAAAAAAAAAAAAAAAAAGCATTGTGGAAAATAGTAACAGGTGAACAAGATACATTTAGACTTGGTATTGCACAGTTCAGGCTTTACGTGCAACAGGAACACTGGAAACATGTTTTGAGTCCATACCTCTACCTTTTTACATTCCATGATGAACTGAGATGTAGAGGCAAATCACTTATTCTAGTTGAATTCTACTCAATTTATCTGAGGCTCTTCAGTAAAGGTGATTTCATGCTTTTATGTCCTATGCCCAGTTCTGAAACTACTGACTCCTTCAGGGCAAGTAAGGACAGCCTCAGGTCTACAGAGCACTACAGTATTTTACAAAGTCTATGCAAAGGTATAGAAAAGGCTCTTCTAAAAGAATGGCCTACATGTAGCTGAGCCTTATGTTGTTTTTCTCCTGGGTTAGTGCAGTGTTTTGCAGTGCACAGCAGATGGTAGAGGGAGGTCAAGATCTATAATTCCATTACTTGAGAAATAATGTAATCATACATGATCTTTCTAAGATTGCAGATACATGTGTCACACTTAAAGGTTTATAATATTTTTTAATTTACATTAATCATAGTGGGTAATTACTGCAATATGTCCTTACTAATGTCACCCACTTCATGTAATTTATTTTTTGTAGTAGTTTTAATAATATTTTTTAAATCCAAGTATAACCTTTGGTGGGGAATCATGCTGCTGAGGTATGAACTTCAGAGGTGAGAAAAATTCCATTTTCCACATGGTGCATGAAAAATACTGCAGGTGGTATAATAGAAAATATAGTTTTCTAAGACTCTGATAGACTCAGGCACCTTATTGCAGACTAGAAAATTCCTATATGTAACCAAGTTGACAGGAAGATACCATATGATATAACATGGTCTTTGAGAAACAGCATGCAGTCATGAAACTAAACTGCACAGTGAAACCCAGAGCGAAGCTCAACTAAATTTACAGGCATGTGCAGCCTTAAATTGCTTTTCTTATGGTCTGAAAGCTTAACCATAGAGCTATTAAAATATTAAAAATATTTTAATATTTTATTTCCAACAATTTCTTCATTTTCACAGATAGTAACTAGGAAGACTGGCAATGACTTAGCAAAGATAGCAAAATAACTATACAACAGTAAAGACAGATTACTACTGCAATCTTCAAAAAAAATACTTCTCAGTAATTCTCTTCTTGAGCTTTTTAGGTAGCCCAGACCTTGCTCCTCTGAATTTCACAAATTTGTAGATTGTACAATAAAACCTTACAGGAAATCAAATGATGCTCTAGTGCTATTAACTCAAGATACCAATCATGAAAATTTCCATCTAAAAATAAAAATTTAGACCATTAAAGACTGAAAAGAGGCACAATGGGGTGGGAACTAGAAAACCGAACTATCTAGAAAGACAAATTTACTCTTATATCTCCAAGATCTATTCAGGTAACTAATACAAAGGGTCCATGCACTTGCCATAGTTTAAATCCCCTCAAAGCAACTCATGAAGTGTAGAAATAAGCCTGACCTGCGAGGCAAGGGTGATGCTTGGCTGAGACTGCAGGAGGTTGGCTTGGCTTTGCTGAGGTAGTTGCGTTAAGAGATTCTGCGCTTGCAGGAGACCTGGAGAGAGAGAAGTGTGGGTTTGGTTTGTCATTTAAAAAGACTAAAACATGAAATGAGGTAAAGCAAGGCTCTTGCCGAACGATGAAAAGTTACAAAAAATTTGAGATGTGAGCTTTCATTTCATCCCTGCATGGATACCTTCAGACTTTGGACTTTGCAGCCTGAAAGGCCCTTGCATTTTCCTGAAGGAAGGTGACAGAAGGGTAAAAGAGAGAAGCCTGTACCAGTCTCCTCTGCAGAAAGACTTTGTAATGATCCAGGTTATCCCAGTTCTATGTGCAGGAATCACTTATTGCCCCTTTCAGCACACAGATTTTGGATACACCTCTTCTGGTAACCAACAGCTGACCAGGGATTATGGAGCCATATGAAAATACCGAATACTGATCAGAACAAATTCAACAACTGAATACTAATCAAAGCCACAAATGTGGCTTCTTAATCAGCCTCTTTCCTTTCCATATCACCCTATGCCAGCTGCCTAACAAAAAGAAAACTTCCTCTGGCAAACTTGAGCAGACCACACCAGAAGACATAACAAGCCTAGATAACATCCTTCTGGGTCAAATAAAGTAGGCATCTTTTGGAAAAGTAATTGGAATTAAAGCTTACATAAGGTACTGAACACTGCTCAATTTGAACAAATAGAATAACCACTACACTAAATATATGAAAACCCTGCAACTATGGAAAGGTGACAACATTAAAGAATATTTGCAACTGATAGAATCAATATACACAATATGCTGTCAATCTAAAACTAAATTCTCTAGCAGTCCACTATTTGCATGGTTTATTAAATCTCTGAGGAAACTGAGATACATGCTTGCATCTATATATTTTAATCAGAATCTATATGATTTTTTTTTGTTTTTAATACAAAAATGTAGTTATTTTTAAGGGATATAATCTTGACAAAATATATCTACAGTTAGTCAAGTCTCTCAATTTTATTGTGAAAAAATATTAACTGTTATTTTTTAAGTAACCCCTGGCTATGACTATCAATTTCCACTATAATAATTTAAGAACATGACTAATTACACTTGCACTTCATAGGCACCTTCATTGTACCAAGTTCCTAAAACCAGGGGGGGAATGACAACAATGGATGGACGCTACAGCATTCAGAGGACAGAACACAAACTAAGGACCACTAAAATTCAACATCATCAGCTGCCTGATCTACCTCTTAACAAATTACAGATAGGGAACACAGGAATTTAGGACTTGAAAAATACTGAGTGAGAAAATTGATGTTTTATGCAAGGTTAAGGCCATAGGAGACATGAAAAGAGGGACTACCATGGGTAGGAAGGAGAAAGAGAATCCTCAGTAAAGGATACACAAGTACAGAAGAATTATCTTGTGACAGCGATACTTGTTTTTTGTTTAACAAAGAGTTGAATATGTATTTTAAATAGAATGTTTTGCTATCGAAATGCTCAAGACCTACAGAATACAGCCAGCTGCTTATGCAACATAATAGCACAGCATAGACAACTATGTAAATTTGCTTTGCACCACATAATCAACATGTTCCAGCTGTGTTTTTGAAAAGCCACAGCAAGGGAACTGAGCTGCTTAAGGAACTTCCAAGACCTACTACAGTTACACAGTGCTTTTTACAATGCAAATATTTGTTCACTTAAAAGATGATTTCAGCTGCCCAAATCTAAATACTAATTAGTGAACAGTCACCTCTAAGTGAAGAGGTTTTGACCTTCATTTAGTGACAATGAATTTTAACTGACAGCTTGAAATAGAAAGGGCAAACCCATCACACCAAGAGTACAAGAGTGAGTGACCAACAATGAAACAAAAACCAGGCAGCTGACAGTGACCACATTTGAGCTCTAGTCCACTGGTAACACCATCGATTACAAGTTACTGACTTGTCTTATGACTGCAATAGGACTAATTAGGACAATCCTTTTGTGACTTTTGTCTTCAAAGAAATCCCAGGGGATGTTTTTCTGGCAATAACACCCCTGTGAAAGAGCACAGAATTACTACACTCTTCCTAATTTTATTCTCTCTCATATGTTCTGAAGTAATTATCATGGAGTGATGGTATAAAATAATCTGAACACATTTAATCTACTCTGGTTTTCCATCATTTTCATCCTATTTGAGAAATACCAATACAAGGTGTCTCAGGCAGAAACTGCAGACAAAATAAGTTAGTTCAATCTGCAGCTGACTAAAGCACTGATCAGGGGATGGGGAAAGCAGCTGAACTGTTTTGGCAAAGTATGTGTCTCTCCCACTGATTACAGCCTTTTGAGGCAGTTGCCATGCACACAACTTGGGCACTTGTTGGCTTTCATGGCTGGGCAGCTGCAGTTTTGCTCCTTTCAGACATGACTTGAACTAGTCTAAGCTTTGTGTTCATTTCTTTTCTGAGAAGAAACACTAGAACTCACTGTGGTCCAAGATAACTTTTGGACTTTACTTAAAAAGACTTCACAGTCTTTCGCATAAAGTGCAAGTCCAAACTTACAGCTTTTAGGCACCTGCTGAGATACCGGTGTTTCAAACAATGCTGTTTCCTTACTGGCACCAATACTGCTTAATATCTTTATTACCAGTAAGGCTGATGGGACAAGATGTATTCTCAGCGAGTTTGTGCACAATACCAAAAATATAAGGAAAGTGGTCAACAGGCCAGAAGTCAAGGTCTAGACTGCTGGACAAACAGAACCTTATGAATATCGATGCAGGTAATGTTTGTGATTTTTTTACCATGAGAGCAGTCAACTACTGGGGCAGGTACTTGAAAAGTTTGCAGAAACTCCACTCTTGGACATGTTCAATTCAACTGGCTGAGGCGCCAAGCACTCTGCTGTAATTGGACCTGCTCCAATTAGAGGTCCCTTCCAGCCCACATGATTTTTTTAAATCTATAAAAGCTGATACTGTATTTGTATACCTTACAGAGGTAGTATTCCTAACCCCCTGCCTTGGATTTTAAGAGTCCAGTGCTATTATTGAATTTAATATGGTATACAAATTACCTGTAAGATACTTAAAAAGAATGACTGCATGGAGGTAAAGATCTATGCAGAAGTATGATACTTTAGAGGTATTTAATTTTTTAATAGTTAAAGTAAATGCCTCTACCATCATTCAGGATTTTTCCTGTAATGTCTATGAGTGGCATGAATAATGGTCCAAGCCAAAAAAACTCTTCCTGCCAGCCAAAAGTCCCCAAGGACTGATCTGGGTTCAGTTCTTACTATCTAAAATTAAACAAAAGATAAAACAAACATTCAAGTGCAGACTTTTTCAGCATAATTTTTTAAAAGTTGGCCCAGAAGCATAATACATAATTCATCTCTAACTGATCTCCCTAAAGAGTGAATTTTTTCATAAAAGAACTTAACTGCTTTATCTCTGCCAAAGCTGCTCATCTTCTCACAGACACATCCTGAAAGTCAGCTTGCAAGACAAAGCCATTACAATGGCCTGCACAAGTGAAGTCTCAAAGTCTGTAGGACATGTACAAAAGAAGAGAACTGGATTTGGCCTGCTATCATCATCCCACGTAACTTTACAATAATGAAATGAAATCATAAACAAGGTCTTTAATAATAAACAGCAATAACTTGAGAATAGGTAGGCCCAGTTTTAATGTTTAATGGTAATTAGTAGCTCGTCCTCCACATCTGCCTTTCTGGGTATTTTCTTTTTAAGTACTATTTCTAAATCTCCTTGACAATGATACAGTATTTTCTGAGATCTTAATAACTTCTGTTTGTAAAATTAATTTATATTAAATGTAGCACCAATTCCCCTCTCCATTCAGATTTTTATTGATATGATTTTTATTGGAAACATCTCCCGAGTAGAAAGGTGAACAGTCACCTGATGAAGGTAATATTTCTAAGAAGCAGCTATAATTGTAGTAAAGGGATGTGGAATCGATTATTCTAGAGACAGATCTATTAGATACAAGAACAGATACAAGAGGTATAAAGACATTACAAGGTGCTACATTCCTGCCTGTGACTTTAACAATAATATGGACAATAGTTGCTCTGAATAAGAAATTGTTCCAAATTTCTATTTCCATTCAATATTCTGCGTAACTGCTGAGGCTTGAAACAATTCCTTCAGTTGTGATGTTACCAATTACCAGCCACGAGAAATGAGAACTTTAAAATCTGTTTCATGCAAGCCAATAAATAGCCAGAAATCATCTGAAAAAGGAAGGTGACTACATTAGACATATGGCAGTGGATTTATGGGGAAAATTTCATTATCTGCTGCTGGCAGCTATAATGTGTGTGTTAAAGAAAGACAGGAGAATAACATCCTGATTATTTATTAATATTTTAGGTATTAAATTTTCTAAAATTATTCAAAAGGGTCATGAAGTTTGACTCCTTCAAGAATCTACATATGACTGTTGATGTTTGCATTTCTCTGGATCCCATCACCTCTTCAAGAATAAAGCTTTTCTTTACCAAATGTTTACATGTCTTCTAAAATCTTGTTTAGAGATACTATTCTTCACTTATTTCCTTCAAAACCCTTATAATTTTAAAGAGTGTTTCTCATTTACATGACTTCATGGCATACACAAACATGCAGCATAGTCTGTAAAGCAATAAATTTCTTCCAGAATACATAATATATACATAAATCTGAATTTTCATGTTACTTATTAAATGTGTACATATACATATAAAGCTCCATGCAGCATCAAAGAGGCATCAAAAAAATCCGAATGCCACTGGTTTTGAAGAAAACTCTATACTAGTTTCCTCAGAATATTTATTATTTTATGAAGTTGACTAATGGAGAAATAGGACAAGAACAACATGGAAAATTCAGCTGCAACAGCAAATAACAAAATAAAAATACACACTCAATCTTTCTCATAAATAATAACATGCAGCTCGAGATCTTCTAATAACTGTGAAATACTGCAAAAAAGCCATATCAAAAAGTGATATAAGGGGTATTATGACATACATGTTGCTTTATCATTGAGTGCTCATGAAGAAAATGAGATCTATTCAAGCATTTCAGTTTGGAAGGTTGTCACACACTAATGGTCTATGGTCAGAATTCAGCATATAAATCTTCCTACATTTTTGAGCTGTTCAGTTGTCCAGGCTGCACATTAGCAGTAAAACATGATGTTTTTCCACACACTGCGTCACTGATGACAGCAATATGCAGGTCTTATATTGCAGTGAAGAAATAATTTTACAGATGGCCCCTGGAAAAGGTACTGTGAAAACCTCCTCTAGTAGTTATTCTACTTCAGGAGACTTTAAACAAACAAAAAAGCCTTCCTTCCTATCTATAATGCAAACAACTCATTTGGAGAGACGAATACAATTTGCTTCTCTTAGTTTTTTTCTTTTTGTGAAGCATCTTCAGAGGTATTTTAGAAAACCAGCAGAATGTAGCTAGAAAATTTAGGCAGACATTAATATCAATGAGCTTTTCAAAACAATGCTTTTGTGCTTGCTGTTTCCTTAAAAGAATTTACTTTTTTAAAAAAAGCTATTTTAAAGAATCCTTGAACTAAATTTTGGTGGTTTGATTTCTTTTAGAACAATATGTTAAGTTTATAAATTCTGCTTCATTTTAATAAAATAGTACATCACTAAACGCTTCCATGAATAGCCTTTTATCCATTTTCTACCAGTGCTGGAATAAAAATCTTTCCTAAATCAAGTCCTGTTAAAAGGAAGTTAATTTTGACTAACTGTTTATTCAAATGTGAGAGCATTCAGATAGTAAGAACTCTTCAGCATAATGGAAAGCCAGTTCTATCCAAGTCATAGCACATAAGAAGGAATGATGCATGAAAAAAATTGAAAGGAACAGAAGAAAATAAGGTGCAAAGAGCTGCTTTACAGGAGAGCCAGGCTCTGGAAGACTCTTCAAGCATAACAGGATTTGCCTTGTGTGCAAGAATCTTTGGATTACCAGACCTGAACAACTGAGTAGAGTTCATGCAGAAGAGAAAGGGGGGAAAAGAAAGACCATTGGAGTATATCAGCATAAGAGGCTATGACTAAACACAGTCTTCTGTGGGCATCAACAAATGGAGTGCAATCACTACTGTGATGCATTGCAACCTGAACACATTAGTTTTCACAACAAAGCTACTGTACAACATCTTGACTGGTCTGGCACACTACCACCTACCACTGCCTTGTTTGTCTTTCCCACGTAAGCCACACCCATTGCCAAAATACTATTATAAGAGCTGTTACACAAATCAAGCATTCTAGCCCTTGTCCCAAGGTTTAATTATTATTTCAGTTTATGACAAAATTCACTGTACCCCCCTTTAGGCTTAAGTACTTTTCCAGTCTCCCACAAGAACTTTAGATTTTGCAATCTTTTTCCAGTCTGTCCTGGTTTTGACTGGGATGGAGCTAATTTTCTTTCTAATAGCTGGTATAATGCTGTGGCTTGGATTTAGGACAAGAACAATGTTGATAACACACTGATGGGTGATGTTTTAGTGGTTGCTAAGCATTACAGAGTCAAGGACTTTTCAGCCTCTCACAACACCACACCAGCAAGTAGGCTGGGAGCAGACAGAACCAGGACTGCTGACCCAAAGTGGCCAAAGGGATAATTCCACACCATATGGTCTCATGCTCAGTGTATAAACTAAGGAGAGAAAGCTGGCTGGGGGCTAATGTTTGGGAGCTGGCTGGGCATCAGTTGGTAGGTGGTGAGGAACTGCATTGGGCGTCACTTCCTTTGTACATTCGAACTCTTTTATCAGCATCATCCCTTCCATTTCTGTCCTTTCAAGCTGTCTTGATCTCAATCACAAATTTAACTTTTATTTTTCTTAGTTCTCTCCCCATCCCACTGGGGAATGGAGGGGAAGGAGCATGGTGTTTAGCTAACTCCCAGGTTAAACTACAATGCAGTGTCAGAATTTTGTAGCCCTTTGAGCTTTCAGGTAATCCACACAGTCAACACACCTTCCAGGCCTCCACCTCACAGGATTCTGCCTTTGAACCCTGGAGAGTTGTCTCCTCCCAGTAGCCTTGCTTCTAGAAAGCCTGACCCAAAAATTCAGATGCTGCAGTATTTTCCAGGAAGCATTGTTGTTAACAAATGTTCTTGTGACACATGCTCTGGATTGATCCTCCCTGAGAAGTGAGCTACACAAACTTTGACGAGGCTGAGGTCTAACACCAACAAAGGGATGACCTGGTCAAGTTTCCCAATTGTAATACTGTTTTTCTCTTAGGGATTATCAACAGTTAGTGAAAGTGTATGAACCACCTCAGTTTCACCTTCTCCTCTAAGAAGCTCTGTATGATTTGCTTTTCTGGCAAGGAGCACTTACCCTGCTGCCCCTGCGGTGTTTGTGAGATGATGAACTGTGCTGGCTGCAAGTTGGTTGTTGGATGCACCAACACAAACTGTTGCAGGTTGAGATTCTGCTGCTGAAGCTGCTGCAAGTGCTGCAAATCCTTAAGGAAACAGGGAAAGGGGGA
>WEIV01018578.1:274445-338146 GCA_013390005.1 Calyptomena viridis
GAAAAAAAAAAAAAAAAAGAAAAAAAGGAAAAAGAAAAGAAAGAGCTGTGTGTTAGACATTTAAGTCAGCCATGAGACCCAATGTAACTAGATTTCCTATCAGCCACTTACACTCTAACATTTAGAGATAAAAATAGATGTCAAACACAGCAGCAGTCCTGCTACTGAATATCCTTTAGAATAGCAATTTGAATTACACTGTCACTCATAAAATCAGTTATTTACTAAATAACCCAGCAGAGTATTTCCAGCATTGTTCTGCTTTAAAAACAAAACAAAAACAAACCAATCAACCAAACAAAAAAATCCATCTCCTTCCCCAACCCCCCCAAATGCAGGAGTTTTCAAGTACTTTAGACTTATTAACTCTGCCACAAATCCAGCAGATCAGCTGGGAGCTATTTTTGTTTAGTACAACAATCTGCAATTACTATTTGAATCAACAACAGGAAAGCAAAATATTACAGATTGCTTGTTTGCACTCTGGTTGTTCAGGTTGAATTTCAGAAAATAGCTAACTCAATAAATAAATATATTTAATTAGTCCTGAAACAAATTACAATAAGCTTAATAGATATAATTAAAAGTTAAAAGGAATAATCTAAACCACTGCATTATTGTAGAACCCCGCTTTTATGCATTTAAACCATTCAGAACTATTAATTTTCTATAATTAAATGACTGATCTCAAAGTAAAATGCTAATCTCCGAGAAACTGAGTTTTCAAGAAAAATGCTTCAACTTGACATTTAGCTGGAGAATGAAAACATAGGGAGGGAACTGCTTAAAGAGATTGTCCTCCCCCCAAACTATCCTTTTTCTTTTAATCTTCTCCAAACAGCACAATAACAAGAGTAACTGAAATTTGAGAACTGAAGCACACTGTGAAGTTGGGCAACGTAATATCAGTAAATCCATGAAAACCATCTATGCACGTGTAGAATTTCTCCATCTTTCCAAGAAGAAGCCATTTCAAAATACTTATCAAGCAAATACTTTCCAAACTTGCAGCCTCCCATTAAACAAACCAAACCAACCGAAGAAGACGACTAATGTACCACATTATTTTAAATCTGTTGAATTATAACCTCAAAGTTGAAACAATCTCCTTTTGAGGACGAGGGGTGTGGAGTGTCAGTGGGTGGAAAGGAAGACTAGGGAGGGAAAAAATAGGGAGTCCATTGATTTATGAGACCATAGACATGCATTATAGGAAAACGACTACTTAACCTGCATTACACAGACACTGGCCATCAATCACTTAGGCAACTTAGTTGTGTTAAGTCAAAAGCGTGCAGTGTAATAATATGGTAGACAGACACCAGATGGATTGGCCAAGCAATGCTCTATGAGAAATGGAAACTTTCATTTTATAAGCGAATGGTAAAATTGTAAAAGTACCCACGAGCACAACAAAGTGTTTTTAAAATCGATAATATTGTTTGCTTTTAGAAAATTTGAGAAGTAACACAACTATGAAATTGAAATTTCCTTCTTAAAAGAGAAATAAGTGCTCCAGTTTTCCCTTGGAACTTCATGTTTCTTCTGACTTCATATCCTAACATCACATTGGACCTGCTACCAAAAACTCTTACTTCTTGAGCCCAACACAACATTTATTTTTCAATTCTCAATGCTTGACTGGTTCCCTCTGCAGATTGAGCCAACCCTCCAGCATTGCATTGGATTGAGGACTGGATGCAGAGTTAAAAGCAGAAATAGAAAGAGTAGGGCAAGCTGACTAAGGGTGTGAACACTGGGTGGAAGAAAAAGAAATAAAGCGAGGCTGCAGGATGACAATAGAGGCAGGTAAGAGAAAAAGTAAACACACGAAAGGACGAGTTGGGAAGAAATTGCAGAAGGAAAAAGTATCAATAGAAAAACAGATAGGTGGAGGACTTCTCCCACCAAAAGCAAACAAATGAAATAACCCCAGATGACCAAGCAGCTCTCAGATGATTTGAAGCACCACCACAGGAGATGGAGTTACATACAAGAAAGGACACAAAGAAACAGTGGCAGTGTATCTGCAACATCAAAGGAGGAGACCTTTTGTTTAAGACCATAGTATTCATAACACTGGCTACCCAGCTAAGACATGACAGCTCGTATCATCAGGCTCTTACACTTTAATATGAGAAAACTGTTTTAAAATTGAGGCCTCAGGGATAGCTGGTATAAGCAATCTTACTCTGTGCATCTGCCTTGGTAAACGGTGTGTTGGCTAAGTCTTGTTTAAATACAGAAATATAATTCTGTAACGCAAAATGAAAATGATACCTCCAAGGCTAATCACTCTTTAATAGCCCTACCAGTCCCTCGAATTCATTTGAAATCCAACTTTATTTCTACCTTGGGAAAGTTTTATTATTTAGTTAATTATACCATTACAATAAATCTCCCAATAGCAACCACACAAACAAACCCAATGCTGTTTTCCTACACTGCTCTTTTTTCCCTCTGTGTTAAAATCCCTATGTTAGCACAAGCACATAGAAAAAGATGGAAAGACTTCCAGGGAAACATGCATGTCTTCTAATGCTGCCTAACAATTTAGAAAGATCAAAACAACCCAAATCCTACCTCAGCAGAATAATCTGTCAAGTGCTACATCTTGCCGTGAGGAAGACTTTTGTTTAAAAAAAAGAAAAATCATCTAAAGTTCTAAATTCAATGTCATTATCTCTAATTACAACTTCAGCATCCCTGTCATTTTGAGGTTTACATCACATAAACACTGATTGTAGATCCTGAAAACAAGTGAAGTCTACAAAGAACTCCAAAGCCTGGTACAACTGTTCAGTGTCAATTTAGCAGCAACCCAGCACAGCACAAGCATCTCACCAGGCTGCTGCAGCAGATGCCTCATGTGAACTGCAGTGCACATTTAAAGAGTCATCCTTGTGCAATTAGTTAATTAAAATAAATATGGTAATCCCCCTGCTGCAGAGACCTGCCAGTTAATCAATTATTCAAAAATCATCCATTAAAACAAACATTAAGCTATTTGTGTAATCAGCTATATGTTTACAATAGCAACACAAACAAAGCTGAGCACTGCTTACAAATCGTTGCCAAGATGGATCAAAAAGCACGGTACCTATGAACCTACATGGTAGACGTTTTCCGTAAGTATCTCAAATTATATCCAACACCTGCACAAATTATGCCCCGCACTTTCATCACAAGAAGCAGCTAACAAGATTCAACCAAGCTCATTTATACCAAAATAACCAATCCTAAAAGAAATTAATCGTAAAGTTAAACGTTTCAGTAATTAGAAACGCCACAAAACAAGTACAACTTGAATTCATTCTCCATGTGGCAACTACATGATCCCACGCTATTTTCCACAGAGCCTTTAGCTCACTTGTGCACAAATCTGAATGCTCACATCAGAAGCTCCTATTTGACGGCACACATCTGATCTTTTCAACATCTCTCAACCATTTCTTGGAAGATTTTCTAAGTTCTGGAGGAAACCCCAGTACAAAATTAGTAATTCTCAACACTTCACACATTTTCACAGCTTCCCACTGCAGTGAAAGAGTGGGATTAGCAACATCTCACACATGCACCACACTGCATTCAAAAGGTATCCACTGCTTTGGTGGCATATTTGACAAAGGTAGAACCAGAAGGTTCATGGTACAGGTTTTAGTGGGCCACACTTCAGTAAAGAAGGCCTCACTATGTTAAGCTGCACACCTGGAAGACAAGAGGCATACACCCATGGATTACTTACTCTTAAGTTAAAAGACTTGCATAATATCACATGGGAACTCTGTGACAGATGCACTGAGAGAGATGTTAGAAGCTAACCATCTACTCCCTTGACAAGGACATTTCCCATTCTTTTCTTGAAATCTGTCTCTATTATTGGCTACAAAAGTTTAACAAGATTAAGAGATGGTCTTGGGAACGACAAGTTTCCTTGAATGCTACGTCCTTCAGTCATCTCCACATCATGCCAGTGAAGAGAGATCCTTTGCTAAAAGACATGTTAATATTTGGTCACATTACTTGTCACAGTCCAACGAGAGGTTCAGTGTGATGGGTCTGTGGGCAACCTCAGTACTGGTCTTTTAAACATGGGATGGCATCACTCTGGCCTCTCTAAGGACAGCCAGAGACAACTTCTAGACCAACACCACAGAAATTTGTCACTTCAGCTAATAAAAACCTGATAGCACAGCCAGGCTGCTATTCAGCCAGTGGACTAGCACAATAAAGGAATTGCACATTTTGTCAATGGACTTCACAGATAATTGTGACATTTCCATTCACATCCTTAATCAGGCCTCACGTTCACTTTTTAGGCACTTCATCCCAGTCGAATGTAAGAGAAAATAGCCTGAACAGAAACCATCCAACAGTCTTAAAGAACCTGCTCGCTCTATGAAGGAGCAATTTTGGAGATTACATACCCACCACACTTCGCACACCTACACTAATCAAACTGATATCACATACTGAGAACCTTAATTTATGGAAAGATGGACCTTAGCATGAACAACAGAACCTCATACTATTAGTTCTCAGGACGCCTAAGCTGTACCCTTGTCCAGAAGTCTAAGAAGTGTCCATACTATATATTCTAAGCAGAGAGTTAGTGGCACTGCATTCTCCACACTGAATTATGCCAATCCTGGAAGATCCAGGAGGAACCTTTTTTCTTCGAGTAAGCAGAACATTCTTGGCAAGCAGTTCTCCACAATGAACAGGTCTGTAGTAGCAGAGCATGAAACTGGACAGACTCCAACTCCAGCCACATTCCAGCAAGTTTTTCTTTAGACACACGAGTGGCCATTCTTTGTCATCGAACTCCGAGCATTAAGCACCAAGCCAAAATAGCACACAAATGTGTCAAGTCAAACTGCCTTTCTTCAGCTCTTTCATTTTGCTTCTAACAAGCACCATTTGGGTCTGATGAGCATCCTCTGTGACACAAAGGTATCACTTCCTATCCATACCCCTTTTTCTCCTTTCTCAAGCTAACTACAAGGAGGAAAGTTCAGAAAATACAGCATCTGCTCAGATTCTGGAGCAAACTGAGAAGCCCAGTGGAACTGATGAACAGCTGGCACTCATTCCTCACTATCAACTTCAACCTCACCAGCCAAGGACGCATGAGGAGAGACTAACAATACTCAAGGACTCTAGAAACTCACCGAACAGGGAATAAAAATTTTTATTTGAACGGTGCAAATGAGTCAAACTCGTGTATTTTCCACCCTCGCAAGCCTAAAGCTCACCTGTGCAATCTGTATTGGCTGAGATAGAGGGATCTGCGTCATCGGCGTTGCAGCAGAGGCCGAGATGGTGGCACCAGCAGCGCTGTGCTGCTGACTGGCTGAGTGCTGCACTGCAGCCGCCAGCAACTGTGCCTGCGCCTGTTGGAGCAATAACTGTTGCTGGGCTGGCGTCAACGTGAGCTATAAATAATTAGAAAACATAGCCATTAATAATGGAAAGAGCCACTTCAGCTACAAAGTCATCAGCTAGCTCATTACTAGTTATATTAACCGGGCATCCCAGAACTATTTCTACGGTTCAGCCACTAACTGGCCAATGACTCGGCCTTAAGTAAGGACAGAGGGCTACTAGACAGTGTAGGAACCAACCTACCACAGGCCTGACATGAACCAAATGGCACGAAAGCAAACATTTGAACTTACTGGAACCTACAGAACCTAACTTCACTTCTAAGTTTTCTTCACAACCCTACCAGGAGTTTCAGGGAAAAGGTAATTAAGTAGCAAGCAAAAGAAAAGGATCAATATTGCCAGGATTTGAAAGGAAATTTACACGCAGCAGAACAGCAAGTGATTAGCCAGATGAATGCGAGGCAGGAATGCTGGCTATGGCTACTGAACAAACTGATAACATCCCAGCTGCTTCACATTAGCATGAATCCCTGCCATATTCCATCATTTCCATTATGCCCTAAGATATAAGTAAAGAACATGAGCTCCATTTGTTTCTCTCCAAGTCTCCCCATCTGCCTTTTTTTTTTTTTAATAGAATAGAGTTGGCAACTTTACATCCCTTCCCTTTTTCAAATATGCATTATCTCTGTGGAACAGGTGGCAGCAGTCTCTCCTTTACATGTAAATGAATCTTGATGCCCATATTTACTACAATCCGTATCAGCACAGGCCTGGAGTTTTGAATGTTTTACTACAGCAGACAATCATGAATTAAAACAAACCAGTATTTTTGGGGAATGCAAAAAATAATAAAATATGCCAGGTTTTAACAACACATTTTAAAAGTCTCATACTTAAAGCTTCGAAATGCAATTAGCTGGGAACTAATTAGGCTGTTTGTTTGCACACTAACATGGGAGAAGATTTAATAATTGAGCTTGAAATTAAGATATCCTTTCATTCAATTGTAGCGATGATGTAACCCAATACTTCAAATCATAAATACATTGTTGGAGCAACTGCCCTTAAGTTATTAACACACAAATGCTTAAAATTGCAAAGCTGATGGAAATCAATTATTTAACCAGCCTTTTCACAAAACTTGCTCTTTTTTGAAACGACTGAAAGCCTTTACAACAATTCAGAAACATCAGAAAGTCTAAAACAACAGTTATCTCATATTTACTATCAAAGCCTTGCAATTAAAAAAACCCTCAAAACGGATAAGTTAGAAAAGAAGGGTTGAATAGGCTTAAGGATAGTTACTTAAAAAGAAATGTGTTTGAGAAGAGAAAGAACTAATAGTTCCTTAATTTTGTTCTACACTCAGCTATCCGAGAAGATTTAGTCTCGTTCTCCCAGTTCTCATCTGGAAAAAAATAATTCCTCTTTATCACATCAGAGACTGTCTTATTTGTACACACACCAGGTTTTCCTCTCATTGCAGAGTCAAGACAGATACTGAGAACAGAGAGAAATAATTATTTGTTGTTGTTTGGAAGTAAATACTTTGCCACAAAACCCAAATGTTAACATCTGCTTATTTTTCTAAGAAGAGATCTTCTGCCCCCACTTTCACTGAAGCTTCTTCCTGCATGTTAAAGGACACGACAATCCCCTCCAGTGGGAGCTCTGTGGGCCCTGCTGCCCATACTGCCATCAGGAGGCTGACTGCAGTATACCTGGGTAAACCTTACCCCAGTGATCTGTCCTCCGGCCAGCATGAGCTGGGTCTGGGGTATGGCCGCCTGCACTGAAGGCTGCTGGGAAGGCTGGCTTGGCTGCTGAGAGTCCCCAGATTCTTCATTAGATTTAGACTAGTCAAAAAAAAATACAACTCTTTATAGTGTAAAACAGATGTTAATGTATAACACTGCTATCTCAACACTGCACAATAAAAATCTTTCATCTGCATACAAAAAGCCCTTGGGTTTATTTTAAGAGCGTGTTTAAGCAATGGCTCTATGTGCCCACCATCTCAGCTACGACTGCTCAAACATGTCTGTAGGTAATGCAGCTTAAACAAAACAAAGAGACTCTCAGGTCTCTTGTAACTCTTTGACATTATTTTCAGGTCTCATTTCATTTTACGCAATGCAACTGAAGCTGACGCTCCCTTTCACCATAAAGAAAGAGAGGGTTGTTAAAATTATTCACTGCCTAAAATCCTGAACAATGGAACGAGGGAAAGGAGATTGTGTTTCCATTTTCTATATCTGCATCCTGTACCTCTAAGTCATCATATTGCTGGCTTATATGGAACTGTTTTGAAAAACCCTCACTGGTTTATCTACCTACAGCAAAATACATAATACATACAGTGTTTTTAAATAATCAAAGTTAAGCATTTATTTAATTGAATAGTGATTTATTTTAAAAGATTCAAGCTTATTTTGATTTATTTTTGTGGTTTGGTTGTTTGTTTTTTTGAACAGAAGAAATTTTGAAGACATGAGGGAGGAAACACAAGTGCATGAAGAGGGGGAGAGAGTTTTATGATAATTAAAACTGGTTATGCAGAACATTAAAATTCTGCATAGATTTGCATATTTTCCACCACCTGTTTTGGGGACTGCAGAGCGGGCTAATTAACATAAAGGCTCTGATTAATTCTGCCAGTCATTGAGCGATAATTACAGCGCAGGACTGTAAACATTCTGCACTGGAGATACAGCCTGTTTGCCAACATCTCTCTCAGGGATGGAAGTTTACCATGGCAACCAAGGCAATTTTCTGCCTCCTTCCTCTTAGAAAGGAAGGTCACTATACCTCCTCTTCTTTCCAAATTGTTATTATGTATAAGTGGGTCCACATTCTATTGCATTTCATGTAATGCACTACCTACATTCTTTAATAACAAGCAATACTGAAACCAGTTTTCAATAAAACTGCATCTCTTGCCCCTTTAATATAGTACTGAGAGGAAGTGGAACATTAACAGATACACTGAAGTGCTCAGCATCATAAAAAAGTTTGACAGCTTTGTTGTCTCATGTACGTTATTAAACAACAATTACTCTGACTTATTTTGAAATAAGTCAGAGTGTTATTTACACAAGCAATCGAAGCCAGCCACATTACACAGTTAATGTTATGTTATATTCCTATACTTGGTTACCAGAAGTAAGGACAAATTGCAAAGTAATACTTGATATGTTCAAAGTAAGTGAATAAATGAAAGAACATGAAATATGCCTGGAGTTTTATAGTTTTCATGATACGACATCTGACTGAAATTCAGCATCAAGTTATGATCACTGCATGTTTTAAACAACTCCAGTGTCTGAATGCTTACAATCCTGAACCTGATTTACAGTTGTAAAACTATTATTCCTTCATACCTATCACCTGCAAAACCAGTCAGACTGAAAAAACAGAATAATATATCAAAAATTAAAAACTATCTCTATGGGACCAGGATGCTGTTTGGGAGGAGGGAGGGACGAGCAGCAGAAGGTAACTGTCTTTACCTGTACATTTAAGGACTGAGCAGCAGCCTGTAAACTTGTTCCAGCGAGCTGGACCTACAACAGTGCAAAAATGGAAATGAAATAATATAGAATCCACAGAAAACTAACAATGTAAAAAGAACAATCTCCCCACCCATGTCCCAACGAAAACTCCCCCAAGAACACTGCATGCCCCTCTGACACCTGAATCAGTCAAATAGGGGTTGTGCTCCAGGCTGAAAAAAATCTGTAAGACTCTTCCACGGTATTATTTGTCTATCTCTTGCAGAAGGTATTCCTGCCTAGGGATCTAGATATTATCGTAAATAGAGTTGAAACACAGCATATTAGGGCAGGCTAACTAGTCCTATTCCTGTTCAAAAAATCTAGGCTTCAGGGGAGGGCATTAATCTCTAGTCACCACTATCCTACTCATATTTCAGAATGGGTCTTACCCTAACGCTGCATTCACCCACTTTCTCACACGACAGAGGAGCAATCACCTCCACAGCACAGAACTCAGAGCATAAACACTTTCCCTCAAATCAACCCATTCAAGTATTTGCAGTCCTCAGCCACTGAAAAGAAGATCTCAATACAGAGGAACGGAGACACTTTACAAAGGCTGTATTGATTCAGGTATACTCAAAACTTGAATTCAATGTGATTAACAGGTCCAAAGAAGGTCTTGTGGGTTAGCAGTGAAGAAAAACTGATGCTTCAAAGAGTGAGATTTTTAAAGAGTGTTATTTTATCTCTAATAAGGATTTTCTCTGTATGACAAATGCTATATTTTCATTTACTGAAGACTATTTTAATCAGTCTCGCCTTGTTTCTACCTGCACTCCTAGTTATAAAGAAGAAATGCTATGTAATTAATTACCAACACTTTCAAAGGTCAGAGTTACAGCCTGTAGAGAATTCCATCTCTGGCCAGGTTTGAAAACCACTGCTCATTTGAAAACCAGGTGATGTGTAATGATACAGTAAAGCAAAGCAAAAGTAGAACTCTTGCCTCTGTAAAAAGATGTCCCTGAATAAAGAGTCCATATATTTTCAAGCACAGGAAAATGTGAAATTAATAACTGAATATTTGAACAGACAACCCTTAAAAGTCACCTTAAAAGTATTTCCTACCTCTTTAAATGAAGGCACTAAGCATGTTCCACATATAAGCAAACACTCCCAGAAAAGCTTCTCCTTGTCACAAGCAAAATATAGTTTGACATAGTTGATGTAATCTAAGCTTTTAACATGCATTAACAGCAGAGAATAACCCAAACAACACCACCCTGCCATCCAAAAAATATACTTGGAAATAATACTTTAAAATTACACAAAACCTGCATAAAAGACTACAAATGTATCTTGCACAGATACAGTCAGCATATTCCTGAAAGTCTTTTTTGAGTGCAATGCGGACACCCCTTTCACCACACAACCAACATCTTCCAATTAGAAATTTAACTGTTCCTGAATGCAGTCTACAGCCTAATATTTTGCATTAGTCTAGGGGAAAGCACTGTGTGTTAGGGTTGAATAACACCCCACTAACAGCAGCCACACTAGCAGAGGATGGTTTGACAATAGATTCCCACACACCTGCAGGTGAATAAAAGAATACCTGAGATTTCCCTTTGAACCAGTTTCAAGAAATGAATCACATTTTACCAAACATGAAGTAACAAAGATCCTGACAACTGTTTAAATAAATACACTTCCAAAGCAGGATAAAGCACTGTGCTAAATACAATTACTGTCCTGGATCGATCTTTATAGCAAAATGAAGACTAAAACAAACACACAAAACTCTGCAAACAATCTGTATCTATCTCCATGTTAAACACATACTGACAACCCATGAAAACTAGTCAGCTTCCCTCCACATAAAGGCAGCCTACAACAGTCTATTGGTTCAGCAAATTCAAACAGTGGCACTCCCTAGGTCCTATATAAACCAATCTACTAGGAAAATTGCAATTATGTGACAAGACGTGTGGAATGTTCCATACAATAAAACGGCAGTTCAGAGCCTCTTAAAAGAAGCATAAAAGCTTCAGTACTTCAATTATACCACAATAACTGTGCAACCCCAGACCTCAAACATTCAAGGTCATCCAATTAGGTACAGTATTTTAAAGTTTAAACTTGGTGCTGAGGAAGGGAAAGAAATTAGGACATTTGTTTTCATACATCAAGTGGGAACAGATAAAAAAACTACAAAAAAATGCCCCTTATACTTCTCTTCACCTAGGGATGCCCCATTTTGCTTCAGCCTACATCTGAAGTTCAGCTTTGATTCCCCAAACACAGCAGCAGCAGAACAAAGGGATAGTATTAGAAGTCTGAATATCATCTGACAAACAGGTCATTGAAATAACTTTAAGAAAAAAACCTTCACAAACCATATATGCTTAGTAAGTACGATCAACTTTCTTTCCAGTGAATGTGCAAGAGCGAAGCATAGTGTTGACTACCATTCAAAACCAATTCTCATTTTTAACTAGATAGTGACAGTTTCAGAACCTTGGCAGCTGTTAGGACAATACAGTCCTCCCCAAAAAATATTAACTTTTACCCCGTATTTCAATTTGGTATCTCTGTTAAGGTTAAAAAAAAAATTAAACAAACAAACACAAACAAACAAACAGAAAAAAAAACCAAACCAAGAAACCAAACAATAACTAAAAAACCAGGGGAAAAAATACACACCGCAAAATTTAGGCATTCTCAAGTCCCCAAGAAGGTGATTTGTAGTTTTCCCAGACAGGTTTCACCCTACCTTGACATATTCTGCAGTCCAATGCACTGAAGTGAGTGTCATAAGAACTTTTTCCCACCCATGCTACTTAAGCATGTAGTCCACCCATATGTTCCATTACATGACCTCATCATTCACAGAAAGAAAGAACACAGAACACACAAGGGCAGCTTCATTTGTAACTGTTTGAGTGTCCTCTACTTTGAAATGGATCTTCTCTTACCTGATGAAGGTGCCCAAGGAAGGCCTGGGCCTGGGCTGTAGAGATTGCTCCTCCGACAGGCACAGGCTGCTTTTGAAAGTCCAGGCCATTTGTTTGCGTGCCTGGAGGAAGAGAGATATTAAAAACTATTAATTACTACTTTTAAGAAGTGAAATAAGAATTCATACTCCTAAGTTTCCTGCTATTCTCTCAATCCTATGTCATAGAAAAAAAATTTCTTACTGAAAGGGGAGGGGAAGAAGCACCTCAACTTTGGCAATATAGCATTTGTCAGCTGAACAAAATCAGTATCATACTTTCTTTAGCTTCCATTACCTTACCTACTCGGGGTACCCAGGAGATATTTAAAAGACAGGTAAATGTGGCACTTAGAGACATGGTTTAGTGGTGGACTTGGCAGTGTTAGATTA
Source organism: Calyptomena viridis (assembly GCA_013390005.1). Lineage (NCBI taxonomy): Eukaryota > Metazoa > Chordata > Aves > Passeriformes > Eurylaimidae > Calyptomena > Calyptomena viridis. The sequence goes on from WEIV01018578.1 coordinate 286,718, forward strand.
ACAGTTGGGCTTGATGATCTGAAAGGTCCTTTCCAAGCTAAATAATTTGATGATCTCTATGTCCATGTATACTATCACCCCATTATTTTCTTCATGGTTTGAGAACCAAAGGGGTGCATGCTTGTGCTGGTTTAGAAGTAAACAAGCAGGAGAAAGGAACTCAATTTGGAGAGACCACAAGTCAGAGTCCTTTAGTACACAAGTGTACTAAAAAGATCACAATACATACAATGACACAAGATAACAAAACCGCTTTGACCCACAAGAACAAAGTACAATGCAGCCCCCCTGGGACAGGAACAGCACGGTGCTTGTGAGCTCCTGCCCCAGCACTGTCCCTGCCCCTGGGTGCAGAGCAGAAGGAAAGGAAAAAATCTGGTAGTTGGGATGATGGTCTGTTGAAGAAATGGTAGCAGTCTCCTCAAGAGTGGCGGCCACAGTCCTGCTGGAGTTCTGTTCCCTCTCTGGGTCTGATGAGGTGGTTCCCAGTCTCAAACTTCTGGGATTAAATATCTCCAGTACCTCCCCCAGGGCAGGGAGTTCACAATGGTTGTTTTATCTCTGTGAGTCCTGGGATATTTTGGATCCTTTGATGATGTGGGCCGTTGTAAGTGCCTATTGTGTCAGTGCAGCTGGGCCCATGAGCAGGGAGGACCCTCCAGCTGGGTGTGGAGGTGTTAATGCCTCCCCGGATCCCTTTCCTTATCTATTGTGGCCTGAGGTGTGAGGTGTGCTCTGGGCAGCTGTTACCAATGATTTATCATTAACAGCCCATCAGGGATGACATAGAGGGTGTAGAATACAGAGTTTTTGGTTATACCCTCGTAGTGATAAACCAGACACAGCCCCTGTAACTATGACAATGCTGCTAAGATTAAACTGTGTTTCCCTTCTCCATGCACTCTCTATTCAGCAACTGAAAATTATGTTCAAGTTCAGAAAGTGCCAACAGCAGGATTCATATAAAGTCATCTTTCACTAAAGGGAGTTAAAATAATACTTGATGAAAACAGAAGTTCCACATACACGTAGCAGTTACGGGCCACAGTCTCACTCTTTTGATAAAAGATACCTCCACATTTCCATTAAAATTTGTGCAGAGCTCTCATTAGATAAGATAACTGCCTGGCCTTGCTTCTGCTTTCACTCCCTTTCATATAACCCACAACTGATTACTTTCTTAAACAGCTCGGAAAACTCAAAACCCCTCTAACTACCCCAAAATAACCTGGCTGTGAGAAAGGAAAGAAAAACACCCAAAAGACACTACCATAAAATTCTCTTCTGTCAAGAGGTACTATAAATACAAACTTTTAAGAGTCATTCTGTGGGGAGATGATAAAATCAACATTGGCAATTACCAAAAGTGGTTTTGTGTTGGGTGTTACTACACACAGTGGCCAATAACAAGAAGGGAGACTCTGAGTGTATCAGGCTGTGTGGAATTTCAGGAACAGATGATGCTATCTTTAAAATTGTGCGACTGAAATGAAGCAAAACCAGCTTTAGACTTGTATGTTTACTCTTCATGACAATCAGATTTTGTTCAGTGCCTGTGGACAGGTGTTCAACTAACTCCCACTTCAAAATTCCTTCCACCACCTATATTCTTTGCCATAAAAGTCTATGTTGTCTACTAAGCAAAAGAGTCACAGTTGTTAAAAACAACAGGGGTTATTCCTTAGAAACATTTGCAAAAGCAGGCAGGCGTAAAATGTGATTAGTAAAATAGACTGTCCAATATTTTACATTGCTATTTTGACCACCAAACAGCTTAGACAGATAACATTTCCCAAGATTGAATCACTGTTCAATTAAATACAGGCACAATGTAGATAGTGAAGCCTTCTGGCATCCATATAAGGTATATTAAGGTGGCTTTTTGATGCATCTTTAGTGGAGATGTTGTGGGGGAAAAGTTGGACTACTCTGAAGTTTTCAATTCTATGCTTTGGGCCAAGATTTATGAACTTTGGAGACACGTGTGGCCAAATATCCACAGAGTGTTAAAATATTCTGATTTTAAGTTATGTAAAATTATTTTCCTTAATGCATCTAAAATTCCAGTTCAAAGTGAATAGACTATCACTGGTCTGAATTGATCTTGCAATGAATGCAACCTGGTTGCCTTTCTCCTAAGAAAGGTAGATAAAAAAGGTCTGCTGGAAAGAGCTAGAAGAATCTCATCTATTTTCATTCTTTCCAGTAAACTGCAGAATTCTCTCCATGCAGAAGGCCAAAGAGAATGGAAAGATGAATGGGTAAATAATTCCTGACAAGCAGCTACTGGAATTCAAAGGAAACAATCTACCACCTCCCCGTTTAAGCAGAGGTTTTGAATTAGTTTTCAACCTATGGTCAGGGACTCTCAAGTATGAAAAAAATACATTTAAGAAAACCTAGTGTAAGGCAGATACTCCTCATTCCAATTGGAAACTTGCAGGGGTTAAAGAAATTATCTATTTCTGAGAGCACTAGCTGGAAGCCTCACCTTAAGTAAATAGGTGAAGCTGTTCTAGTTAACTATCTTCCAAAAAGAGCCTCACATCACAATACCACATTAAAAGAGCACTTCTGAGCATGTGTGCAGAAGAAATGCTCCAGTTAGCATTTCTGCTGACTCTTATAATGGAAATCTGAAACAAGCCTCCTATGCGATAATTTTGAATAAAGCAAGCTCCAAGACTGAGCTTAAAATCTCCGTGGGTCCCAACAAACAACTTAGGCACTGAGAGAAAACAACATTTTCTTTAATTTCAATCTTGAAAGACTCCAACTCCCTCTCCCCAGGCCACTCAAAGCAAAAACCTTCACAGCACACCTGTTCACCCTCTCTTCTGCTTATCTTGAACTTCAATCTTACTTATCATCTACTGTCTTCTACTTTCTTTGGTGTTTGGAAGTACAGTGTTCCTTCCTCCTTGGATGCAGACTTAGTTTTGGAAGGAACACTACCCAATTTGCTTGCATTTATCACAGGATGCCTATGCAAGGAAACTGAAGTGAGTCCTGCATATCAGAGGCCTTGCTTTTAAGGTGCTCATAAGGATGTGATACCACTCCCACAGAATACCAGAAATCTGATAGGGAGCTGGAAAACAGAGCTGTCAAAAGCAAAAGCTCAGCACATTGTAAGGACATAAGAAGACCAAAATGCCTCCTTTTGCTCAAGATAAGAGTTAAATACCAAAAGCCGTGATGATTAATAGACACAGCAGATGCAATCACAGGCATTTGGATTTTAACAATCCCAAATATTCATGTATCTTCCATCTCCAATCCAAAACCAGTGGGATTTCTCCATCTCCCATCTCTACTTTCTTCTTGGTTCCAACTACATTGCCCCTGTTCTGACCTTTCTGGTAGTTCATAAGTAGTTTGTTTTGTTTTGGGTGCTCCACCCCCAGCAAGCTGTTGAGACTGAGTTAAACTGTGGGATGAAATTTCACTTTTGTAGATGAGATCCAGTGCAACTTAAGCATGTTTAAATTCTGGCATAAATTCAGTCATGTGCTTAGCTACTTCACAGAGTAGCTTCACTTCTCCAGAGATGGAGAATTTGGATGGAGACCAATACAGTGCCACCTCAGAGAAAGGAACAGAACACTAAATACCAGGACACCCTGAACATGGATTAGTTTATGCCATCTTGGTATTGTACCTGAAGAGGGTAAAGGCATGATAAAATGGAACAGGCAAGGTTACATTGTACCTGCAGTCAGAGAAACAACTCTCAGAATTCATGAACATAATCATCAGGTTTCAGTCTGGGTTTGCAAATTGCGTAAGAAAGGAAGTGGAGTGAGGAACTCCAGGTCTGGGGAGATGTGGAGTAAGGTGCAAGAAAGAACTAAGAAAGGGAAGGCAACCAAGAAGGAAGATTTCAAAATTACATGAGTGGGTACCTGAACTGTGCTCTGGAAGACATCTACCAGCACCACCAGGACATTTCCCCAGCTCGCTCGCTCTCTCTGCAGGTGTTGAGGGAGAGAGATACCTCAGAAATTTGTTGATTCCTTGTCCACATTTAATAATAAGAAGCTCAGCATAATATCTGCCCAATATTGTAGCAGTTAAAGAATATTTTATGGTCCCCCTCCCACTGTCCTACAGACTTCCTTCTTATGGAAACTGGAAAAATCAATCTCTAGAAATGAAGCAATGCAAACAAGAACCCTTAGAATCCTTCCAAATACTACACTTACAAAAACTATTATTTTGCTATGTCAACACATGTCATTATACTACAGTTTCCATAGTCATTATAATCTTGGCTTTCATAGTACTGCATTCACACAGCTTTTAAAAGAGAAGATGCATTAAACAAACAAAAAGGTTAAGATGTTTTGGAAAATTTTATGCTGCAGCCTATAAAAAGGACACCAAAAAGCTATCCATTTAATGTAAGACATTCTTCTTACTTCTCTTTTTTCCAGTAGACACTACATAGACTGTCCACCCACAACTGAAGGCTGGAAAAGTATTGATCATCAGTATTATAGAGTTACATGTTCTTAAGAAAACAGCCATCCAACAACTCTTGTACTCATTTTTTGTTCTTGTTTTTAATTGGTCTGAAATATGGGTTGCTTTGTCAGATCTTTGAAAGGGAAGTCCAACTAGCACAAAAATTTTAAGTTATAATATATTTCAGGCACTGTATTGTGACCTATATATTTAGGGGACTTTACTAAGTTCCCTAATTAGTCAGAGCTCGAAATACAAAACCCTACTTTGTTAACTTCCATGAAACTTAGCTGTTAGCTCAGAGAACTACTGGTGTTGTCATCTTTACCAGTGGCAACTGCTGTTTTTTGCTGAGAACACTAGCTCTACCAAATGTAAATTCATGCCCTACAGTAATTTCTCTTAACATTTTTAAGTTGCATCATCTTACAACAGTTTAAAACAGGAGTGACCCAAACAAACATTCACTGAGGTTTAAAAGATAGACTAGTAGTGTTTACACAGCAGACTCAGATAATTTACAAATGTCATTGGAAAACGGGCAGTCCTAGAAAGTTATAAAAATAGGAATTCTGAGTGTTTATAAAAATCATCTTCACACATTGTCTGGGGAGTACAGGCACTGAAGGAAAATCGATGGCACTTCCAGTTCCTTAGCTGAAAGCTGACTTTTTTTTCACTAAGTATGCACTGAGCCCAGAACCATAATCTAAGTATCCTGATCAGAAGCCTAAAATTACATTCTGTGACTATTCCTTTCAGGGTTTAATATCTGCCAAGTTGACTAATACAACTGATTCTTGAGCTTCCAAAGAATGTCACAAATGTCATCAATCACTATCTCCAGTGGTTTATGAGCACTATATTTAAAAACAAAGCAATGACTGCAGAACAAAAGGTCCTCAAAAATTCTAGATTATTTTAGTTCATAGAATTTAAAACATCAGGATATAAAACTGAAAGGAAAGATTGGAAACATTTAAACTACAGAAAGAATTTTCCAAAGTTCCAAACACCAATACAAGTCAAACTTTTGTAATAACTAACCTTGGTATTTAGAGTATAAAAAGTACAGACATTGTATCCCCTTTTAACATGAAAGGACCTACATGCAGCTTTACAATCCATCCATTCTATGTCACAACCCCCACCTTCACAATGATGAAATATTTGCCTTGGAGAGCTGAGTCAGGGTTCTGTTGAAGCAGATGCAATGCTTCTGTGATAATGGACTGACTACTTCTGAATAAAGCAAATCCTCCTCCTTTAGCTTAGTTTAGGTGAAACTGCTAGTTAAAGCTGCACTGAGGGAAGTGCACTCTGGAGAAAGCATATGCAGGGAACTGTAGCCATACAGAGAGGAAGTCTGAATTTTCTCAGGAGTTTACATACAACCTTCAGCTACAAGGAGTCTACAGGGATATTTAAAACCATTGTTCTCTTGATGCTGTTTATGATCATGAAATATTTACAGCCTGTACGTTTTGGAAATAATGTTTTATATCAACCCAAACCAGTATTAAATACATAATAAAACACTTTTGTGCATAAAAAGAATTGGTACGTCTCCTATTAAAAATACAAGGGCAATTATAAAAGCTGAGATGCCAGTGACAAACACACATTAATAAGCAGGCAGAATTCCTTTTGACTGACCCCATGCATTGGCAGAAAACATCCAGCCTCTCAGATCAGTACTGGGAACATTCAGTCACTCTCAGCTGTATTAAAGCCTTGCACAAAGAATGAGGAGACAGCAGTACAAAATGAAATATAGTGTTAATTTCATCACAACTCCAGAGTTTAAAATAAAACTCTTATTAGTGAACCACAAGGAGGAAAAATAATTTTCCTCATACAAGGTAACTATACTTCTCTCAAAGCAACAAATTCCTTCTCATTAAAATTTTCTCTTCCCAAAAGCTATTCTGAGCTCAGAGAAGATTCTGAGTTAGGCTAAACTATTTACTTTCCATTCAGAACTGTCATTTCTCTTGCTTCCAAAATGAACATTAAATTACCACCAGAAAGGAATTAAAGCACGAGATAGAATGACTAAGCTATAGAGGCTTAACCATCTTCTACAATGGCTTAGAATTTGGTCACATCTTAAGGATGCATCCAAAGGCACATTGGCCCTGACAGAAAGGCTATTCTTCCCCACCAGATTTCAAGGTTCTGTTCTAACACACAAAGAGATTACACAAAAGCTGGCTATCTTTTTTTGTTAATGTTGAGAAATTAGGCTTTCTCCCTCTGACTTGTTCTTGAAAACTGCAACAGCTTGAATGAAATTTAAAATGGAAACAAAATCAGGCAGTGGCCCACGTCTGCCAGGGAATATTTCAACCCAAAAATAAATTACAAAGTTAGAAGTGTCGAATGTATGTTCTGCCAGGAAAAAATGAGGCTACTTATGGAGAGCTAGTGCCATAAACATTACAGACAGAAAAGGTGAGGAAGAGCAATCTTACATACAAAGTGTGGGTGGGGTTAATGACAAAAGTGCTCCCAAGTTGCTAAAAACACTGGGTGTGGGGTTTTTTTTGTTTGGGTGTTTTTTTAATCCCAGGAAACTGATAAAGAAATTTGACTTTTAATAGTCTGTCAAATTCCACCAGAAAATATCTGTGCACCAATTCATCATTTCTTACCTGTGTTCCCGTCCCCACTCTCCATTGATGGTTTACTGGTTTCTGACGGATTGTTCATTCTTGAGTCTGCATTAAAACAGAAATAAAGATAAACCAACACAGCAAAAAAAAAAACCCCAAATCTATTAATACTTTTTTGTCCAAGGGAAGTACAAAACACCAGAAATTTGCTATGTACTTTATTCTAATTCAGATGACACAAAAAGAACAACCAGAAGCAGAACACAATACTGAATCTTTCAGATAAATATTGTTTCAAAATTTTCTACATCATTATTCCCATATGTGAAAATGTGGTATTAAGGGAATAAAAGACAGCATGCTGGAGGGCAATGATAGGTAGGAACTCGATTTTCAATACAATGAAAGTCACAGAAGAAAAAAAAAGGAGGAAGGAAGAAGGAACAATGACTATACCAAATTTCAAAAACATTATGTCTGACCACCATGGCCTACATTATTTTTATGCTTGTTCCCCCCAACCCACCCTGATAAGAGAAAGAAAATTTAGTCATTATAATTAAATGGATGCCATTTTTCTAATACTGCATTTTCATTTTACTGGAATGTCACTAAGTTATTATATATTTCCTACATATTCATGCAAAACCACACAAACATAAAATGATTCCTCTTCTTTCTCCTTCTGGATGAATCTATTGAAAAGTCTGTTCTTCGTTTCAAAGCCTGCTAGCTGAATATAGTGCAATGCAGAGGGCCTCTCCAGATGGCAGACAGAGAATATAGTTTCCTTATATAGGAATCTATACAGATGTTCTGTGTACAGCATCAGCTTTCCAGCTTATTACCTCCTCATTCCTTGCTACCGACCCCAGTGTGCCACATTATCACAAACCAAAATTACAAAAAGAATCTCAAGACAGACCAGCTCATAAAATGAAGTGTAAGCAAATCCTTAAGCACATTCTTCCATTCTCATAACAAGCTAAAAGCAAGTTCAATGAGCTTAAAATGAACCCTTTATTCCAGGATATTCTCTTGCAAGGTGCTTAAAAGGTTACCTCTGTCATGTACTTTCATGAAAGCAGTGATTTCCAAAATACCAATGGGATGAAGAAGAATACAGTAACAGCATTAACTGCTGCATCTTTCCCCCAGATAATTCCAAGAATGCCCAGACACCTCACTGGTTGACCTCTGAAAGCTGGAAATGAGAAGACGAACTATTGCCATGTACCATCACTTACTACTACCCAGAGAGGCCAGTGCACAGGAAGGACATGGACCACTTGGAGCAAGACCAAGGGAGGCACCAAGATGATTAGAGGGATGGAACACCTCTGCTATGGAGACAAAGTTGGTATTGATCTGCCTAGAGAAGAGAAGACTCTACGGAGACCTTACAGCAGCCTCCCAATAACTAAAGGGAGCCTACAGGAAAGCTGGAGGGACCTTTTACAAGGGCATGTAGTNCTAGTGGAAAGTGTCCCTGCCTTTGTCAGGAGTTGAACGGTTGGAACTAGATGGTCCTTAAGATCCCTTCCAACCCAAACCATTCTGTGATTCTATGATCAACATTTTTAAAACTAATATAATTTTCCACATAAACAACTGTGGCAACTGAACCCAGTACAGACTTGAAAACCCAGAGGACTGTGACAAGCAGGAAACTTCCCCTGACAAATTAACACATTCTCTCCAGAGTCTCAACTTTTCTCAAAGTTCCTAGGCCTATTCTCATATCTTTCAAATGTTCAGCCATGTGTAAAAGAGATCTGAACAATCAATGTTACTCTTAGTATTAAGGCAGACATGGTAAACTGCTTTTTGAGAGGGGGAGTGAAGAGAAACTTTGCAGCTGAGCTCCGCTGGCCCACACTTCAGCAAAAGGCAGCAAGTTTTGCCCTGTTTTTTTCACAACCTCTGCTTAGCACATTTCAGCCTTGAAAGACAGAGCTCTGCTAAAGTTGCTGATACAGAACCTCTTGCTGCCAGGCTCCTTATTTTGTCATTTGCCATATCTGGAGAGCATAATCCACACTCTAGAAACAGAACATGGGTTCTGTATAGAAACATTTGCTGTCGACACAGCCCTCTTTGCTAATAGACCTCTGTGTAAAATAAATACAAAGTACGTTTCTATTTAGATGTTGCATGTACCTTAAATTGAGTTTATTGTTGTGGCAACAGCACATTTATTTAGTGATTATAGGCAACATTCATTTGATAAACAGCATTAGTTTGTTCTTTTACACACAGACAGCTACTGAAATTAGTTTAGATTTAGAGAACACTGAATGGGAGTCTTTGCTTTGGACACAAACATAAAGAGTCCTCATCTGACAGGAAAATGAGCAAAGAGCACCTATAAATCAAATACATTTGGCTGTGAAAACTGGGCTAACTCATGATGCTACTGTACACAGGATGTACCTTTTTAAGCCCAGAGTAGAAGGGTGGCCTGAACTCATGATACAACCAACAAAAGGGAAGAGCACAGGCTGACAAAGTTGTCTCTCAACAACATGGGATCCATTCACTGAGCCTCTTCAGTAAACTCATGCAAGAAAAACAACACAGGGCCTCCTGCTGCTCGTTTATTGCACAGATTGAAGTATCAGAGCCACCACGCAGGATACTAATGGTAGGAACTCAGAGGTGTCCTGTGCACAGAACTCAAAGCAAGGTAGTGGATGTTCTGTCTGCACAAGGAGGCTCTTACAAGAAGCCTTCCTGCATGACAAGCAAGTTTGCTCAGTTACACAAGGTTATAACTGTATAGACTTCTTTCCATAAAGCAAGCCAAGACATGTTTTCTGTCAGACTATGCTGTAAAATAAATCCTTTTAGAAAAAGTTTTCCACGTTTTCTAGTACTAGGCTACGTTTAAAGTTAAACACAAAGTTTATTTAACTACCAAAAGCTTGTCGAAATGAGGAATATTTTATTGTAAAGATTCATCCTTAAGAAAGACCTCAAACATTGCTATTGCAAAAAAGCACCAAGTTGCAAGAAGAAACATCTCTCTGGTAGTGCTCAGGTTCAAATGAAGGATAGCATCCATTATTTCACCAGCTGACTTTCTTGTTCAATCTGTGGGCCTTCTGCATGTAAAGCATCAAGAACAATGGCGCTATTTCCATTGCAAATGGTAGGACATACATCTGAAGCACAAAACTGCTACCAGCAAAAGAGACTCATATCCGCGGGATACTAAAACTACGGATTCATTATATGTCAAATAAAAAGGCTGTTTGGTTTATACATGCTCATACAATTTCTGCTTTAAAGTTAAAAGAATAAACAAATGAAGTGGGCTGAAAAAACCAAACCCTAATGCCTTCACCTTTTCTTCCTTCAGATCTTACTCGGGTTTTAAATAAAGGCCCTGGGCTACAACTTCTGCCAACATTATCTAAAAACAAACTCCACAGAAGGAAGGATCGAAAGCAGCAGGTGCACGATTGAAATCAAACTCTCAGGAGTGAATACATTCCGTACTGCTACTCTGCTAGCAGTGCTGAGGTGTCGCCAGGCAGTGCTGTGCCAGGCTTTCACACCCCCTCAGGAATATTTCCAAAGGCATTCACAAGAAAGAAGCAGTGGACACGACCAACCTGGAGTATTAGGGCCTGTACCTAGCTAGTAAAACACAGAAAACCCTAACACGGTTATATTACCATTAACTGTTTCTTTTCACCCATTAAAGTGGAACTGCCTAATGCTCCACCAGCACCAGCAATAAATGATTCATTGATGTGTATGGAAAAACTAAAGTTCGATATGAGTGAAAACATGCCAAGAATTCTTTAGAAATTTATTTTCAAAAAAACCCACATCATATTCAGAAACAAACATATTCAAATGTCTGTTTAAAATTTACCATCCAAAAAAATTTACTTTTTTACTTTGACATATAAGTTGTTACATTATATATCTGAATGAGAATAATAATAAATATATATATACACACACACGCACACATTGAGCTTTGCAGTAAAAGCCTTGAAAATAAATAAATCCTATTGTAAAATTGGGATGATCCATTACTCTAAATAACTTTAAAAGACATGAAGAAGAAATTATGGCATGTCTGTTCTGCAGTCCTGATGGAATCTCAGCGCAGGAAATATATTATCCCAGTAACCTTAAGCACAGCTTGCAACGGTATCAATGGCAACCACTGTGCACTCCACCTTATTTTCTATTACGCACAAAGAGCCTTGCTATATTAAAAATACACAGACATAACATACATTCTGTTGAGGAATGATTCAATACAGTTACTAAATTCTTGGAGACTGAGGTTCCCTCTCATTCATTTAAATGCTTTAAAATTCATAACACAGGGATATGCAAGTCAAGTCCAGTGTTTGTTAGAAGCCAATTGCTTCTCAGATTGAAATCCTAAAAGCAAAAGGTCTGTATTAATATCATCCAAGTCTGTGCAGAGGAAACTAATTCTCCTGGAGCGAGGGAAAGGAGAAAAAAAAAAACCCACAACAAACAACAATAACAACAAAAAACAAGCCATGTATAGTTCCCTCCCTGGTACTGATCTGGCTATCCATCCACCAGGCAGCTACTTGCTGCCGATTCACTGGTGAGCTCCAGCCTCACAAATACCTTCTCTAACCTCTGCATATGTGATTAAGCCTCTATGCATAGTCAATCTCGCAGCCTCGGTGTCCGCAAGAAAGAGCTGAGCTGGTACCCACCTAGAACGTAGTCGCTGCAGTCCAGCATTGCTGTGGTATCCTCTACAGGTTCAGACAGTCCAAGGAACAGGAGAATGGCAATTTCTATCAAATCTACACTACTGCTCTGACCGAACACGAAAGGGAGTGGGGAGGTGGGGGGAGAAATACAACTTCAGTTACACCATAGCAATCTTGAACTGAACAGGGAAACTTCAGTTGCTGTGTGGAGTTTTAGTCTCTCCTACTAGCTGTGTCTGACATTGTCAAGGCGACTGAAGCGTGAAAAGTTCCCCTTTTTGTAATAAAATAGAAACAAAGATTGCAGCTGGCAGTTTCCATAATGAAGCTTAATCAGTATGCGCCTGATTAGGGCCTTATGCAAATCTCCTCTCGTTAGCACAGCAGCCAGCACTTTGAAGTCCATGAACAATTCATTTGCAGAGTACACTGAAAGCGCTCCCTGCATAATTTAAATCACGGTATAAATATTTATCAGCTCATTTGCATATTAATTGGCAGTGCATGAAGGGAAAAATTATCTCCCGAGTGCCAGCATAATAATTAGGGAACAAAATGAATTTTCTTCCAATAGCTTGGCTTCTCAGCCTTAACTCAAGCACAGTACCACAGGGGAGCAGGGAGGGGAAGAGACAGAGTTCTGTTCAAATGCCACTGAAATGACATGTACAAATTAGAAACAACTCTACAGACTTAAGCACCTTTAATCTTATTCCTGCTGGCAACAATAACTTCAGTAATAAAGGGGATTTGGAAAAAGCTTTCTACACAATCCAAATAATCCCACGAAAACAATTAGCAAGGTAGAAGCTGAACACAAAGCTGTCAAACTGGTGCTGCACATCTGCGTGGACTTTTCCACATCTGAACACGCACTGTCACAAGAAGGTCCTGGGCAGGAAAGAGAGTACTACCAAGGCAAGGAAGCGGCACAATTCTCTTTAAATGGCTAAAGAGCTTGGTGATTCATTATTGGGTAATCCCTTTGCCACGGCCAACTTAACAGCAGTGGATATGTCAAGTATTGTGTAACATTTGACACCCACTAATCTATCCCAAGTGAAATCAAAATAGATTTAGTCTTTTGCTTTCCAATGACTTCCAAGAAAAAACAAAAATCTATTACTAATCCCTTCAAACACATACACAATATGGCTAAGTACAGCTTACAGCAGAGCTATGGGTTTTGATAGGGGCACGTCACACCCACGTTGCATCTTTGAACCACTCAATGATAACCAGAACAAGCTTGCTGCTGTGGCCACAAAGTACACTGAAGCATTGGAGAACTGGGAAGAGGCTTTGATCTACGGAGAAATCAATCTTCTTTTCCAAAAGTGGTCCACAGAACTAAGAGCACTAACTATGAGGCTATATTAAACCATTTCAAATAGTTTGTTTACCACTCAAATACTAGTGTCCTAAACAGCAAGAACATCTACATAAAAATTCAAACATGATGTGGATATGATAGCATTTAATATTCCATATTCTGGTCAGGATAAGGTAATGTGATGATGCAGATGATTACAGGGTTGAGACATCCATTTCCAGACGTCAATGTGAACTTAAAGAGTAAGTTGCTGGGTTTGGTTTTTTTTCTTTAAAAAAACCCCTAAATGTACTTTTCTCCTCATTTCTGAAGTGAATGCAAGCACCGCCTCTCCAAACAAGAGAGAGTGATAGAAAAGGGACTTCTCAATCATCTGGGACTGACTGGAATTTATTTCCACGCTTGACCTCTTCTTCTGTTCAGGTTCATATATCTACTTAACACAAGACGTTCCCAGCTATATATTTAACATGAGTGATCTACACTTGAAAAAGATTGCGAGAAGGAGAAGGTGCTCCCTACTGCAGGGAAACAACTGCGTTTATTGAATAGGTTTTCCTAATACCTTGTTTCCAACTTGGTTTTCTACTCATTCACGTGTCCCATTGAGACTGCTGAGGCCCATCTTCATGGTTCACAGACCTTCAGTAAACTTCACTCCTCCATACATGCTTTTGGAGTGCACTGGGAGATAATCCGTTTGCCTCATTGGAAGAGCCTGGACACAAACAGTTTAACACACCCAGCACTTCACAAAGTGCCAGTTTAAGCAGTGACTGAGCTGAGACATCCAGCAGCAGCAGAGTAGGAGGACAGCAGTGTTCTCCTAGGGATCCTTTTCAAGTGAGTGTTGAGCTGGAGGAGCACAGGTGCAGCGTCAAGAGCACAAGATCACAGGAAGTGACCGTTAAAATTGGGCACGTGGGTAGTGATGGGTGACCTGCACCAAACAACAGAACCAGCAAACCAGGGCCAGGAAAGTGTGCTGGTGCTGCCAGGGTGCTGCTCACTGTCTGTCCAAACTATCATCATTGCATTGACAGCTAACAAGGACAAGGCAGACATTTTCTTCTCATTCCCAACTGTGTCAATCAATCTCCCTCACAAACACCAACCCCCACGAAAATGTTCATTTGAACTGTAACATCCACTAAACAGCTAATTGAAATAACAACTTTCATGTTGTCCTGTCAAACTAACAATTGGCAAAAAAACCCAAACACAAAAACCTACCCGAAGCCAATCAAAAAGAAACACCACAAAAAAAAAAAACCCAAATCACACCATTCTACCTTCCAGTGACTTCACTCTGACAATTTTATTATCTCTCCCTTTATGTAAGTTCATAGAATCATGAAATGGTTTGGATTGGAAGGAATCTTACAGATCACTTAGTTCCAACCCCCCTGCCATGGGCAGGGACACCTTTCAACTAGACCAGGTTGCTCAAAGCCCCATCCAACCTGGCTCTGAACATTGCCATGGACGGGGAATACGCTTTTCTTTTGTTGTTAAATTTACCATCAACAGCCCTTTAATCTCTACTGTGGCTCAGAACCAGGCACATGGTTTACACCAAGGCCAAACAGCAGTGCCAACGGAGGGGACATGTCCCAGAGTCCAGAGCTCATGAATTGCATTTACCTGTCTGGCACCATGTCTGGAGTTCATACTCCCTGAGGGGGCAGTCAGTCAGGAGCCCCTACAGCACGTCTGCAAGGTCATGCTGGTGGCACACCATAGCCCTCAGAGCAGAGCCCTTGGAGAGGAGTGGGAGAGGGCCCTGATGTGTCCCTGGGCCATGGCAAACCCCACGTGCATGTACAGCCATTCCCACTGCACCCACAGCATTTGTCCCGGCTCCAGCAGCTCCCCGCATTGTGTGGATGGCAGAAGGCATCCAAGTTATTAATTTTTGGCCAAAAAACACCCTACTGTTTCATTTATGCCACACTACCACAGCTATTTATCTGGGTGGCTTCTGAAGAAGACCTGAAGACACAAGTGGGAAAATATTTGGGGAGGAATGGTGCAAACCACTCTGCTCCAACTCCACTGGCAGAATAGGTTCATCTAAAGTTCTGTTTAGGTTCTGTCACACCACTGCCCATTCTTTTCTTTCTGGCTTATGTTAAAAATTACTTAACACCCTGAACCAAAGTCATACTTCTGGTCCTCACATTCAAACAAAATTGCTCTTTGTGCTTTGCACATGAAGTTTCATTTTTCCTCCAAAGGCACCTCTAAGAAGAGAAAGTGGTGCACCTTGGGACCATCAGTGTAAAAAGTTCTCTACAGCCTGTGCAACTACAGATCTCTCAAAAAATGTTTCTCTCCTCTTAACCCAATTCTACACTGATGATTTTTTCTCCCCCAATTCTTTTCATACTCTTCCTTAAAACCAGAAGAACTAAGTCACTAACACAGAGCCAGGTTTGACAAAGTCAGATGTTCTTCACCCAAACACTTTGGAATCTGCAGATAACACTTCAGGAGACTCTTTCTACCCCATTCACTTCTTTTTTCCACTCTCTACATATCTTCCATACCTTTCCTTTTCAAATGAATGCTTTCCTTTTGCTGTTTGTCCCACCAATATGTCACTTCATTTATTCAGTTATAATGACCATACTTGATAACTTAATATCTTAGTTTTTGGAAAGGGAACCTCATTTTCCCCTGAAGCAACTCTAGGTTAGACCTCCTTTTCCATCTTCTCTTTTATTTCACTTATTATGCCCAATTGACTGACTATAAACGCCACAAAATTATTGCCCAATGTCATCTATTGTAACTGTTATAGATAGTAGAAGTTGTTCCAAACTAGGGTGAAAGGATGTTTAAAACCTTATATTCAGATATCAGTCTCTCTTTTCCTTTAGGGAAAAAACAAAGAACTCAAGCAATACAAATTAAGCAGAATTAAAGGGATAAAGGACATTATCAACATTATTCTATTTAACACGTTTATGGGGGGGGGGGGGGGGGAAATCTGTACAGNGGAAATCTTCATTTTTATATGGATGTGTTTCCACATATTAGTAAAATGTCATTTACTACATGCCCTCCATGACAGGTAAGAAATTTCTGCCCTTAGCCAGCTCGGTGACAAGCATGACCTTTGCAAACTTCAGGAGCACACCTTCTGATGCAACATGGCAAGATTACCCAATAAGCCAAAACTCATTATTTCCCTTTTGAATGGTGTACTTGGAACGGAGGGCAAAGGAATACATACAAATGGAATACAAAATACAGAGAAAGGACATAAGGTATTAACTGTCACGTTTGTGCGCTGCCTCCAATAAAGTATCACTGGCTGGGATCTCTTACCTTGAAAAACCACTGAAAAAAAATGGTCACCAAGGCTTTGAGAACAGTGCATGACAGCACAATGCCAACCAACACCAAAGCCCAGAGTGAGCCTTTTTCCTTGTGCTGTGCCAGCCAAGACCACAGACACGACCTGCCCTGAATGGACATCACACAGAGCTACCACATTTTAACTCGAGACATTTCTGAGCCTCCATCCCACAAGCCAAATGAAACCTTACAAAAATGTCAACAAACAGAACTCCAATGTGCTATTACAAAAAAAAAAAATTGTGTATGCTTTAACAAAATAAACTGTTATTAAAGTTGGCACAATCCTTAGAGTAATTACAGATAGCACACTATTCAAAGTTGGGGCTGCAAACTGAGCTCTAATTTTAGCCACCACCTTTGACTTTGGCTAACAGAATTGATTTTATCTGAAAATTGGTAAGTTTGCTCTGAAAGCCAAAGGGCAGTTGTCTGGAAAAGTCAAATAAAATTGGCCTGTTTTAGAATTATTGGTCATTAGACAATTGCTATGAACTGGAATTTCAATCTACATCTAATTTTAATTCTCAAAAACTCAAATCATGACCATCCTTAAAACTTTCCTCCACGAAAAAATGCCTTTCAAAATTCTTTCGTGTACATTTGTTTAAGGAAATTAAGTATGCCAAGAGCTAAGCAGAAAAGCTAATTTATCTTATCAGGTAGGACAGCAGACACTCGTAAGTATCTGACACATGAATATATAGGGGTTTGTTTGTGCATTTGTTTTTTTAAGTGTCAACTTATTTTTGCCCACAAAAGGTAGCAACTACTATAGGTTAAGTCTTTTGTTTTACAGTAAGAAAACTGTGGTCATGGCAAACTCACAGTATAGTACCACTATATGAGGAGGGAAGAAAAAAGGGGCACAGTGATATGATGAGACAAAAGAAAATAAACACTCTTATTCTAAAACTATAAAATTACAACTTCCACAAGCAAACTGAGCCTTATTTTAAACTTGCATCTAATTCTGTCATTCTGGTGCATTGTCTGAACAGTCTTGCCCACCCCTCACTGCCTACAAGCCACAGCACATAAGGATCCATACTATATTTACATACAAGGTTTTTTTTCATTCTGTTCAATGTTTTCCTTTCCCCAGCAAAGGATATAAATTCAGTGCAGGCAATTCTTATTGTCAAAGTAAATGTTATTGTCATAACATTTACTTAGAAATTATGGAATATTTTGAAGAGTAGCAAGCATTAGGCATTTATATCTCCTGACTTAAGAACTAGTGTTTTACTCATATTATGTTTTCATGACTATTTCATAATGGCTTGAGACCCTTTTTGGTTTTTTAATTTATTTACATGCACCAAACACTACATCATAAGCCATGACTCCAAGAACTTAATTCAAAAAACAACCCAAAGTGTCACACATTTGCAAACAAATTTGTATTATTTAACTAGCATGTTCCACCTGCCACAGAGCTGCTGCACACGAGCACATTTTATCGTCTGCAGGGCATTCACCTCCTCTCAATTTAACCAGAAGTTAGCATAGAAAATGAGCAAACCATGCCCTGATTCCACCATACTTGAGGTATGGTTTTATACCAGTACTAGTAAACTTGTATACAAAAAGTAGTATCCAAACTTAAGCAGGATTCTTTTTAAAAACACAGTTTTTTAAAATGTAAATATTGTATGGGAAAGACCTGTTTTGAGTTTTTGTCCACATACATGTGGGTCTCCCTTTAAAATTGCTGGTTTGTCAAAGCTAAAGTACTTCACACTGACACCTTGGGCAGATGTATATTGTCTTATTAGTAAATACCTCTTATATTTTATTACTTTTACAGGATTTACATGCCCCGCATTGCTTTGCAAAAAAGTACTGCAGGACACGAAGGAAAGACTGAAATGAAGACTGATGTGAAGTTACGTGAACAAAACACAAGGGAGGCTGAAGAACAAGATCAGTAAAACTTCAACATTTATCAGAACAGGAAAAAAAAAGACAATTTAAGGACTTTGGTCTGTGTTACACCAGTATTGGGGAAAAAAAAGACCACATCCTTCACCTTCCAAAAACAACCTATCACCACCAACAAAAACCTTGCAGTTTTATGGGATGCTGCAGCTTGGGGCAGCTGGAGAACCTGGAGCACCACCAGGCACCAACCCCCATGAGGAGTGGGGTGACCCCAAACTTCTCCTGGCAGGGAACACCAGCCAATCCTTGACCTAAAGTGGGGTCACATTGTAGTGACTACTGAAATTGTGCACACATTTGAGTGGAAAAGGTAAATGCAGTTCATATTACCAAAACACCAAGCAATGAAGGTGGCATAAATATGGCTAATTTCAAACTGTTATTGCAATACACACTAAAAATACCAAGTATTTCAGTAAAATAAACATTATCTAATATGCAAATCACAACATAATTGATCGACAACATATGAAGGATACTTATGCCAAGCTCAAATATTGAACAGCAATATTTGTTTTAGCAGTTATACAACATTTTGGAATGCACATCCAATGGTGCTTCCAAAAGTATTGATTTTGTCTCCCCAGGTCCACTCATTTAAAAAGAACAAGGCCCTCAAAGCTGAAAAATATTATTTTTAAGCTCACCTGTAAATAAAAACATACTGTCTTATGCAAACAGGCTGTTTCTCTGTTCTCCACTCTGCCAAAGTAGCATTTACTAGTCTGGCTCAATGAATAGGGGCTCTACAAAGAACAGCCTAATTCAGTACATGACTTAACCATACAGCACAGTTCAACTCAAATCCCAGTCTCCACACCACTTGTCATTAACTACAGTACAGGTCACTCCCAAAATACATAAATTAAAGTCACGGGTTTAAGTTTAATAGGGTTCCTGCTGGAGCAAACTAGATTCATCAAGATTAACAACACAGATATTATTTACCTCTAGTTAGTATTAGAGTGTCTGACAAACAAATTAATAGGAAAAAGCACATCTCTACAGTTCATCACATGAATCACAGTTGCATGGCTCTTATCACTATGCTTTGCAGAAACTGCTTTTGCTCTCTCTTCCTTAATAACTATCTCAAATCTGAAGGAAGATATTGCTTTAATGCCCTCAGCACACTGATCCAGACACTATTAACACTTGTAGGAACCACAAGACATGTCATGAGAATGCTTCTTTCTGAAGCTTAAATTATTTGATCTCAAAAGAGGAAAAGGCCAAATTCCAGACAAGCTGCTTTGTATGTTACAAATCGAACAAAAAATTGCCAGATGCAAGATCTGAAGAAAGAAACAGTTATTCACACTGCAGACACTGATTCCATCCATCAGCACACCTATCCAAGTATCTATCGTTTTGGATGGTCAGAGCTAACATAAGACTGTGTTTGCTATCAGCCAGAAAAAAACCCCAAAAACCAAAAAAACCCCACACAAAAAAACCAAACCACCAAAAAACAAACAAACCAAAAGTGCTTGGGCACCCGGGTCTTTAAGTCACAATAATTTAGGAACAGCAGCAAGTGAAAACCACAGCATAGCTGCACATATAAAGTACCACCTTCATGAGCTTTTCCAGGAAATGCTCACAAGCCCAGTTTTACCCATTTTAGCAGCTACGTTGTGCTAAAGCAGAAAAGGCATTGATTAGCTTTGCCAGGAAATAACCACAAGAACACGTTTACTAGAAGCAAGGCTGAAGGGCAGGCAGTATGACTGACACCTGTGGCTGTGTTTGCAGAGGACTGGCTGGGAAGACATGCACATTTTATTTGTAGACCCATGGACACACCACTGAAGACAGGAATGTCTTGTTTATTTCTCCAACAAATCAGAGAAGAGGTAAACTTTTCCACACTGACTCGCTCTCTGTAACTTATTTCGATTGGAAGTGTTAGTTGACAGATGCAGAATCTTCTCAAAAAAAATTCATGATTTGCTCAAAAATTACAGAGAAAAAGAAGCCAACTGAAAAAATCAGGTCAAAAGGCCTAACTAAAATCTTTTAAAAGTGATGCCCAGAATACTTTAATTTTTAATTGTCCATTCCTCAGTAAAAGCCAAGTTTCATATACGCATATCTCACCGTTTTCACTGAGAAACCAAAAATTAAAGCCAGGACACTTAATTTAGGGCCCTGAGTAAATGCCTGTCAGTACCACGGCTGTGGGCCATGAACACCAAGTCAGCAAAAAGCAGCACTGCTGCCCCTTACACAACCACACAAGAGAATTGGTTTGTCTTAAAACTACTCCAACTGCAAGGAGAAATACTAACCCAAATCTGTTTTTTAATCCAAGGGGAGAAATGTTTACCCTGTTGAAGCACAAAGGCAGCAAAGACGCAGAAACAAACAACTGGAAAAGATGTTTTCAGCAGGAATATTGCCTTAAAACTTTTACTGTCTACAGTATAACTCCACTCATATGTTACATATCCAGCTTATGAACTCTATCACACCCCTTTGTGAGACAAACAGAAGAAATTAAACTCTCACAACAACTATTTTTTTCCTCTTTGAAACACTGACTCTCAGCCCTAAGGCTGACAACTTGTACCAATTAGTACACTTAGATATGCACATACCCCTCCCAATGCCACTCTTGAGAACACTCTTTCTGATTTCTGGTCTCACACACACCATTTCCACGGAAAAGTGATTCCCACGCTTAAGTTTCATGGGATGTGTTGAAGAAGACATTAGAACTAGAAGGTTTTGAAAGTAAATAAAATGGGGAGTTGTTGATGAGAAACAAAAGTAAGAGCTCCAATTACACCAGTAAGTTGTTTAGCACAGACCCACCTTAGAGCACCAACCCCCAAATTCAAGGAATCGTTCACAGAAAAATTTAAAAAGAACTACTAATAGCCCTAAGATATCATAGTAGAGCAACCAAAAACAATTAAACAGGAAGTACACCTTACAAATGTTTGAGGCCTCTATAGAAAAAGCCTGTAGATTGGTCTACAGCATCACAACAGGCTGAGAACTTGAATCTTCAAGGGAGACAATGGCTCTTGTAACATTAACAATAGATCAGAACCAAAACTCTTTACAAGCAGACAAACACACATTAACCCTCAGAATTTTTTTATGTACATATATATATGAACTTCATATATAATCCTCAAGCTAAGCTGTTTATGTACAAAACATATATACTTTTTATGCATTTATACATACTTTGTGTTTTACATAGAACATATATGGTATATATAGTATGGTTTTTTTTTTTTTTAAAGAACTGAGATGGTGATCTCAGATTTCTCAAAGCTTCTAAGCCTACTGTTCTGAAAATAGTTTACATGTTCTGTTTTCCTGCAGAAAGGTACCAAGGCAGTTTGCCAACCCAGCAGAAGAAACAGAGCAAGTCAGTTTTCATCACTTTTGTCCAGTCCTGGTCAAAAGGCAAGTTGCTGTAGTAAGAAGGAACAAGCAAGAAAAAAGTAAAGTGCTTAAGTGCCAGAATACCATCATCCCCAAAAATCCAGCCACAAACAGCCTGAGAGCTGCAAACTGACGACCGCTGCTGACTTGAATGAAAATCATTCCCCAGCCTTCATAGGAAGTCATAGTCACCACTGAAAGAGCAGCAATTCAGTATTAAGAAAAAAAAAATCCTCAAGCTAAGCTCTCCACCAACACTCAATATTATTGCACTGACATTTTAATACTGCACTGAGTTGATCTAACATGCCATTTTTTAAAAGGACCTGTATTCCATATTGCCTTCACGATCCCTCATCAGCACAGAGAGATTACTCATTAAAAATGCAGAGAAAGTTAGCAGATTCTCCAGGATTTAACTCAGTCAGAGGCTATAATAAAAAAATACCCAACATCCCCCACGACATTACATTTCCAACAAGCCACACAACACTGGCGAAATGCATGAAAAAAGGCTACAAAATTCAGAACGCTGCATGAGTCTGCAGGAACCACGAATACGAGCAGCTTTCCCATCCAATGTGACAGTCTCAAAATGACAAGCCCTTTTTTGCCTGCCTACCGGCCAGTCTACACTCCCTTTTTCTTCTTTTGAATTTTCCCCAACTTAAATTGAATGCAAATAAGCCAGGTGTGGTCCCTGGAACAGTAATCTGCAGATAGTCCCCACCGAGTTCCCATAGCAACTTGCACAGCTGGCCATGAGAAAGAGGTTGTATCTGCTTCATATTGGCTACAGAGTTTAAACACTCAGCCAGTGAAACACCAATTACGGCATCTCATAAAGGAAATACCTACTAAAAAGTACATCCATTTTTCCTTGATTAAAACAGGAAAATAAACCTCTGGATACGCTCCTAGTTCAGCAACTGCTCAGAACGTAAAGTGAATATCTGTTATTTACAGGAGGCAATGCCTGCAAAGGAAATGGCTTCTCTCTTCTGCTGCAAGGTACTGAAGTTTAAGAAACGCTATGGCATTTAGAAAATACCTCTTATTTTGCACCTTGCCATCAAGAATACACACTTCTCTGAAAGACAGAAGTCAGAAATTCAAATCCTTCTTCATAGGTTTTAAGACTTCCACAAGACAGCACCTCTCTGACAAGTGCTTTGTAATATTTTAAATTTTAATTGTACTCCTTCTGTATTGGCTTTCTAAGGCTCATTCTAAAAATCCCAAATTATCCTGTGACTGACAAACAAAACCTATCCTTTGTTTCTTACCTACAAACACGGATCCCCTATCTATTAATTCCTCTCCCTTCTGCATCCTGCACACCCAGCTCACTACTTTTGCCTGCATCCAAGCCTGCAACTCTTCACCTGTACGCTTCACTCCAGCCTTCTCACTGTCCCCTTCCATATCTGCTGGGTAAACAACAAGGAGAAGGCTCTGGGGCTAATCTGGAAGCTCAGGTGTACTGACTGGCCATAGGTATGTGCTGGATGGTCAACTGACCAGACAGGCCCTACAGGTAAGGACCACGCTTTCTCTGCTTTTCCTTTAGCACAGACACAAGCAAGGAATGTCTCTGCTCACACCATAGTTTCAAGTAAGAACAGCCCTGCAGGCTAAGGGCAAAGGATCCATGTACTCCTAATATCCTGTGGCTTTTGGGAAGTGGGAACCAAAAGCTGAAGCTTAGGCAAGAGTGCAGGAACACAGAAGGGACCTCAGACACTGCCACCCTCCTCTGCTGCCAATTACAAATCAAAGACAGAGGGGCAGAGGATGTTGCTAAACACCAAGTAACCTTCAGTAGATTTTTCCCTGCCATGGATCTGTGTCAACATCCCATTGAATCACTGGAAACTTTTAAAAACCAGCCTGCAGCAAGGAGTCCCATGCCTTAAATATACAGAATATGAATATGAAGAACATCCTTTTTTATTTTGCTTTGAATGTATCTTCTTCTGTAGCACTATTTTGATTTCCACCACTTCTTGCACAAAATGAGACCCACAAACTGTAAGCCATTATTCCCCCTCCATGACACTTCACTGACTTCTGCCATATTCCCCCTTAGCTCTCTCTTCAAGGATGATAATCTCAAGTCTACACAGTTGTTCATAAAGTGTGAATGAATTCCGTAAAATAATTCTTCAAGCTGCTTTTCCACGTATTTTTTTTAATGTATGAGAAAAGCTGCACAGTGCAGTACCCAAGGAAAGAAACATTACTGGATTGTGGCACGATGCTATTTTTATTTATATTGCTTTGCACTCTGATCTCTTCTTGGTAAGTCCTAGCATTTGATTTGCTTTTTGACACTCGCTGAGCATGAAAATACAGAAGCTATTTCCATGAAAAATCATAACATGAAAGATCTTGTACCTGAAGCATTAAGACTACCACACATTAACTCAAGATCTTATCTCTAACTTATTCACCAGGAACTTATTATCATTGAAATATCATAATTTGTTCAATTTGGTTAAAACTGGACAACTGTTTATGAGGAAGAGTGGAAAGAAAACGTCAGAAAGAAAGAACACAAACCTCTCTTTCCTTCTGAAATCTGCCGAACATAAAAATACCATCACGCTTACCTGGTTCCAAAAACACAGGCAGTTGATAAGAAATAGACACAGTACCAGTCACATCTGTTTGTGCTGACTTTACAAAATGCCAGTTCTTGTACCTGGTCTAACCATCTCTTTGCAAGTGATCCCTGTTTTTCAAGGAGGGCACAGCAAGTTTACCCAGGAACTTCTAACTTCACAAGAGGCCACCATTATGCCTGTTATCTCCCATGAGAATGTAAATTTATGTACGAAAAGGGAAACATAAGCAAACAGGAGCAGTTAATGTGCATGCTGGACATCAGCTATAAACTTTACTTGTCCATCAACATATACATAAGACATTGTACACCTGTGAGCTTTATCCATTACCCCACCTGTGGGAACAAGCCTTAATCCATCACTAACTTGAAAGCTGCTCATTTGCTTAAGTAGTTTTAGTTTTCTTCTCTACTCTTTTGACATTCCCTTCCAAATTTCTTTTCAGACTAATCAGCAGCACTTCAAAGCAACAGCTGAGCTGGTGGCATTAAAATGACCAGGGAATACACAAAGCTTTAGCAGGGTACAACCACTGAGCAAGAGAAACATGCCATTTAGTGTTAAAAATGATGACTCTAAGCCCACTCAACAGGGGGAAAATCCCCCCACAATTCATTAGAAGAAAGAAAAAATTAGTATTCCCCTATATGCCTGGCATAATCTGCACTTTAAGAACCACACCATATTAATATTAACAGTCCATCACAAGTTAATAAAAGCCAAATAATTAAAACCTGAAGGCTCTCCATATTGGAAGCCAATAGGTTTACACAATTTACAGAATAAAATGGAATGGACATACAGATGGCAGAGTCTGGAACCTGAGAAGCTGAAAAATGAAAAGGTTGTGCACTGGAAGTGACATATAATTTTGAAAGAATTGGTAGCAGTACCAGCTAATACTGGTATAACAAACAAATATTTAATGTCAGGTGTTAAGGAGGAGACACTCAAATACAAATATGCATGCAGACACACTCTCTCTCTTGTGTATCCTTTGTACCAACAAAGAGGCAAGTTTTGTACATCTCAAAAATACGGAAGATTTAAATACATATTGATTCTGTCCTCTACAGCTCTTATCTCTACTGTGTTTTCTATTCATGACATTTGATGTATGCTCAGGACAAACTTGCAATGAAATTGCCCATATGCAATTTGAATGTCATTTGGCCTGATCAGCACTAACTCTACACATGGTACTTGCCTATAAACTTAGATAGGGCATGGAGGGGAAGGGAGAAGGTAACAGGGAGAAGTGAAGGTTTTGACTTCTGATGAGACTTGGAGATGAGCACAGCATTTTTGCAATAAAAGAAGGCAATTAAGCTCTCCTGTGTAACTTTGGCCTCAACTTCCAGGTGATGGATTAGATCAAGAACATCGTATTCTCATTAACACACTAAGAGACAGAACTATATACCTTTTTCTTAGCTTTAGCTCTTAACTGTCAGTCCCTTTTTTATAAATATAAGGCAGGCTTTAAGACAAATCACCTAGGATCAGTTTCCAGCAACTGGATTATGCACTTTGGGATGGTTAAAGAGGCTTCCTTAAACAGAAGCTCCCTTATGTTCTGTGAGCAAGTCACTGTTCACTAAGTCAAACACGGTATAATCAAAGATTCTCAATTTTAAATTCAGTTTGACAGGATTTTCACATGCTGAATCCATCACAACTCTTCTCAGAAATATCTTTGGCTTTGTTAGCAACTCTTCTGATGTTACAAATTTTCTAGAGGCACCACAAGGTTAGACTCAGCTATGTTAGTAATTCAAGTATTTCAACTGTTATCACAGATACTGTCTCACTCCAAAAGTCATTTCCAGACTGTAATTCATCACAATTCAACTCATTGTTGGACTGTATGTGTCACAGAGGACAAGCATCTCTACCAAAAGTGAAATCTGCATCTTTTTTGCTGCATGTTTAGCAGACACTGTATGTAGCTAAATTAAAATATACGGGTCAATTCCCAGAGAAAAACTGGTGACTCTTAGATCCCTTTGCAGTAACTGGCCTGATAGTTGCAACTCCACCAATTTTGCATCCTATAGAAACTTTACCAATGAAGTTTCCATATTTCTTCCTGATCACTGGCAGATATGGAAGAGTACTTGCTGAAGAAAAAGACACAGCTAGGAGATTTTGACTTTCCATTAACAACTATATAGAGATTTTTCAGTTATCCTGTCCTTAATCCTTTTAGTATGTGTTACTATTGATTTTATATCACTTTAATTTGGTAATCAATGAAGTAAGCCATTCTAAATCAGATACATTATAGAAGAGTGCATTTTATCAATACAATTACAAAACAGAGCTTTAATCTTAACAAGAACTGAAAAAGCTTACAGCAAATTCATCTGAAAAGACTCTCTCCTACCTCAGAAAACTCTATGAATTGACATTAGATTATTTTTATTGACCAAAAATTGTCTATCAACAAATAAAATTATCTAGTCACTCAAGCGAGTGCAACTGACCTCCAGCTTTTAAAATAAAACTGCCCCATTTTTTGACATTATTGACTCACTCATTTTCCCACTCCCTCTACAGCTTCCTTGCCCACTTAAGATTTACTGACATCAACAAATGCATAACATTAACAAATTAGAGAGAGTTCTTTCCAGTCAGTCTAAATTACTAAAAGCAAGCTGCCTTCTCCTGCAGATTTTAGAAATCCAACTCATACAGTCCCAAGCACTCCTCTTCCTCCCCATTCCCATTAATTTTGACAAGGGCATTTTGTCTCCATTTTTAAGAAACACTTAAGGCCATTCAAAAGCAGGTAGGCAGGTGGTGATCTGTGTCAGAACATAGGTCTTTCCCTTTTGCACGTTTCAGAAAGTGCCTGTGGACCACAGCCCCGTGAGATGCTTAGTCAACCCTACAGTTATCTCCCACCAAAGAGAGGAGTGGAAATCTCACCATTCCCTCTTTTTTCGAGCAGTTGGTGTGGTTTGTTGGCACTGCTTTATCAGGCCACAGGGGTGTTTAACTAGTTGATAAGAGAGAAGCAGGGGGTGTTTGGGGAGCAGGGATGGAGGTGCTGCTTCTTTTGACAACAAGCTGCCATGGTGGTTCATCCTGTCTGCAAAGGTATTCATCCTTCATCAGGCAACCATAACAAGTGTTGTATGCAAATTTGGAAATAAAGGCATTTATAGGCATTACTTGAGCTTTAGCAGCTTGCTGAACACCATCAGGGAAAATAGATTAGGGTAATTCAAACAATTCCTTGTGTGCTTGTATTTCAATAGCTTGAGAAAGGTAGATACTGTAATTCCCCATGAGTATATCAGACAGTGCTTCCCAAACCACACCACTGCCTCTCCTCCTTACTTGCTAACCAGGACATAACCATTGTGGAGAGAAAACACAGAATGCCATTTCAGAAAGAGACCACAGAGAGCAAACTGATGAAGCTGGAACTGGGACTCCTGGTCTCCCAAGGCTGCAGAAAGATAGTGATGACCAGACTCCCCTTTGGACTCCTTTTTGCCTCATCAGGAGGAGGGAAGCCATGTAAGGTATTTATTATGTTTATTCTTCAATAAACATTTTCTTTCTTTTCTAAATCTAAAAGACCTATAGCATCCTTCTAAATACCAGAGTGTGGACAGCTACTTGTCCACCATGCAGCTTTTGTTGATGGAGTTACCCAGTAGCAGAGGTACAATTTAAATAAGTCATCACCACTGAGTTTATTCTTTGATTTCCCTCATTTTATATTATTTTTAAAGTATCAGCCATCAGTACTCGTGCATTTTACTGAGATCTGTGCTCTGAGAGATTATTTGGCTGCAAGAATCAACAGGTAGACTACAAGACCAGGAAGTCTCTTCAAACAGCATTCCTCATAATTCCTTTTTCAAATTTTACTTCACTCTGCAAGTTTGAGATCCTACAGTATTACTTCAGCTCACAGCTAATCTATTCTACCTGTGCAATGAATCATCAGTTTGACTATTAACAGTCAAATTAATAATTCATTTCTTCAGTTTTTGTCCTACCTAATTACGGAAACATACATATCACATTAGAGGCCATTCTTATTGCTGCTGAGCTCACCTTGTCTTTAATACCAATTTTTACTAATAAGCTTTTTTTACACTTGAAATCAGACATATGTTCAATTCTAAGTCACGTACCCACTATTTTAGCTGTAAAAATTCTCTTAACTGGTAAGGTTAACACCACTGATCCCTCACACATTCCAAATGCTCCTCCTCACTTACAACTTTGACCACACCCCCACACTGCAAATAATAATCCTTACTATTTCTTTGTCAGGTTTCTGGTTATTCTTGGACAGTGGCAGACCCTGGCCTTTCTCCAGAGGCTCTCTCTTCTGGAAAGAGATCTCATGTGTAACTAAATCTGAACTCTGCTTCCCTAAGAAGTCTTTCCACCTACACATTTCTACTCAAATCAACAGAGAGCATCTGTTTAAGTTGTCATAAAGAATTGTTGTGAAGAGATGAATCACTTAACCTAAAACTTGCCTGACCACGATTAATACAAGGTACAAGAAACCTCACAGTGGACACCCATGGAATAGCCTACTTACCAGAGAAGTTTCTTCCTAATCCCCTTTGGTTAGCACTTTATTTGTTCCCTGTTGTATAATGGTTTTTCAATTCTTTACAAAGGCTTTACAAAGCTTTCATTTAACCTAACATAATGTACTGTAAATGAATAATCCCTTTTCTTTCCTGATCCTGTTAATCTTTTGGCCCCAGTTACATCTCACAGCAGTGAGATGCAAATGTTAATTATGCAAGAAGTATAAGATCTGTATTTTGACTTCCATCTGTCCAATGCAAGTCCAGAACAAGACAGAGAAAACCGAGTGCTTTCCTATCACCATGGGAACATGATTGCCAGGAACATACCAAGAACATCTCATATTGAATCCCAGAAGCTCCAGTCAAGTACCTTCCGCCCATCAGAGCCTTCTTTGTCTCCTTTGTTGATTCATATTTTTCAAAATACCTGATAATTCTCACTGTAACTCAATATTCCTTGGGACTGCAGAAACATTTTACCTCTTACTCATGTAATATCTCTCCCTTGTTTACATCATGTATGTCAATTATCTCATCTATATAACATAAATAGATGTAGAAGTGGCTGAAACGTTTTAATAATGTGATAGCGAAAATAATTGAAGTTGACAAAGTTGCAGGCCAACCTCCTTTTTCCCTGGCCATTCCTCCCATGGGGCCAAACCAGCACTCAACTGACCCCATGATTGGTGAGATTAGCCCAGAGTATTGAGCACCAGAAAATTAACTCTTCTGGAAAACAATTTTGGCAGCTCAGCTCCCCGGCCTGGATGCCTCGAGAATCAGACAAGCACAACGGAGTGAATGCCACTGAGGGTGGGACTGAGCGGAATCAATTTAGTTTGGTTTGAATCATTTAAACCACAGCCTCACAATGCATTTAGATTTTATAACTAAGCCAGTCTAATGACTGTCCACCACTGAAACAGAAAGGCTTCGACTGTGACCACCCAAAAGCTTTACTGCAAAATACACTTGCACTCTTATGCTTTCAGCTTCCTTCAAATACAAGGCAATGTGCAAAATGCAATGCATCAAGCAATGTCAAGAGAAACCCACTGAAGCTGTTGCCACAGAATCAAGACATGTTTTGTCGAGACTGACCCAAGACAGCTGAAATAATGCTCATTTCTGGGAATTACTAGTTAGGTTTTGATCAACAGCTCATAGATAGGCATGTTAAAAATTAGTTGATATACTGCTCTGGCTGAAAAATAACACAAGTCTGAGTTCTATCAACTCTCTTACCAGCAACAGAGAAGGAAAACATATCCATAAACCTTCCTTTTTTTCCTAGGTGCTTCTACTACCTGCCATGGTAATGAAAAACAAAATGGAGACCACCATATCATAAACACATTTATTCTGGATTGAACTAGAAACTGACATATGTAATATTCTAATAGGAGAAGTTGATTAAAAAAAAAGCTGGCACAGCACTGCTCAACTTAGAATTTTCCTTAACCTCTCAATCTATTTACATACCATCTCCTTTCTCAGAATAAAAGCTTCCATGAAAACATGGTGAATGGATACTATTTTCATATTTTCGCTTAAAGTTGTCCAAAACTTTTCTCCCCTTGAAAAAATGCAAAATAAAAATGTTATTAAAACATACGCAGTGGCAATGTAATTCACTGGGTAGTTTAATTAGCTAAAGTTATTTTCTGAGTTATTTGTACCTTGCAATTCTTTTATTTTGGAGTTTTTAACCAGATTATGATTAAAACAAGAGTTTGCTCCTTCTGATACATGAGAAACTCCACCTACAAAAAGGCTGTTCTGCATATCCTCATTTCCAGAAAAGCTTAAAATCTGTGTCACCACAGAACGAGAATCTCTGTGGCAGAGAAGCCACCTTTTTGGCAAGTGCTTCTTTTGGCACTGTTTCCCCCCTACTCTACTCCCTCAGTTCTACCCAGTACCATCATTTGCACAGTCCCCCACAAACAGGTTAAAAGGAACTGCACAGTTCACCATGCAAAAGACTTGTTTACCTTAAGGGGACAATATATACATATATATATATATGATAGAAGAAAGGTGAGTTTCTCTGATTTACTGAACTTCTGCAATAAGTGTATTTATAAAGGTCTCTTTTCTGCACTAATTTTCCAACAACTGATGAGCCCAGTGTACCCAGTGAATTCTTCCCTTTCAGGTGAACAGTAGCAGAGTTCCCTCTACTCAGCCATGTACTGGGGAATGCCCAAGACCCTAATCTCCTTGAGACTTCCATGCTCCTGACAAATGTGACCAACTGGACAGTGGATGGAAAAAAATCTTAAGAAATGGAATTAAGTCAGCATAATCTAATAACCTCAACGTTCTTTGAAAAACAGGCACAAATATCCCCCTGCCCAAAAACTCCTGCCAGCCTAGGAGGTTTAAAAAAACTCAGACACTTTTAGTATAAAAATCTAATTTAGAGCTTGTAAACAGGTAAACAAACAACAAAAATATATTACCAAAGAAAGAAAATACAACCTTCTGTCAGTGATCTTTTTCCCTGCCTCTTAGAAACTATGTAAAGGCATATTTACTGTCTCTTCAACATCTCTTTCTGTTCTCTTCCATTCTATAACATATTGTGTTTTTATTTCATAGCCTCTCACCCTCAACTTGAGGGACAGGCTATTCTCTTAAATCTACCTTATTAGCTTCACAAATGCCTGGTACACCAAGGTCAAGGTATAAGGAAAAAATTCCTAGTGCTCAAAGCAGGTACAAAGAATGGAAATGCTTGAAATAAGGACTGAAACAGTACATGCTCTAGGAGGGCATGCCTCAAAGAGCCAGATTCACACAAAGGGGAAAAGAAAATGTTGCGCTCCAATTTAATCAAAATCCACTGGACACAACAGCTGACTCTGCAGCCCTGGTGACCTGAAGAGTAATTTTATTAGTTATACAGAAATATCCATTTTCAAGTTCCAACTGCCGCTCCTCTCTATTTCCCCACCTCGCTCATGGAGAAAATTCACACAAGCAGCATTTTTACAGGTTCCTTCTCAAGAAATTCTCTGAAATAGATTAAGAGAGTTCCCTTCCTTTATTTGGAACAACACACTTCTTAAATGCAAAAAATTAATTTTAAGTCTAGAACGGCACTGGCACTTGGAAATTCTATGCACATCAGACAAGCTCAAAACATCTGAAGAAACAGTTTTTGAAACTTCAGCACACATATTTCCTCAAAATCCAGATTTTGGTACAGTTTACATAAATTTATAGCAGGGGCAGAGTAGGCAAAGCTGTCTCAGTAATGCTTTAAGTATCTGCTGCACAACAGTTCAGTTGTGTTCAATTTTCACCAGAAAAAAATAAAGTTGTTATCTCTGCAGGCAGACTATCACACATTACACCACGTATTTTACACACTGGTAAATGTTAAGAAATGTTTGTTATTTTAATAGCATTTGGCCATTTCTATACAGCATACTTTTAACTTGTCTTTAGTTGTGGTTTCCCTAGGAACAAAAGCAGAGCATAAAAGTGATGCTGCCTTTTTGTTTAATGCCTAAATAGGTTCTGACTACGTGCAAGTCCTATTAACTTTACTCAGTCACTGCCTAGCAGAACTGCTGAGCAGCACTGACACCTCAGTAGCTGACAAACATTGTACAATAGGAATTTGTTTTGTATTTGGAAAATTGTTTGCCATTACACGAGTTGATTTTTATATTACAAAGAACTTCAGTTTTACAGCTATAAATGGCATAAATCACTAAAACACCTTAATTTCTTAAAAATGAAACACACACAAAAATTGAACATTTAAAGATCTTCCCTTGTTAATACGAGAATATTGCAACAGGAAACAATACAATAACTCATCTGGCAAGAACACAACCACATGTACACATTTTCTCCAGGAAACACAGGATAACCGAGCACTGCAGTTTCACTAGATTAATTATTTCTCTACCCTTGCCCTGTGCAAACTCCCGCTTGCTTTGAACCAAAGACCTTTATGGTTCAAGTCCCAGGAGATGCTGAGAAGGTGTTCTCAGTGGAGTAAACTTTTCCAGAGAAATCACATTCTGATTTGAGAGAATTCATTTCTTTTGGCCTTTGGGGGAACACTGCAAGTCCCGTGTATTTGTTCAAGTCTTTACCTATTGAGAGCAGAATCCCTTCTAGGCTTTGTCAGGTTCATGCTGATCTTGCAACATCTGGCTGTGTACAGCCACACTGTTCACATATTTTTAATTCTGTACATCAAGTAATCTTTACCCAATCTTTTAAAGAACGCTGTTTTTCAGTCCTTTAAAACAGGTATTTAAGAAAAACCTTCAAGTATTACTGAGTCAATTATACAGAGGCAAAACATAACATGTTGAACAACAAAGAAACAGTTGCTTAGTATTAAACAAGCACACACAACTAGAAAGTTACAGTAAGATAAAGCTTAGGAGATGGCAGTGAAATACTGCGTAGGCATATGAACCACTTTTAATATTGAGAATAAGATCACAAAAGATATTAACAAATAGGAAAGGCACACTGAGTGGCACAAACCCAATTTTTATACATATGAAATATGAAGTGTTTAAAGTGTAAAGTAAAAACAAACCAAAAAATGCTTCAGAAGATGCCTAAGAAATTCATTTAAGAGCAGCTCTTCCATTCTGAACAGCCACAAACATTTAAAGCACCTACTTCACAACTGCTCACATAATTAATTCAGTGTAGCAGTCAGAAACAGCGGTGCTGAGACGGCCACAGTTCAGCAGCCCACACTTGGCTGTAAGGAAATTTTTCCTGAAGACAGATGCCACCCGGAGGAACCAAACCAGAAAAACAATCGGCTGCCTGACCAGAGGCAAGGCAAGGAGAGATTAGAACTGCGAGTCTCTCTCCTCCCGAGACTCCCGGCCCTCGTTTGCAGAACAAACCCGCACAGCCAACAGCAGCAGCAATTTTCCTTGTGAAGACAAAGCAAGCTGCACTCTGGCTATGACACAAGCAAAAGGAAAAGCACACTGGCCTCTCAGAAAGGCCTTCCGTGCCCCTGCGAACAGCAAACACAACCACGGATGCTGCTCTTCAGCTGTGGGTATCATACGAGGGTTCAGTGTGCGCTCGTAAGGCAGAAGGCAGCATTTTGCTCGCTATTTTTTAAAGTGGATTATCGGCGGCGATTTTCTGTCTCGGAAACCTGTGTTCTCTCAGCTGAGAGAATCGTGCCTTCTGGGAAAAAGAACTGTTTGGGCCATGCCCATAACTCCCAGGGAGAGCTGAGTGTTTAGACTCAACAGCTGATAAGCAGCCACAAACATGACAGCTTCATTTCCTTTTTACTTTCTTAAACTCTATGTTAATTCACATCGGGACATGTACATCTATCGGGAACAGTAATTAGTTCTGTTAATTAAGCTCTCCAAGTATGGATATGGAAGATATCCATGAGACTTTAATGTAAAATTGCCTATTGCAGGGCTCCAATGTGGGTACTATTCCCAGAAACAGGATCTGGGATCAGAGTGCTTAATCCTAAACAGTGAATTTCATACGGCAGCCCTAAAGTGAAAAAGTAATTTATGTAACTCTCTAGACCTCACCAAGAATACTGACAGTTACTTCAACACAATATTACAATACATGCTCATACAAATTCGTAAGTAACTTGGAAAAAAATCACGGGGATATTCCCTAAACGTAAACCACAGAGAACAGGTAAGTGTAGACACCTCATCTCTATCTCCCTAGGTAACATCTTAGGGCTACAATTTAAGAAGTGCTCCACATATAAAATGTTTTCCTGAGAACGGATTATCCTCAATTCTAATGTTACACACACATACAAAACCCAACACAACAGACTACTTGTCCAAAAATGAAGTGTACGCAGGGAGATTCATGCAGAAAGAAGGATCCAACTTAAATGAGTTTAGAATATGGCAGTAGTCCCACATCTGCAAAGATTATTGTGTTATGGTAAGCAAAAAATGGAAGAGATCTAATCAGAATATAGATTTAATGGCTTTCTCTGTACTATTGTTGCTTTTAACAACAAAATCCAACGAAAGGGTTAATATTCCTAGGAAATTAAAATCCTGATCTGTTGAGAAAAAAAAAAATCCAAACTATAGTGCTCACTGTTAATAAAGGTAATAAACTTTGGCACAGGAGACCTGGTTTCAGACTTGCTCATGTCATGGGCAAGTCAGGAGAAAACCCACAAAAGAGAATTAGGCACCCACTTGACTCCAATGCAACCTTCAACAAGGTAATTTCACAGAAGGAGAGAACACACATC
Source organism: Calyptomena viridis (assembly GCA_013390005.1). Lineage (NCBI taxonomy): Eukaryota > Metazoa > Chordata > Aves > Passeriformes > Eurylaimidae > Calyptomena > Calyptomena viridis. The sequence goes on from WEIV01018578.1 coordinate 322,020, forward strand.
CACAACTATATCTAAATATCTTTAAAGACTTGCCCTTAGTGCCTCAGTATACCACCTGTAAAAACCCCTCCCGCCTCACAGGGTATTGTGAGGAAAGATCATGAGGCTCTCAGATACTGCAGCCGCAATGATCTAAACCAGAGACGTTTGGCTGATTCCAGTTCCAGAAGGGAGAACATCAGATAGAAATAGTTCTGAATGCAAAATAAGTGTTTAAAAATCTCTATATTCAGACATGCAGCACCAAAAAACTGAACGGGTAGTGAAACCAACAGGTTGTAATGCATAAGAAAAACCTAGACTGTATCAGTGAGAATTGTGAGAAACAGAGCTCACTCATCTGCTCTTTTAACAGGATTTTATTCAGGGACAAAGTCAGCAAAGCAAATTGGTGCCAGGTGTCTATCCAGAGTTAGAGCACACCTTGCCCGGGGATTATTCAAGTTTTTACACAATTCAGGTTCTACATATTCATACAATTTCAGAGAATTCTTTAACATATTCATCAACTTGTTAACATATTCATTAATTCATTATAATATTAACTCATTTACATTTCCAATAAGTACTTAAAATTTTCACGCCTTTTTAGAGCATGCTCAGTTCTTCAGATGTGTTTCTTGAATTTTATTAAGTTTAAAATATTCTTCTGGCAGTTCTTGGGTTGGTTATCTTTTCAATTCATTTTCCTCATAGCTGGGCTCACACCCTCAGGTTCTTGGGGCCCTTATTCTATCAACTATATTGTTATAACAAAAAGAAGCATTTATATAACCAATATGCAAAAGCCAACTTAAAAGGAAGCATTTATATAACTTATATGCGAAAGCCAAGACACAAAAAGAAACATTTATATAACCTATATTCGAAAGCCAACTTACTTATTCACGTATTCTTCACAGAATCAGTAAGGAAAATAAATACCAAAAATGAAGAATTACAAGAGTTGGTGGAGTTTTTTGGTAAATGGGATTTTGTTTCCGTTATTTTTTGAGGATTTTCTGGTTCTTGGATTAGGTTTGGATTGGGTATTTTTGGAAAGAACAAAACTGTATGATTCACTTTAAAATAAAGCATGTAATCTTGAGAATATCTCATTGAATTTGACACCAGTAATCTGAACTGGGAGGGCTGATTGTGCATTGCTGTAATTTTTAGCGAATACTCAGACCTGAAAAACATGACTAAGTACTGTTGAGATCAGACACACTAGTGACTAGACAATAGAATCCAAACTGGCAAGTTTAAATCAAGACTAATTTTGTCAATTATCTCCAAAACCTCCAGAACTGGCTGCCACTGTCTCTACCTCAAACAATAAAAATGGGGCAGAGGTGTGAAAAGAAAGGATGCTATAATGAAACAGCTTGATCAAGGTCACATAGGGAACAACCCTCTCCACCCAAAACCCAAATAAAACAAACCCTCAAACCCCATCATGCCCCAGAAACAAATCCCAACACAACAGAGTTGGGGGCAGAAGCCCAGTCAACGTGATGAACCTGTATTCACATTCCTGACGACTGTAGAAACACAGACACAAGGAGAAAACAATGACTCCTTTGTTCTAATCTCGGGGGAGGTATGCAAAAAAAGAGCCAAGTCTCCAGCATCAAAAGCCACTGTGTCAATAACCTGTGTTAAAGAGCTTGATGCTGTACAAAATAATTTCAGATTATCTTTGCGCTTAATAAAAGAAGATTACAGTCAAAAAGGTGTTGACTGTTCTACACAGGGACAGTTATTGTATGTCCTTCAGAGCAAGTGGTATCATAAGGTTGGTTGTTGTGTGTAGTCGAGGGTGAAGTCCTGTCTTCTCTATTCCAATGGCCAGTCGGGGTAGAGCACATTGTGATGGCAAAACAAACAAGTTGTCATTTCCTATAGTCTGAAATATTCACCGACCAAAGAGGACTCTTTATTGAATGTGGCTGAATGGATTTTGCTACACCAACTTCTAATTTATTTACTATTTCGTTTTGCCCTTACAAAAGAAAACATCAAGTGTCTGCACACGAAACTTCCTCCTGCAGAGGAGGTAATAAACTTTGAAAGTTTTACTCAGTGTTCAAAATTCAAGATGCAATATGATCTTTTTTGCATAAGTTTCCATTTTATGCTGCTGCCTGAAAAAAATGCTAAATACAAGAAAAAGGAAGTTAAACATAAAAAGAATAATCTCCATATTATAACCTAAAGCAAACTTGTGAAAAAGAGCACATTCCAGTGCCAGGGAACTCAGAATGCCAGCTCCAATCTGAAGTGCAAGGAGACTTGCTTATAATCTGCAAACCAAAGAATAAAAGAGCAGAATTTTATTCATTTTAATTCAGGAAATTTTACATTTTGTGTGATGAAGATGAGAATAGTTACACAGCTTAAAAGCTCCACTAAGAATCTAATAAGAAATATTAGCCCTCTGGGAAGGAGCAGATGATGTAATGAACTGCTTATCCTGGACTGACATTGGGAGTAAGACTATTCAATGACCAGGATAACTGACCTAACATTTCAGAGCTCTGCTAAAGCAAGCCTTTCCTGAATGTCTGAGTTCAAAATTAAGACAAACCTGAGAAACATCTGGTAGCATGAGTGCCAAAGAAATAAAACCATTCTGAAGACATGATTTTTTCTTAAAAATGTTCAGCTTACTTCAAGAGTAGCAATGTAAGTGTTTTCCATTGTGGGACTCCACCTCAAGGTACTATTCTTGAAAATTTGCAGTTCCTATGTAAGGAAGGAATACAGTTTTGAGTAATCAAAACTAAGCCTCTTGCTAACACATTTTTCATTACTTATTGCAAGAAGTCTTCAATGGAAGCCACCAACTCTTTATTTCTGTGTCACTGGTGTTCATACAGAAATTGCCAAATACAACTCAAAATTCAGGCCCTAAGTCTGTTTCGTGCAGACATACAACTGAAAATCCACAGTGTTCTCTCCTGGGTTACATGATATATTCTTATAGAAAAAACAGTTAAGGAAGAATATAATCTGATGGAATTCAAAAAAATGTTACCTACAAGATGTTCCTGGGAAAAATCATATTCCTATTAGTGCTGGAAGGAATAACACAAATCAGTGGATGCTGTGGCCAAACTGGATGTGGCAGCAGCATCTCCTCACCACTGTTCCACCTCCAGCAGCAGCTGTGACCATCCTAGCACAGCCAAGACCTGCATTTGGTGCTCAGGACCAGGAGGATCTGCTCTGTCCAGAGAACAGAGCCATCCCCCCAGGCAAATGGGAAGGGAGGGTTTGGCACAGATTTGTGAGGCTGGGGAAGATGACTCCAGCAACAGGAGTAGGAGGACATAGGTTAAACGACAACAGGAGAGGCTACATGACAAATGGGGCATGGTAAGAGGGAGGAGGAAGACAGAACAAAGGTTCATCTTCCATACTCAGGCAGCTGTAGCCATTGCCATTAATCACAGCATCCACATCCACCACAAGCAGATGTATTACTGCTACCTACAGGGCATTCTACCAGAACACCTGAAGTTACAGATTCCACTTTAGACGATCCATTCTTGCATAAAACATGGATCAAAATATGCCAATTACATACTGAAAGTTCAATAAATGCCGGCATCACCTCCCCTCACACACACACACAGCAGGAAGCTAAGTAGGCCAATTACAAGTGGATGGGGAAGCGAGTTTAATTCCTTCACAGAGACAAGGGTATGTAAAACCTTGCTCACAGAGAGACTGATTACAATCAATAATTTATTTTAAAATTTCTTATGCAACATGATCAACACGGGGGAGAAAAAAAAAAAAAATCAAACTTGCCATGAAAAGTCAGATTACAAGGTGATTTTCCTTGCCTTGTAATATACGAAATAGACTGAAAAAAGTCATTGTTATTTCTTTAAGTAGCCTTGTTGACATTTTCTCTGGAATTACTATGTTCATAATAATAGATGCTCATAAACGAATATATTCTGGGAGGTGAGATGGTAGCATTAAGAAGGAGTTCCAAAAACAAAAACAGTAGAGCACAGTCTGTTAATCGTTACATATTTGTGTTACACAAGCTAATAAAAATATTTCATGTCATTGAAAATGCAGAACTAGAAGATGAAAGCAAGTACAAATACCAAAGCAAACAGGTATCTCTGAAAATGGTTTATTTAAGAAGTTGGGACAACACAATTCCAAATTCCAAGAAATACTTGTATTTCTTCATGATTTCCACACAACTTGGGCATGAATTATGCTATCCCACATCGATTATTTTCTCCTTTCAAGACTCTGCCATAAAAATCAACTCACCAAAAGATGTCTTTGAAACTATTAGTAAATTTTATCACTCAAGTACTAAAAAGTTTAGTTGCAAATTTAGGTTTAAGATAGTGTTTTACACTGGTTTCGGATTTTTATATATATGCATACATTTCAGTGCCATTTTTAAACTTCTCTTCAGTAAGAAGGGCCTGACTGATTTATTTTTAAAAGGTATGCAATGCAAAGTTTACATTTTAAAATGTGCCTAGATCTGAGCCTTAGCTGGTAGTTTTCACCACAACTCTGACACAGAGAGCTGTCCAAACTGAAGAAAAATAATCAAGAAGGCTTAAGAGAAGATTTATAGTGCTTTAAAGTCTCGTGGCACGCATTTTCTCATATCTCTGATTTAGCCCTACTTCCCTGTTTGTTTTTCAAACAAACAGGAAGAAATTATTAACTTCCCTGGGATACGGAAGTGTAGCTGGGGCATGGAGGCAACATGTTGAGAAGAAAACATCTGTATTTCCTTCCTATTCTCTTCTACCTGAAATAAATTCTTTGGCTGCAGTTTGTCTTCTTTTCTGGAAGCATTTACAGAGTATCTAATGCTATCCACCACCATGACTACCCCTGGGGCTTTTATGAGGGTGGGAACAATCAGTATAAGAATTACTAGGGACATCAAAGAGACAAAACATTTATTGAAGGGGGAAGAGGAAGAGAGAGTGTGAGGTAACGAGGGTCCTACTGTATTTACCTTATGTGCCAAGCATGTGGACAGCAATAAAAACCATGTAGGGAGCAATTTTGGTCAGAGAAAGAACACGGCAGCCTAATGGGAGGCCTTTGTTCTTCAAAAGGGTCTCCTTTTCCCCTTTTGTGCTTCACTTAATTCATGGCATCTGAGCTGCTCTTGAACTTGACAGACAGAGAGAAGGAGGGGGGAGAGATGGAGAAAGGGGGAGACAGAGACACAAAGAAAGAAAAAAGAAAAAAGGACTTCAAAGAGTTCTCCTTTGAAAATTCAGTTGTGCTGTATGCATTGCTGAAGGTTTTGGATTCAAAAAAGGGCAAAAAACATTTCATATAATTTCATCATGGGGATAAATTGTCCAATGCTCTCATTAAGAAGGCTAGAAGAAAGGAATGGAACAAAAAAATTTAAAAATAAATCTATCCGAGCTAAGGAATATAAATAAAATAGAATTACTCCCCCGTGTGCTTTTTATTTATTTCCATGTTAAATCTTATTCTCAATGGATCCCAATACATTTATCAAAATCTTATCAAAAACATCTGGTTTCCAGCAGTCACCTGAAAGGCATACATTTTCCACAGAGCCCCATCAGAATTCCCAGCACAGCGATTCCCGCTCGGACAGCGGCAGGAGAGCAGCAGCACGGCCAGCGCCACCTGGGGGGAGCTCCCCGAGCTTCCCGGCTCCACGCCAACTGCTCCAAAATCCTCACAAATTCTTTAGCTTTACTTACAAGAAGAATCAACACATTTTAAATTCTTCACAAGACGAAGGGGCTTGGACTTGGTAAACTAAAAAAAAAAACAAAACACCAGCCAGGCTCCCAAGTTGGGTCCCCTCCTCCTCGTGCTCCGAGAGCCCCCACCAGCAGCTGATATGAGCTCCTGTAATATATTCGGCTTTTCACCCTCTTTAAATATCCATGCCATAGGCAATATTTATATGAAATAATTCATAACTGCAGACTGTGCTTCTCTCAAGCGTGGTTTTTTTGTCCACCAGACCACTTCCTCCCCTCGATGCTGTGCGTCAACCACTTACACATAATTTATATATTCCTTTGTGGGTTTTTATCTAGGATGTATATATGGAAAATGTGCACCAATAGTATTTGTAATAAAACATGCGATTTGAGAATATAGAGATTTGTGTCAATATCACAATAAATTATTAACAGTTAATTGTTTTAACTTAATTCAATAGAAGATTTTTAATGCATAATGATCTTAAGTTGTCCCTTACCAACAATTAACCTGTCTCCATCCTGATTTACATCTTCTGACAACCACCAGCAGCTACCTAGAGCACACTATTTCCAGAGTGCAGAAAGTAACATTAAACCCAGAATCTAACTTTCCTATTTGAGAATGCCCTCTTCATTACTTGACTATTCTAATTTGAGGACAGATCTTTTCTTCATCTCAACAAAAAGAGGTACCCAAAATCCAAATTTTTAAATTCATTCCGTAACTTGAAACACTTATTTTCCTTTTCCAAATAGGACTATAAAGTACATCCATTTTTATGGATATAAATCTTAATTAGCCTGCACAAGGTTAATTTTATTTAAAAGTCCAACACACAATTAGACTATGCAAATTATACAAAAATTGCATGCTCAAACTGACAGACAAGGCATTCTCCAGCAGATTGCCAGTGCTGCCACTGAGACAGCAGAGTCCAGTTGTCACTGAGCTTTATAGAGAGGTTTCTGTCTCATATTAGCACTGTATTGATATCCTCTTATGCTACCTGTGAATTAACCTGGGAAACACCACAAAATAAACTGTCAGAAATCTTTCTTTTTCACAAGCTTGTTTTCCATGTTTAAGAGCTCTGGTTTTGAAGTAATTATGTGGATTTTATTGTGGAGGGGATTGGGATTTAATAATAATAAATTAGGGGAAATCCACTAGAATGAATTACAGAACCTACACCTATTAAGTCAACTTCACAAACTAGACAATGTATTTCAGACTATATCTATTGAGCAGAAATAAAAATGATGGAAGTAAAGAGCTCAGAGAGCAATTTAAGTAATTGAAGATAAAAACTCAATCTGTTTTGTGCACCATGAGTCTCTGTGTATTAATTTATAAAACATTTTGAACACTGACAGTGTTACAGCCATACAAAGCAGACAGCACTGGAATATTTTCTGACATACTAATTATAGAAATCTAAAATATTTGAGATCATTACTAACATGACTTTGCGTAAAAGAATTTATTTCAGAGATTCTATTGCTTTCTCTTGGAACTTGTTTGCCCTCACATTTGTTTCTTTGCAAGAGGAAGTCAACCTTTGCCACTCAAAAATTTCACACATACCTGAAGAGAACTGCACTCACAAGTACCTGGTGATGCTGGACAGCTCTTAAGCTCCTGCAGCTGGCAGAGCAAATATATGAATGACTACAGAGGTTTACAGCTTCTGATGAGAATTCTCATATATTTAAGAAATCCACACACTCAAACATGTCAAAATTACTTCCATTCTGCCAAAACTCAGAGCTTTGACCACCTTACACATCTCATGCTGTGAACACTGGCTTGTCTGCTCACTTCTCATGTCATCTTTGACCAGATATTTTCTCAAATGTGAGATGTTTTTAAGGACAGCTTTATCTATGTTAACTCCTCCATGTCTTTAACATGAGCCCATGCTACTGGTCTTCTTCTCTGAGCATTCCTAGGATCCCTCTTCTGCCCTGGCTCAGTTTCATGGAACTTGCCATTTTGCCAAATTGGTGACAATCAACTAAAAGATTAGAAAGTTAATTAGGGAACTGGAAACAAACACACAAGATTACTTAAGAAGTGAGGTTAAAAATTAATTATTTCCTGCAATAAGAGATTCAATTTGTATAAAACCTTTCTTCTGGCCTAAGCCTAATAGTTCCAACAAGTGACTTCTGACAATTCTCAGCCAAAAGAAAGATGGTAAAACTAGCTTTAGGCAGAAAAAGATTTCAAGAATATGGAAAGAAAATACAAAATACTAGACAAGCAATACCTATCATGATGGTACTGACTGACATAAGAATCAAACCACTCCTTCAGCAGACAGATCCTGAAACATTTTATTACACAGGAGAACAAGGTGTTAAGCACAGCTTCTGAAGAAAAGGCTTGTAGAGTGCAGCTATCCCTTAATATTTGGGGCAACAAGCAAAGTAATCATATACCACACTTGAATCATCCACCAAAAATAGTTCAGAAAGCAACCCAAATAAAATATACTGCATTAATCCAGCATACAGATCAGAAAAGAAAAGTCATTCATCCTGACACTGATTGGAGGCAGCAGTTGTATTATTTTAAAGTTAAAAAGAAATCTCATGTGTTTATTTTGCTAGTGCAGCTCCTAGGCATATGCTCACTTAGCTTTCAGACAGGGAATATGTATATTATATAAATAGCTTTCATACTGTCTTCCTTCTCCTGTGATGCATACAGTAATCACCTGTCTACTTAGAGGCTTTCTATTCTAGAAGTCACTATGTAGATTATGTATTCTATCTTAAACTACTTACTTCCCTTAATTGTACATGTCCACTGGGAATACTTCAGAGAATGTCTCCAGAAATGTTGCCACGCTACCAAAACCAGGTAATTGCTCTCACTTTTTATTTTACTTTAAGATACATCAGATTTCAGGGCTACACTAGACCCAAAGAAAGAAATAAAAACAAATCTAATAATCCTAATAATAACCATTATCCCTCCACATTCTCATCTTTCTTTTACTTTTCTGATATTCTTTCCTAATCGAACCACAGCCTCACTTCCTGTAGGTGTTTGTAGAGAAAGCAAAATACAAAATCAAAGCAGAACTGAAAGCAACCAGGCAAAAACATTTCTTCGTTCCAAAGACACTTATATCAGATTGCTCCTTTAAAGAGAACCTCAAGCAGACCAGAAACAGCACTATTCTAAACTGAAGTACTTTTGGGTTATCACACAAAGTTCTTGACTCTCCATCCCCTCCTGATGTCTGCACACTTGACCTCAGCACTGCACTTGCCCAGCAAGTGGCAGCAGGATCTACCTAGCAGAAGCTTGGTGGTGGGTGGGTGCCAGTAAAAGGAATAGTGAAGAGCATGGAGACATGAGACCCTCCCTGTTCAGCAGCAAACCACACTTGTGACAGAATTTAAAAAAAACCAAACAAACCAAACCACAGCCCACAGAGCTGCCACCATGCTGGTGCCACAGTTCCCCAAAACATGTACGCCAGGCTGCGAGTTGGCTGCACCAAGATGAAGTGAAGGGATGAGATTTTCCCAAAGAGTAAATGCTCCCACTGCTTCCTTCTGTCACATAGTTGCTACCTGGCATCAGGAGAATTGGTTCCCTTACCTGATGCAGAATAAAATCAACCCTGAAATGAGGGACCGATTTCCACTCAATCAACAAATTAAACAGCTATATTTGAATTGTCCAATTACAAAAGAAAACATTTGGGGAGGAAAGATATAAAAACTAACAGTTGAAGAGGCAAGGGGACCCCCTTCACTGAGGGCCAGATATCAGATAAACTAACATGAAACCACTAAAGGTAACTTTTCTGCACAATTTAGAAGCCAATGCGATTATAGAAGCCATAGTATAGATAAAACACATCCTCATTAAGAGACCACTAGGAGGAAAAAAAGTGACATCTTCAACAAATTCCAAAATACAACCCCCTCACCTTGGTCGGTACAAGACTCTTTAACACGACAAATTCTGCCCCTGACACTTTGTTAATTAGCAAGCCCTGAACAATCTTGAGATTCTCCAGCAATATTAAGCCAGCATAGTTATTTTGTCTTCCAAGACTTGTCAGCTGAAAAAGTCAAGATAAAGCCACTACGGTCAAACCAGTGCTCAACAGCTATTCCCATCCTTGCAAGAATGTCTCTTAAAGAAGAGAATGCTGCCCAGACAGCTCAGCTTTTCTTATGTGCATACTCCTACCCAGAGACAGACTTGATGCCGACACCAAGGAAGTAGAAAAACGGCAGTTGCTGTATGAGTTTTCCCTAAGCCAACATTGCCAAATATCCTCAGATTTGTGAGCTGTAAGCCCAGCCTTTTATTTGGCCTCCCCATCCTTCTCTCGCAGCAGCTGCGGCTGCTGGAAAAAGAGAAGCTATTGTTCAAATGATGGAGATGGATCCACTACTGCTTATATAAACAGCAATGGATAGTGCTTCTGTCCCCCAAAAAAGTAAGGTTTAGTCCACACAAAGGACAATTGGTTAAGTAGTCTCAAACTCTGCTGAGGAGTTGGTGCAAGCTTCCCAAATCTGGCAGGGCAGAAATGAAAACAGTAGCCTTGAGACATATGGCTTCAATGGGTTCAGTTAAGTGGTGTTCTAAAACTATTGTTTTACTACATCTTGATAACACCACAGTTTATTTTTTGCACCAGAAGAACAATATCTCCCTGATACCTTGTCTAAAATTACTCTACCAGAAGAGTCTACCTTTTGTCGTGGCACGATGCAACTTTCATGGCAACTGAAAACACCCCTCACACTTATTTTGGAGAAGGTGGGAGACTCGTAAAGGAAACTAGAGTAGAGAAAACAAGTTTCCTCATGACAAGGCTTTGTGCACCATACACTAACGGGTTTTCAAACAAAGACTGACTCATACCCTCCCAATTTATTCAAACTTATTTTACTATACTGAAATGCCAATAGCAAACATTTTGCTTCACCTTCATTTTAACAGCAACTGATTAAGATATCACAGACACATGACTGTTCACAACAGCAGCAGCTCATACCATGCAGTTTACAAAGGCCACCAAGGAAGAGCATTCCTCAAGTCCTTCTGACAATTACTTACCTTCCTTGGTGCACTGGTGGTGACTCCTCACTTAGCTGCCCCCATGTATTAGTAACTGATGTGGGTTAATAAGGAAGGGGGCTTTTAGAAGAACATGCTATTAATTCCATCAGGAAAGCATGCTGCTACAATAGCTTTTCTTTTTCAGGAATCTGGCGTAACAGAGCCAAAGCTTTCTTGGTAGCCATACTTTTCTATTCTTACTAATTCTTATTTTTGAGAATTCAAAACAGAAGTACCTTTTTCATCAGTGCTAGATTACTACATCTGTGATTTTTTTAAGTGTTAGTGAGCTCTAAAATATCCAAAAGAACTATCCAAAGCTAACCAAATAACACAATGCAGATACTTGACAGCAATCGGAAGACTAAAGCCTGAAAAGACAGCACAAAACAAGCCAACTGCTGCAAGGGGTTTTTGTAGCTTGAGTAACACTCTGAAAACTACAAATTGAATATTGAATAACGTAAAGCAGACAGGAGATTTCAGAGGGAAAAAAAGAAATCTGAATTTAAAAACTGCAGTCAAGACACTTGCTATTTTTTGGGTGGGAAAAGTGAAAGCACATACCTTTGTCTACTGAGCCATAGCCAGTCTGAAGTATGTTTTATCAGTGGGACAACATTAGGGAATACTTAAGCAATACTTAAATAAATTATGAGGGAAGGAAAGAAGTGAAAAATTATGTATCTATTACTGTACATTTATACAGCATATTGTATCTAATGGTTACAAAATACATCCCAGATGTTAAAATCTGAGGCACCTAACAGGGCAGGATATTATTTAGGATTTTGGCTTGGGGGTGGTTTTTTGCTTGATTTCTGTTTGTCATTGTTTTATTTGATTGTTTGGGGTTTTTAACTTCAAAGAGTGGAAGTGAAAGCAAATCAAAAGCCTACAACTTGAGAAACTGAGGATCGTGTAAGCAAGGAAACTTGCTTCAGATACCATTTAGAGGCAGTATAAACCAGTGACAATCTCAGCTCAGTTCTCTGAATTTACTCACATGAACATACATAAAGCAGCAGCCTAATGTTTTATTTGGCAATCAACCCTTATTTAAGGGCTTTATTTCATTTCATGTTTTGCTTTGCTATGGAACCTAGTACCTCAAAGTTTCCTTTGCTCCATCAAAACACAAGTTTGTTGTCAAAACAATACTGCAAACCACTTCTTTTAATACATATTCTGTATCTTATTTCTTCGCTCCTCAGTTAACAGCATGGTAGTAATCCCATTGAACTAGTTTTCTTTTTTCCCATCTCACAACATCCAAAACCTTGATACAGCAAGTACATTATGTGCATGAAATACCTTCAGCTGAATATGTGCAAAGTAAATGCACACAACCTTCACGTAGGGAAGAAACAGCAACACCTCAGGGCAGAATTATGTTTGAGGGAAAAGGGGAAGATCTGCTAATACTTACGAAACAACACCCCTCAAGGGAATTGCAGCCGAGACAAAAGAATCCCTAACCAACAATAAAATTAAAATTTGGAGATGATATCAAGAGTTGCAATGATCCTGCAACAGGCAGTGCCTCTCATTGCTGGCTGTGAGATCAAAGCTCAGAGACCTGAAAGTCTCTGACTTGAAAAGCAGAAAGACAATACTTAGACCTTTGGTTTATTACACCTCTTTGAAAGGCTGAATTTTTCAGCAAATTTCCAAACACCAAATTTCTGATTTGAAAAACATCCAGCCTATTTTCATGGCTATAACTGCTGTACAATATGAGAAATGAATTTTTAACTATCCCCATTAGTCCCCCCATCAGCTTTTATTCTTTCATCCTCATAGACCTTCAAAAGTTTCAGCATAATCCTGATTAATGGACATGTTGTTCCCCAAGACCTACATGCAAAAGCGAGTTCTTAACTACAACTGAATTATAACAGCATGAATTATATGACTGAATTATAATAGCATTCCTAGACCCTCTGTTACTGTCACGATGTCATTAAATTGAGATACTATAGCTAGAAATATTTTCTCCTTTCAGATGAAGAACAAGTGTGTGCTTTGCATTTTTGCTGGATTACACCCATTCATAGCACAGTGCTGAAGGAAGCCAAAGCTGTTTTAAGTTTTACAATGACAAGATCCCCATTCTGAAATGAAAAAAAGTAATTTAAAATACTGCTACTTCATGAGAGGACGAGTCTTTACCTTGTGCTATAATTTCCCCTCAGTTGATGTTAAACAGCACAATTAAAAAGATATTTGTTGTATAAGGGCAAGCAGTCTTTCCATGGAACAGAAACCCTCCACCAAATGGAAAAGGATTTCAGAGTCCTCATTTCTTCCTTGCACATGAGGGATCATTGATTATGGTAGTCTTGAGACAGAACACCAGGCACCAAGAGCAAGGTTCTTGGGAAGAATGTTAGGAAATGTCATATCACTTCTCAGTATTGTCCCTTCAGTTTTACCTTGAATTAAAGCACATTGTACTGATAAGTCTCCTATAACATGCAGATCACATTCCTGTACCATTTGCCTCACATTTGAGACCAGAAAAGGCAGAGGGTACCTTTGAATTGCTACTCAATTGAAAGGTGATCTAACTGCCATCATCTGACAACCCAGGGAAGGGCATTTCGAAGAGGTCTCTTTAAATATCAGACTGCATCGTTTTGCATCAAGTGTCTATGAAAAATCTGTTTCCACTACAAATGCAAGTCCTGGCACTCAACTGCAGCTTTGCACTGTGCTGCCAGTTTACAGACCCAACTTGTAATGCATTTATAGACTTTCTATTCCTACAGGGACTTTCTGAGGGTAAAAAAAAACTTCCTTGCTAGAACACTATAAATATAAAATAGGCTTTTATTACTGTAAACTTGGACTATCTTTTGAAATCAAACAGTTAGAAGACTCTGTATGCCAAACATTTGTTTCTGCTTACTGGAAGCATCAATGTTACAAAACAGCCTGAATAGCACGTTTTTTCTCCCGCACTTGAGTGTCTAACAGTACCAGATACTCTTATCTGACCAGCCTGTGTTGCAGAACTCCTGTGTACCTAGAAATTACACCTGCTATTATGCAGCTTCCTGCCCCATTTCCCATTTCAAAAGACTTTTAACTCAGTTATAGGCAGAACACACATCAGGGCTGTTGCTCAAATCCATCAGAAACACTGGCTTTAGGAAAAGAGCTATTTATATCAAAGCCATCATCTCCCTTAACCACTCAATGACTCCACTGTATAAAAACCAAAAGTCTCTTAGCAGAACTGCTGTATCCCAGTGTTGTCCAAGCGGACACCAATGAAGCCCACAAAGTCATTCCAAACAGGATACAAGTATCCTAGAGCAGGGAAAAAGCTCTCATGCCCAATGAACAAGGTCAGCAGCCTTAGATACAGCAGCTTTAGATACAGAGTATTTCATCTACGATCTCCTGGTTGGTGAAGTACTTCCTCCTTTTTGTCTTCTGGGTTTGGGGAACCAAAGAGGAAAAAAAAATACATATTGACACTCCTTGTAGAAATATTGTCCCAGAAAAAACAGAGGAGCCCACACCAAAATATTCAAAGTATTATTTAAATGTGATTAATCCCACCTCCACTGCCAAGAGAAAACAGTAACTGAAGCCTAGCAATACATACCTCACCCAAGGTTTTTATTCACAAGATGGGGTGGAGTGCCCTCGTGCAGACACTACTCTGTCCTAAGCACCTTAAACCACCTGGCATGGCTTTATTTTTGCTTTCAATTTACTTGACTTCGGGGGGGGGAGGGGGGAAAGAAAGAATTTTTCTGAAAAGATCATTAAAATTAATTGACCAAAAATACAGTGAGATATGGTGGAAAAAAAAAAGAGCAAAACTGAACAGAATCAGAGATTGTGTCAACCAAACCAAGTCTGCGTCACAGAGGACAAACCTCAGAGGAGAGACATCAGAAGAGGAATTACATTTCTAGGATAAAGATGAGGGGTGAACATGAGAGAAAAATGAGAGGAAAACTGTGTAAGGTTGCACTCATACAAGCCAAAAAAAAAAAAAAAAATCCGTCTCTATTCCATCTCTATTCTTTCCCTTCTGAAAGGCCATAAAGAATAATACTCCAGCTGTTAATTTTAAGATGGCTTTGCTTTCTTTTTTCTTTTTGGAACTTGAAAAGTGATTTCAAACCAGTTCTTACCGTTTCCTCCCCTCATTAGAAAATTCTGATCACACAACTAAAAGCACTGACACCTGGATGAACTGAACTGCTTGCCAGTGTTACAGCAGGAAAAAAAGAGGAGGAGAATTCATCAATTGCACTACTGAATAGGAATTCATTTATACAGAAAAAATGCGCATCTTATTGAATGAAAGCAATATGAAAGTAAAACGCCTCTGCAGCAGCACATCATACTAGTATTTAAACAGCTGAGTGTTCAGGATAGCTTTTATAAATCTAAAAGGGAAATAAATCCAATACAGCTTCTCAAGCAAAGGTTCTGGAACAGGAAATATCAAACATCAGTGTTCTTCCTAAGAAGTCTGTATGTCTTCTCCCCATTGTAGACACTGTACAAATTAAAATACAAACCCACTAACAGAGCTCAACCAGTCAAGTTGCACAGTCTCTAGATTTTAATTTCATTCTGGGTCAGAGAACAAGACTATTATAATGTATGTGTGTTTAGTAAAACATGATGGTAAAGACAATTTCTTTGGTTTGAAAGAGATTTGTCATGCACATAACGCTTGACATGCTCTCAAAACTGAAATCATCCCTAGAAATCACATATGGAACCTTGTGATCCTCTTAGAGCCCAAAAAATGTTGTTCCCTTTGCTGTAAGAACTGTTGGATAACTTTTGAAAGAGAACATCTCAATGATACTTTTCTTCAGTCTGACTAGATACCAACCTTATTTATTATCCATCTTCTTTATTATCCTCATCCTATTAACTGTTCCTACAATTGATCACAGTGTTCATTGTAAACATTTTTTTTCTACTCAATCAATGCTATCTGAGAACCAGAAGTCAATGCAAACACCACAAATTTGGGGAGCCAGATGGAATGCCAATCTCTGCCTAAAACCTTGAGGTTGCATTACTTGAACACTGAACTTACTCCAATTGCTCTTTTCTAATTATATGGATTATATAACTATTTACATATGTATATATGTATAAAATTATATACATATGAATGACAAAAGAGAAAGTCCACTGATCCTGAGGTTTCTCCTTCACAGTTTGTGACTTTTCTCTTAAGAAGCATTTACTCCAACAATAGTTGGCAATTACAGCCAGGCAAGTATCTCTATCTGTTACACCACAGA
>WEIV01018578.1:344350-355599 GCA_013390005.1 Calyptomena viridis
ATCAAAAAACCTCCATCAACAACATTTTCCAGTTCATATTTCAACAAGTCAGGCATAGTCAAACTGGAACTGTCACGCAGCAGCAGAACTAACAGGTAAAGGTTACATTCCACATTTGGAGCCCACAACTCCTTTTGTTTAAGGATTGCACCAGCAGTGCCTTCAGACACGAGTCGCAGTTTTCATGCACTGGCTAAATGCAATGCTTCAAATCCACAGGGCTCTGACAAGAGCCCGAGAGTAGCTTTCTTGTAAATAAAAACATCACCTCTTTTCCTCCAAACAGTCCTATTTTACATGAGGAATATCTGCTATTCCCAGCTCCTCACCATTCACAAATATAAAAGCTTCAGAAACTCAAAAAAGCAGTTGCCAATTTATCAGGTCACGATTATGTTTGTGACTAGCAGTTAAGTATAAAATACACAAGTGCCCCATTTGATGCTGCAAGCTGAAATATATCACTCAGTATGACAAAGGCACATGAAAAAAAGCGCACCTGAAAATTAACTTCTTCATATTAACTTGCTGAATGAAAAACTCAAGAGTTGCAGGTCAGGAATATCAGATAGTGTTTCACAGTTCAACCTCATGGTTGATTAACACCAAAGAAATGGTTTCAAAACAAATTTTAACAAACAGACCACACCATATAGTAAAGTATACTTATCTGCCACCTCAGTGGTTCCTAAAGAGCAATCTATAAATTACTGCTGGACCAAAGAACACTTCCACACAACTACACGCAATTAGTCAATGTGTCTAAACAATTTCAGTACACATTGATGGGGTTTTTTCAGCTTCTAAGAAAACAAAACCGCCCTACTTCCCAATTAAACAACAGCACCACATTTCCACGTTGGCTTCATGCCTTCATAGGACACTTTCTCTATTGGTATCAAGTTCACTGATCACACCAAAACCAAAGGCACTGAAGTAACCGGTCTCTGGTCTCTTTATAAAAAGACCGTCTCAACAAATGAGCACTAGACAAAGTAGAGAATACAAAAAATAAAACAAGGAGTTTCAGATACTGATGATGAGTAGACAGCTGTATTCCATATGCCTCTGTCCTCAGTGTTCTCTTTATTATTACTTTGTACAACCAAGAATGATGACACCACGAAAATCCCAAGTTTAACTAATGTTCCACAATATAAAGTGTACTTGGGAAACTATCAGAGTTGACAACACATTCTAAGGAAATCATGGAGTGTGTCATTCTACTCCCTGTCACAGAAACATAAGGAAATGAACAGTCTTTCACATGTTTTTAAAAACCTTAGGAACAGATGCTGCCTTTGGGGATAACAACTGATTGCAATCATATACACCAAATACAGTTAAAAAAATTGCTATAGGCTCAGAAAACTAAGGAAGTTAATAAATCCTCACACAAGTTACATCACAAATGCAGAATTCTCAACTCCTCTGCAACTGAGTATAAATTTAAGAGTCTGTATTATACAATTCACAAACCCATTTGTGATATAAAGGACAAAAGGCAATGACATTCCCTTCCTCATTAGTAAACACAGCATTTCTAGCTTTAACTTACACAACATGAAATTACCACTTAATAAGTAATGAAAAAAAAAAACCACTGTCTGCAGCTGATTTGCTTTCTGAAAGATGGACAGATTGATTCCTGAAGCAACTAATGTTGCCTCTCTGAGCATGCACAGAAAATTATAGATTATCTCAACACTTCAGAAAGTTTTTTATATAACTTCAAAATGAACTTGTTGAATTAGGTTTCCCAAAAAAAGTCCTTCTGTTAAGACTAACTTTTGCTTAACACTAGTTAACAACAGATAGAGGAATGTGAAGATATAAAGTCCTGGCCCGTCTGTATGTGATATTTGTTCTTGTGTTATTCATTTATTGCTCTTATAATAGAAGCAACAGCTGAAAATATTCTGTTAGGATCCTTAGAGATGCTCACAGCACTTGCAAATCTGACTAGAGACACCACAACACAAAGAAACACTACTTGTCCCTGTTCTCTCCCCCAAAAAATCCAGTTGAGAAAGGCTTTGGGATTTAAGGTGCCAAACAACTCTGCTGATTCCTTATGCCTTTATTCAAACTTCCATATAGCAAATTCTGTTGGAAATTCATCATTCGCAATTACAGAAAAAGCACTTAAATATAATTCTATATCCATTACATTTAGCTGTTAGTTCAGAAATTGTTATGTTTACTATAGATATCATTAAAATGTGTTACAAGATGTGCCTGGACCTCTTTTCAATTTTAACTATGTTGACAACATTATTAAAGAAGTAGTTTTGCCTAACAGAAGCACAGCTGAAGCACATCGTCTGGAAGTTTTGGGGCATTGGCTTTTAGTCACTTCTTTGTGTATTTGGAACAGGTCCCTTATACATCACTGACCTGAACCATGTAAGGTAGACTCATGTTGCAACCAGGTTCCAAACCAAACTAAACCACATACTGAAAAAGCACAGCATTTTCATCTCTCAGAACTGAGAGGAGATACAATGGCATCGTAAAGACTATCCCACTGTAATGAGAAAAGGAATAGTCTTTAAATAAAATTAGCTCAAAAATTACAGACTTCTGCAGTTCCTGTCAGTCTCATGGAATTGAGAATCAGCTCAGTTGTGCATCTTTTAGCTGAAGTAGTAACAGAGGCTGAATTATTAACATCCACCCTCTTATCAGCACAAAGAGAGGAAAAGGAACTTCCAATTCTCCAGTGCTCTGGTAGGGAACAAGAAATTAGTAGGAAACCCCTTGAAGCAACGTCACACTTGTTTCCCAGAGCTGGAAATGTGCAGAGCAGACAAGGAACATCAGGTTACCTGAATTGTTTCAAGGTGCTCATGAGCACCTTAAAATAGGAAAGGAGCCAGGTACAAAACTTAGGATGGATTGGGAAATAAGTGGGAAAGCGTTTTCTTTTTTGTTTGAAAGAAAAACCTAAAAACACCATCCAGGCTCTAACCAAAGATCTACCTGACTCTCCTCCAACAGCAGGCACCTAGGAAAGAGTGTAAAAACAGGGCAAGCACAGGGATAGTTCCTTTGATTACATTCCCAAACACCAAGAATTTGCAGCCCAGCACGTGACTGAGCCAGAAGTAAAGATTGCTTAGCCCTTCTCGGTACCACCCCTGCATAAACTGAAAAATGGGTGAACAGACAACAAAAATATTGTCAACTTTAGAAAATCCAGTTTTTTTTCAAAACTGAGTAAAACCAATCAGGAAAAACAATCAGGTTTCTAGTTTACACTTTTCTATCTCATCTGAGAGCTTTGGCTAAAAGCCTGTCTTACAACTGCTGCTACTTTGATTTTCTAAGGCAGTGGTTGGCCAAGGCTGACGGGCAGCAGAGCAATTCAGCGCTTCTCCTCCTTACCTTGGCACACCCATCCCAACCAAAGGGAAGCTATGCTGGCAGTACAGTAATACTTGGATAAAGATTAGCAATGACACCATCCAAACAACTTGCTGTGTGACACAGTGTGACTGATCTGAAGTCAGAAGCTACTGCACCTCAGACTAAATATGCAGAAGTATAACTTCTCCACAGTTCCAAAAGATACTCCTACTCTTCCAAGTTTAGCTACCTTTGTTGCCATAAGATTCTAAAATAACTATATTCTCACTGAAATGGAACAGCAGGTAAAGATATTCTATGATACAGTTTAAGGGAAATGACTTGTAAGTCACATGCTTCACTTGAGATACTGTAAATACTCATAGCAATTTACACGGTGTAGTTCAGATCAACATAAACTCAATAAAACCAGAAAAGTATCACAGGAGAGTTCAGTAATACTCGAAAGGGGCTACACATGTTTCTAACACTGCAACAGACACTCGGAAAAACTACACCTGGAAAGCTACTGCTCCCTTTGCCCTTTTACCTCCAGTTTCTTCACACAATCCCAACACGATTCTGCAAGAAGCTAGGACAGTTTTACACTGTCTCTGTCAAAATGTTCAACAGTCCACAAAGTGACGGCCAAATACTTATCCTGGTTATGTTCCCTCTATGTCTGGGCAATAGCCTACTCTTAAATTTGCTTAAGTGTAACATGAACTGTACCCTCAGCTGGGATGACAAAGCAACTGTGAGGATCCCTCACAGATTTCAATCCGAATTATCTGGGCTACTTCAGGCAGCTCAGATCATGGCCTTTACTAACCCAGCTAATTTTAAGTGAAATGGATTAGACAGTACCTGAATGAGAATACACACCAACAGATGCAGGGGAACAGGAAACTCCAATAGTCAGAAGCAGGAATGTCTTCTGCTACCAAAATCAGAGCTGTCCCCAGCCCGAGCTTTCTGGTACTTTTTCCAAAGCATATGTGCATACAAGTGTTCATGCCATTGGAGAATGGGGTGAGAAATGCTCCCAGAGGAGCTAGTAGGTAAGGGAGGAAGCATTTACTGGAATATCCATCTATCTGCAACCTTAGAAAAACGTGTCTATTTAAACTTCCATTTGAAAATTCAAATAACAGTGATAAACTACTGAAGATCATCACGTAAGAAAAAATAATGAATACTCAGAAAGGAATCTTTGCAAACAGAATTCCTGAAAGAAACTTGAATCTCATTTCCCATTCAGCAGACTGTATTAACTAATAATGTAGAAATGAGTGATTCAAACATCTGAGTAATTTCTACCTGTATCCACTGTATATTCCTCCCCCCAGCTGTATCCAAGTAGTATAAAGCCACAACTTCACACTGGTATGGTCAGGCACAAATTACTAAGTCACATGGTATTTTTCAAATAAAACTGAATCATGGAAAGGACAAAGAGAACAAACAGCAAAGGAGCTCACTGCAAAAAAGATGGTGACTTCCTATCAACCCTGAAAGAAAAGGAGGCAAAAAAGAAGCAAGCTACACCTCCAGCCTGATTCAACAGGGAGTTTTACACTTACTTTTAAGTCTTCAACTGTGTTTACTATTTTAGTAACTTAGATGTCCATATCTTCCTTTTCCAAAGCTTCATGCCCTGTCATACAGTGTCAAACATGCTATATATGCTACTTCATCTCTATACAGCCAAATCAGATTTCTGGGAAGAAAAAAATAAAAGGAATGATGAGCAAAAGGTTCCTTGTCACAGTATTACAATTTATAGAAAAGATGAATCTGTCTCAGAATGATCATATTAAATGGCTGAAGCAGTTAAGCTTGGATTTGGTGAGGGGTTTTTTAAGGTTGCTTTACAGGGATATCAGTCTAAAATTTAGCAGAAGTAACAGTGTCTGTAATTTCCCAAGTACTTTTGTCAATATGTCCTTTCAAGCCACAGCACTTTTGAGAGAGGTGTCTCACTGTAAGCCCCGCTGCAATAAATGGAGACCACTTAAAAGTCTCATCCACAAATTTTTATTTGAGTTTCTGCCCTTGTTACTATTAATGCAATCATACCTACGACAGCATAACCCACACCAAATTACCAGCATATACTGGTTTCTAAGCTACTCTTCTGTTTAGGTGCAGTTTCATCTCTGGCTTCAGTGATCTACGTACTGCCCACAGCTAGAATAGGAGGTCCAGCACAGCACCCACACCTACTCTACATTCCCATCGCTTCCCTTTGGCCATCGCCATTTTAGATCAAGTTAAGCTCATCAACTCGATCAACTATGATTTCACAGTGGTTTATGTCAATCCAAAACCAAAGCTATACAACTAAGCTAGCCAGAATATTTGCTGCTGCTTTTGAAAAGAGGAAGCTTCATTTCCCTTCCTTTTTTCCCTTTTCTCTACTTTCACTCACATGTTTCTTTCTAGCCTCTCTCTTGCACTTGAAGGTCTTTGTGGAGCCAACTTCAATTCATAATCCAAGGATGTAAAATGATCTAGGGCTAGTTTTCCACCAGGTTAGCAAGTTAAGCTAGAGCATCCTGGAAACCAGTTAAGTGCTAGGATGGGTGCCAAGTAAGTGGTAGGATCACATGGCTGAGAGCATGACTCCCCATTTATGCCAGCAGGAAAGCCATTGGAGAGAATGAAATTATGAGACGACTTGGGTCAACACGTGTGCTTCTTGTTCCCTCTCTTGATTGGTACTGCTATTTGTCTAATCTCATTGTAAGCCAGTTCAGAGAGCTAAACCAACAAAAAAACTATTCATTATTTTTGGCGAGTGTTGTTTTCTGCCAATTCAATTCCCTGAACGAGCTCAGCAAAGGAATCAGGCAAGCATCTGCGCCAGCGCAGGGAAGGGGGCAGGAACACACAGGGAGATGAGGACAGGCTCGGGCTGATTTAAGCTGTCACTGAACCGCATCCCCTGGAGCAGATCTGCATCACACCGTAGTTAGAACTGACAGTAATCTGTGCCTGTACAACGGGAGGCCTTCATCACTGACGAGAGTACGCCAACAGTGCCAGCACTGAAACATCCTGGGTGAAGTTCGACCTGGGCACAAGCTTGAATGATTGTGTGTTAACAGCGGAAGAATCACAGCACTCTTACCTTTAGAAATACTATAAAACATTGGCTAATTCTTTCCCCAGCAACACCCCTGTGAAAATGCACTCTATAATTCCCATTACACAGATTTAGCCCGGAACAGCAAAGCAAGCGAAACTGGTGACAAACTCAGGATTGGAACCCAGTAAATCCTCTAGAGCAAACTAACACCTCATCACTCAACTCTGTTATTAACCCTACACTAATTCAATTAGTCAAGAGCAGTCTATAAAAATCTCCTTTTGCAAAGACTTTGTAATGCACTATAAAGCTCACATATATAATATAGTTAACGAATGTGGATATTTCCTAGATAGTTGCAAAATAAGAAACTAGGGGAAGGAATAATACCGAGATCTTAAGTAATTATTTCCTTTTCTATAGAGAAAAATAAGCGTGCATGAAGCAGCATGAGGGCCATTCACACGATTCAAAAAATTTAATGCAAAGAGCTACAGAAAGGAAAATACATCTACCTTTTTTTTATTCTCAGCTTAGCATTGTCAAACTGTTTCGTTTGAAATACAAGCAATTACTTAATACACAGTAACCAAGAGCAGTATCTTCAGTATCTTTCCTTAAACGCATCTCTGACACTCAGCCCAACAAATCCCACACTTAACTTGCCCTGTGTAACAATGAAGCACATTTGGAAAGGGGGGAGGGAATTTGTTAACACAGACGCAAATCTCTGCAGTAGTGAACAGCCAGCACTGTAAGTCTATCCAGCAGCACGAGATACTCTTTCATTCACATTCCAGCTTAAGCACAGCCAAGCAGATCACATTTGGGACGCTCAAGTCATACTTAATTTCGTTCAACACCTTCTTTAGACAACAGCTTTGTCACCAAGACTGAAAATATGTATGTCATAGCAGACAGTCATTTGCCAGGATTGTCACTGATTCTCTCAAGATAAAAATAATAAAGCTGTAAGTGCAAGTAGCAGAGGCTGCCTAATTGTCAGCTGTATAAAATAGCAGTATCAAGATTATTGTCCTGAGGGCAACAACAGTTTAAGAGGAATAGAAAATGATGCTGCAACCTGTTTTGAAGTCTTGAACTCCGCAGGAGCAAAAATTTGAGGAAAGCAAATGAAAACTTACTGCATGCGACAAAAAAACACTGCAGATTTGCCGGAGAACCAGGAGAGAAAACAAACCTATCTAGGGAGGACTTAAACCCTATTTAACAGAAAGAAATTGGATGACAGATGAACTCGACCAAAACACCCTGGACAGCACGGACGGTACATTTACCCCTGAACTCTTTGCATCCTCACATATCTGAATAGAAAGAAAACAGCAAAAGTGTGCTGCTCTACATGTGGAATTTACTGCTGGAAATCTGAAAATTATTACTGAAGTGGCAATGCTGTTCCAAATCTCCTTTTTCTGGGGCAGTAAACAATTATGATCAAGTTGAAGTAGGAACAGCACTTCTTCACACCACGTAAGAGACTCCCAACACAGACTATGCTGGTGCTTCCTTAGGCTTAAGAGACAGACCAAGTCGAAGGCGACCTTGCCAATTCCATCAAGTGAGGCACGTCCAGACATCACCACTGTCACTCTCTAGGACACATACTCAGAAGGCATCCACATCCAGCACCAGGGAGTCAGTATTAACAATTAGTGCTTGAATTACGGCTGCAGACTAATCTTTGACAAATTGATAGTGACAGCAAACCTGAGATTTTTTTTTTTCCTCTTTAACGACAGGTCAGGAAGCTTAGATTCTGCCCCCTTCCTTCTGGGAAGTGAGGAGTAAGCTCTAGCTCCTCTAGTTTTAAAATCACCATACTGACACACACACCCCTTCCCAGTTGTGCTCCGCATGCAGCAGCATGGCTACTGGCACAGCTTAGCCTGTTTTCCAACCAGCTGTCAGATTGCTAAATTCTGGTCAGCTTTGAAAAAGGGAAAAAAAAAAAAAAAAGATAAAAAATGCAGTATCACCCCGATAACTGAGCAGATGTAATCAGGCGGTAGAACTGTTTCACAGGGAGGATAAGTCTTCTTTCTGTCTCAAATTAAAAGCTGAAAAGACAGCCAAAATAGAACATATTCTCCAGATGAAAAATTAGGAAGCACTGCAACAGTAGCACAACCCTCCATTTTCACCACAGCCAGGTAGTCTATAGGGAAGAGAAAAAGCTTCTTTTACTCTCCGACCCAACACACACAAAGATGGTCCAAGAAGCAGCTTAAAATCTGACACCTACCAGTGATAAACCAACACAAAAGTCCTCACTCATGACTGGGAAGCAATACCCACTCACTAGTCTGGGTACCTTCTGATAAGTGAAGATGATGCCAAGGTCTGGGGAAAGGTGCTTCTCACTAACATGTTGCCTATGGGCTTCACTGGTGAAGACACATTTCTTATCCACAACACATTCCAGTAAAATTTTAAGCTACAACACAGGCACACAGATATATGTTTGAGAGAAACACATCTGTATTTTGGCATGTAAATACCCGAATTCAGTGTCATAAACCCCAGCTCAGCCTTAAGACTGCACAAGGCCACTGTCCAATATTCCATTCTATAAAAATTACTACAATGTCAGTGACAAAGAAATTTTGGTTGCAAGATGCAATGTACATTTTTATCATGCTGGATAAAATATCTACAGTCTCAGCAGTGGTTAAATTGCTGCTATAAAGGAAATTGTCCTCAGATAAATGGTTTCCCTATGAGAAGGTTTCAGTGC
Organism: Calyptomena viridis; assembly: GCA_013390005.1. Taxonomy (NCBI): domain Eukaryota; kingdom Metazoa; phylum Chordata; class Aves; order Passeriformes; family Eurylaimidae; genus Calyptomena; species Calyptomena viridis. The sequence continues at coordinate 353,545 of WEIV01018578.1, forward strand.
TACACCTCACCCCAGGTCAATAAATCAAATTAACTGCACCTTGTCCTCTGGCCAATGACATCATCGGCTTGACCACATCTTGTGAAGCGAGTGCAAAAACATATGCTATTTAAGGCATGAAATCATATTACTGCTTTTTGTCCAGCCAGCCTTGTGCTGTTGGTCTGTGAAACAGTCAGTCACCTGAACAGTCTCATTACTGCTTCCACAGATTTTTTTTTTTCTGCTAGTATTCAAGGCCTGTCTTTGCCAAGGGTGAAGAAAAGGATAAATAATCCGAGTCGTTATTTTTTAAATCCAAACGCTTTTCATTAGCTGCAGCGCAGTATTTTGTGACAAATTAAATTTAGAACCAAACTACGAAACACGCTGTCTGCACTCGCACGTGAACTCTCTTCCTAGTCGTGTTTCAGAGATGTTTACATGCTAATCTGGCTCTGCTACTCTGAAGTACCCTGCTGTTCCGTCCTTTTTCTCCACAGGGTGAAAACAATGGTCACTAATGAAAACCTACAGTTTTATCTAAAACCCAGCTCTGCATAAATATTTTCTTTTTAAAATTACTGCCTCATTCTAACAAAGTAGCCCATTTGTTTTATTTCTAAGTAGACTAATATCTGGTTTAAAACTGAATTACTCCAGACAATTTAAGAAGATTAATTTCAATTTTCACTTGGTGTTCTTATGACACAATCACAGAAAACTTATCTTCCTTTCTAGACCCTGCACTGCCTAGTGGTATCTTCTGTCTTGAAAGCCAAATCTTGAAAGCCAAATGAAAGGGAAAAAAAAAACCCACACCAACCCAGAACAGTCAAAGATACAAGCAGCGACAAAAGCATCTGACACACTGCACTGTTAAACTGCATCCACATTAAGTGAAAAGAAGGTGAATAAGATTATCTTCAATGTATTCAATTCTGTTTGTGTTCAGAGGGAGGAGGAAAGCTGTTCAGATTTTGAGTGTGTCTTCTATAGCTCTCTCAGTGCCCGGAAACGTAAATTAGAAGCAACTCTCCTTTAAGGAAAAGAATCAAGGACAAAGGGACCAAAAATGCCCAAGCCTCTGAAAAGCAGATATGAAAGGAACAGCTTTACAGTCTTGAGTTGCTATAAATTAAAAATAAGCTCCTTATTTAAAAGACATGAGTGTTTGAGAATCTATGAGCAGATCTGATGCTGCTCAAGCCCCAGGAGGGTTTTGTTTTTGCTGGCAGGGGTGGAGTGGAGATGGGGGGGTCATTTTGGTTATTAGTAAATAAATCAAGCAGCAGAGTGAGGCCTAGGAGCTTGCCAGAGGAGCCAGGGCCTGGCTCTCCCCCTCCTCTCCTCACACAGCCTGGGTTTGATCTCGGGGCCCTGTGGGTTTGCCAAGAAAATTTAAAAAAAAAGCGAGAGAGCGAGAAAGAAGAATCATATTGAACCACAAAAGCACATGGGGCGAATGTAAAATATAAACACGGCGTTGGGCTCTGAGTGGCTGTTATTAAAGGTCTGAATTACTAAACATGAGAGGCGGGGAAAGCCGGGCGGCCATTTCAATAATATAAACCTCCCCGAATTAGACATTATTCAAATGAGAAGGAGAGAGGGAGAGCGCGGGGGAGAGGGACGGGACCGGCATCGCCGTGCCCTGGAGGGCTCCGCGGCGCCCTCGGGCAAAGGGGGAGCGGGGCAAACACCGCCGGGGCACATCCAGCCCCCGGGGGGGCACATCCAGCTCCGGGGGTGGGGGGCAAACCCAGCCTTTAGGGGGGTGCAGACCCAGCCTTCGCGGGTCCCTCTCCAGCCGGAGAGGGGGACGGGGGGCTCTGCCCGCACACCCCCCAACTACCCCCCCACCGAGCCCGACCCTTAAGGGAGGAGGAGGTTTAAATAAAAAGTCAAACCACGCTCTTCTCCTGCCCCACTCCCCGCACCCACCCACCCCACGCCGCAAGGCCCAGGCTCTGGGGAAATAACCCGGGCTGGGGGGGCTGCGCGGGGGGGGCAACGAGAGGAGCGATCAGGAACCCGAGGGTTTCTGCCTCGCCCAGCCCCAACCAGGGGGAGCAC
>WEIV01018578.1:355890-440992 GCA_013390005.1 Calyptomena viridis
CGCAGCGCTCAGCGGACCGGCTCGCTCCCCCTCCGCCGCCGCCGGGGGGGGGCGCGTGCGCACTGAGGCGCCCCCCGCGCGCCCCTTCAGGGCACAGGGGGGCCCGACCCTCCCCCCCCGCAAATGTTCTCCTCGCAGTCGTTGGGGGGGTTAAAATCTAGGTGATCTGTAGGGCACAAAGTGAATGTTTTGGCGGTAAAATCGGAGTTCATTTGTAAGGGAGAGAATGAACGCTTTTACGTAAAAATGAGGGGATCGGTATTGGACAGGTAGGGAAAATTTCGGGGGGTAAAATTTGAGGGGAGAACGTTCTGAGGTAATAAGTAGTGGCAAGGGAGGGGAATGCTGGGTGTAAAACCTGGGAGAGAATGAGCGTTTTAGGGTGAGAATGAGCATTTTGGAGTTAAAATGAGGTAATCAGTGGAGAGGAAGAAAAAAAATTGGGGTAAAATCTAAGTCTGTAGGGAAGCGAATGGACATGTGGAGGTAAACTGAGGAAATAAGTAGTGGAAAGGTAGGGAAAATTTTGGGGGCAAAACCTGAGGTCATCTGTAAGGGAAGAGGAATATCTTGGAGGAAAAATCTGAGGTAATCTTTAGGGTGGAATGAACATTTTGGGGATAAGGTAAATGTAGTCTTTATGGTTTTATGGTGATAAAATCTAGGTAATCTATAGGCAACAAAATATGTTGGAGGTAAAATCTGAGGTAATCTGTAGGGAAGAGAATGGACATTTTGAGATAAAAATGAAGTAATCAGTAGTGGACAGGTAGGGAAATTTTGGGGAGTAAAACTTCAAATAATCCCTATGGGAGAGGCACTTGGCAGGAGCCTGTGGGGGCTCCGGAGGTGCTGTGTCTGTGAGCGGTGGTGTGGGAATACCTGTCCAGACTGTACCTGCACCCAGGTACTGCCCAAACCTTGGCCAGAACTAAGCCCTTGTGAATAAAGAGGAATTGCTTCCAGGGAAAATGGAATTGCAGGACTTGCGGTTCCTGTGGAGGAGGGTGGGCGCCTGAGCGGGGGGTCTGGTTTTCCTCCAGAAAAGTGCACAGAAGCGATTCCCCTCTGTTAAGAAACCCACCGTAACATCCCCTCATTCCGGGCAGCACAATGCTCCTGAGGTGCCTTTCTGAAATATTTTATCCTCTTACACTTCCTGCATCAAATCTGACTGTCCTGGAAGGGGAGTCAGGTTTCATGTCTCCCTTGTTAAAGAGGAGTAAATAAAAGACCAGAGGGACCAACAAATAAAATTAGCTTTAGTCTCCAAACTTCCAAATCGGGGCAAGCAATCAGATAAACAGAGTGGCAAAACTTTGCTAATTCTCGATGGATTTGGCAGAGTAAAAATAAAACTTGCTTACATTCTTAATGCTGCATAAATACACGTTATCCGGGAGCTTTGTAATGTGCATCCAGAAAAAGAAGAAAGGGAGGGTGATATAGAATGGCATTCATTAAGGACTTGGTCTTAACGTTTTCCAAGAGTCATTAACTCCAATGGGTCAGAGTCCAAGCCAGATTTTCTTCAGGGGCTCAAAACATTGTGGAGTAAGAGGAACTATCAGGGATCTGTTCTTGCTTGCTGTTGCTGAAGAAATTATGAGTCGTATCAGAGGCAGTCACTAGATTTTTTTTTTAATGTTAGGGAAGAGCCAAAAAAGAAAGGCTGAAGGAGGGAGACAGCAGGGTTTATCTCCAGGGGGTGAATCAGCAAGGTAATTTTGTCATTTTTATTTAAAAATAAGTTCCTCTCGTAATGGGATTTTTCTTTTTCTTGCCATACTATAAAATAGCCTCTTCTTATTGCAGAAAACACTAACAGAAATGTAGTGTGCTGTGAAAGAGCAAAAACCTTCCCCTAACACCAATTCCACTCGTGCACACTCATTTGATGATACTCTATGCCAGCAATTAAGCACTTTGTCTCGCGAAGGTCCGTGTTTCCCTCACAGAAGTGAACATGTAAACAAAGGCATATTGTCGTGCTCCTCTTCAGTTCAGCCATGATCCTCGCGGGCCAGTTAATCCAGTTTTATGGCCAGGTTATACCAGCACTGCAGCACACAGGGGCTGCACCCGGACAGATAAAGGTGTAGAGAAAGGGCTGCCTAGATTAAGACTCTGCACAGCTCTAATCCTGCCTACGCTGAATATTCTCTCCCGTATCTCCCCATCTCCCCTAAAGACTCCTCTCAGTCCTGCATGCCACTTCCTAGTAACCTCCTCCCTGAGAGCAGCAGCTTCTCGCTGGGGAGAATTTGCTCCCATTACCACACCTGATTTAGCCTTTGCTCTCGCTCAGCTTCTGCACAGTTGGCTGGAACCTACAGCTGCCGAAGAAAAGATGTCTGAAACAAGTAGTTGCTAGTGGTTTGGGGTTTGTCTTTGTTTTTGTTTTGTTTTCCTTTATTTTTTTTTCCTGGTAGTTCACAGTTACTAATCTGCTCTGTGTTTTGTAATTGACCAGCTATAAAGAGAACTTAATTCAGTCTGGCCACATAGGTGCTCTCCCTCCCTCTACAAAGATTACGCTGGATCTATGTCTGCATCCTCTCCTCTAGTTTTCTTTGAATGCATCTCTATCTGATGCCTTCCCCAAGGTGTCATACATCCCTGTGGCTATATATCCAGGAAAGCTGGCCAAATCATTAGTGATGAATAATTTATCAGATAAATTTTACCTCTCTTTCAATTGTGAGTGCCACACAGTGCCTGACTGGTGTCTTACTCATGAGCAACTTGCTGGAAATACTTGAAATTTGAGATAATTGGACACAAAGATGATACAAAGTTTAGTCCTAGCAGAAGGAGCTGAGCACTTTGGATTCATTTCACAAAAAGATGCAAGTAGGAGACTGAGTTGTTCAGCTGCAGTGAGACTGGGCTCACGCTGGTGGCTAAGAACGTGCTCACATCCTCTGCTGCAACAGAGCCCAGCAGCCAGTGCCGTGCAGGACTCCGTGTTTCCATTCTCTGACTGGACTTGTCAGCCTCATAGAATCACCTCTCGCAGGGATTTTCCTTTAGAAAGATATTCTGGCAGTGAAAAGCAATACAGTGTTCAAAATCAACACCACATGTAAAGGGAAGAAATAGTATTTGAAGATCTTTTAAAGCTCTGCAGCGTATCTGTGTCCATTGTTTTGATGTTAATCCAGATACCTCCTGATTCCTAGCCCTCGCTGGCCTGCTTGGCTTGTGCCACACCACCAAATTTTCTATGATTGCTATATGACCTTCTGAATTTTCTATCTCCTGCTAGAATTAATTCAGTAGTGTTTCAGAGACAATTTTTTTAAGGTAGGAAGGCAGAGGACAAAGGAAACACAAGGTGGGAAGGCAGGGTGCAAAAGAAACACAAATTGCAGTATTTAAGCAAAAAGCACACTGGGAAGGAAATTATCCTTTTCCTCACACAGCTCTGGTGTATAGGGAAATTAAGAGCAAACTTATCTGCTCTGCTCCAATTCCACCATGCCACTCAGATGTGAATCCCAGATGCTGCTTTTCTCACACGATGTCCCCCTTCTCTCTATCCTGTTCACGTCAGATTTCTCTCCTCCAGGAGGGCCTGTCTCTAGAATCATGTTTGCCTCAGCTTTCCCTTTGGTGCTCCAGATATTTAACAGAGGCTTCTGCCTCAAAGCAGTTGTTCCTTGCCCCTTATGTTTTCATGCATACCTCTCCAAAACCTCTCCATGCCTTTCACTTGGAGACTGCACAGATTGTCTCACTGTTAATTAAACTTATCTGTGTGTCTCTGTGTATTTACCATTTCTCATGCATCATACACAAGCTGACAGAGAGACTGGAGTCTCCTGTTAGTCTCATTTTTTGAACATGCTATCGATACGAACAGCAAAAAACAGTCTGTGGCTCAAAAAGGTTGTGATTTAGAGAGATGGCAGGGAATGAATGAGGGAAAATTAGGATTAGTACCTTCTTGATTGACGAGGCGAAGCAAAGCAAAGCAATGTAAGGACCATGTGTAGCCCCTCCAGTGTCACAGCAGACATCAGTGGGACCCAGACTTGTACCTAGGTGTTCTGAGGCTGTGCATTTTACTACTTTAACCACAAAGCTGCTTTTTCTTTCTCTCCTGTGTTACTCCCCTATCTCCTCCTGTTCCCAAGCACAGAAAAGACAGCTCACCCTTGTGCCTGAGGTTTGGGACCCACCAGTACTGTCTCTTTCCAGTATTACACTCTTCCCCCTCTTCAGATCTCCTTCCTACAAACCTTGTGTGTGCTGAGCACGAACAGCAGCAGAGAAATGGAGACTGTCCATTGCATATATTGGCTGTTTTTTTCCCCTGCACACTCCTCTGGCTGCCTTTGACCAGATTGCTTTCTAGCTCTGGTTCTGCCCCTATTCTGTTGTCTCTGGATTGGAGAAAGGATGTCCCTGAATCTTGTATTTCTGAGAGTTGTTGCCAATCCTCTGAAACTCACAGATAATAAAACTGTAGCAGGAAAAGTTGTACCATCTCATAATACTCTGCCCCTCCCAGGTGCAGCTAACTGCTTTTTTGGAGATAAGAAATGGAGCATGGACGAAAAGAAGCATGTTTTTCATTTTCATATTTAAAAAAACCTCCCTTAATTCAGAACCTTCACACATCCTCAGGAAAGGGAGAGGTAATTACTAAGAGGACACTTATCTTTTCAGGTGGGTTTTTCAATCTATTTCTCACTCTCTGCTGCTTTGGCTGCACTTACTTTAGCTCTATCTCAGTTTTTTGTATGCATTTCAATGCTTGTCATCAATGCAGCTTCTGACCCTTCCAATTTTAACCAGTTATATCTTACAAATCACCAGCTTAGAAGATCAAGGAAATTATTACTGTGATTTTTAGCAATGGCAAACTAAAAATGGCAAATAAAAAAAAAATTAAGTAACTTGTCTTACATTGCATGTAGGGCTGGGCAGCCCAAGAAGAGGAGCCCCCATTTCTATCTGTTGTGCCTTAATTGAAGGACCTTGTTCAGTTTGTCATTGTTCCTCTCCCAGAGACCCACAAGGCTGTTTCCATCTATACCTGACTTTCTGCTACCAGAGGGACAACAATGGGGTCCTGCAACTTGATTCAGATCTCTCGGGGAGTGGGATTTTCAAGTTGCCACTCAAAACTGTCACAGATCTGCTTTCAGTGGGTTTCTCTGCCTCCTGTTACTACAGTGAAACCCTTAAAAATACACAATATTTTTTGTCAGGACAGTTATTAACCAAGACTTGGTAAAAGCTCAGACACTACAGTGAGAGTGCCAGCAGTCTGACAAACTCCAGAGAGAAGGGCAAATTCTGTTTTGTACCTATATGAAAAAGAGGGCTGCACTCATTTTTTTGACCAGTGGTGCAGCACACTTTCTGCTGTAGACCTTGGGAATGCTTTGGTGCTGCTTACATGAGGAACCAAATTGTTTTTGACCTCAGTGAAGAGGGGGCCAAGAGGGACACATCTGACGCCTTTTAGCAACCGCAAGGTTTTCTGTAGAATAGACACAGCCTATGAAACAAACACACAGCTGGAGTTAGGGTGCTTTTGAAAACATTGTCTTTATTCTCTACCTCCCTTTCTTCCAGGGCAGCTCTTTGCTTATTCCCTCTTCAGAAAGGGACTTTTCTGTCACACAGCCTAGCCTGGCTGGAGATTAGGGATTCTCTCTGCCCCTTCATCCTTGAATATTTCCTTTTAATTTCACAGTTTAAATTTCAATTGTGTAATTACATTCTGCCTACCCCAAATTCCTCTGTAATTTCAATTGGACACGGTGTCCTTCACTCTCTAGGCAGAACTCTTGCAGTGCTGTGGGGCACTGTTAATAGGCTGCCACGCTCCACTCTAGTCCCATTTCATGTAAATGGGGAAAGAGAATGGACCTGGATCCCTTTGAACTAAAAGTGCTGCTCCATATAGGCCATACAGGGGTTGCTACAGAGTGACAAGGCAGTCTTACCCCATGGTAATACACTGGGCAGTTTTTACAATGCCTCAGTTTGAAGAGATTTTTTGGAGTAAAAGTCTAAATCTGTCTGGAAGTATTTCTCCCCCACAACACCATACCCTTTGATCACAAATAAAGCTGTACAGGGACCTCCAAACCGCTACTTTGCTGAATTTATGTGGCCTGAGAGTACCTGCTCGCACCGTTTAACATGGCAGAAGTGCCATAGTGATTTAATTTAGGCCCAGGGAGTTGTGTAGCAATGAGAGGGCATGCAGTACATATGCCTAGTTCAGTAAAAAGCTTTACAAGAACTGGCAAGTCCCATGCATTTAATGACCCAACCCTAATACTTCCTGCAGATTTTGTTGTGATGGCATTTTCCCCCAGTCCTTAGTCTGGTGGCAATCACCTGAGTCCCATATCCCAATTTGTTTTATCACAACATTCCCTTTTTTTTTGTGTTGGTATCTACTTTACATCAACGTGAAAATATTTCTGCTTTTGCTGCCTCCTGTTGCTTTCTCCTTCCTTCCTCACTGTGGCACAGGTGCTTACTTGGTCAGTGTGCCTGCATGCGGCCCTTTAGGTATCAGAGACATCCATCTTTTGTATTTCCACCACCTTCTGCTGGGATGTTCTGTGGGAACTAAGGGTGGAGAAGGGGAGGAACCATGTGTTAGCAGGAGAATGCTCCTCCTTTGCCTTGTCTTGTAAGACAAACTTCCTCTCTTCCTTCAAGTTCTGTGGCAGGCTCATGGAAAGCAGTTGTTCACTTGGTTTAAAGTGATGTTCTACACAAGCTCAGCAAAAGGAATAGTTTTACTGTAGAAACTGGAATTATTTGGTGTTTGATCATCTTGAACCACAAGCCATATATTTTTCATCACGTGTACACCACTTTCAGAGGAACATAGGGCTGATTCCTTATTTGCAAAGGCGTCCTTTACCAAAGTTCATTTCCCTTCACTGCAAGAGTACCGTGGGTAATCCTCCTACCACGCAATGATAAACCTTAACCTGAAATAAACATCCAGCTCCTTGCTGGCAGTGCTGTATCTACACAGAACCTCAGTTACTTTGAATTTTGATGGATCTTATGCTTTATATATTCCAGGCGTTTGGTCCTGCTCCCAAGGGATGTCTTTATGCATGCTCCCGTGTTGGCAGACCCGAGGCTGCTGTTTGCGTCTCTAACAGCAGATAGATCAGGTGAGATCAAGGAGACCATATTTCCATGTTTCCTTGGTTAGCTTACACTGTTAAAAGTGAGTTGTTGTTAGGAGGAAACAGAGCATGTAATAACTTGAGTTGGGTTTTATTTGGCTTTGAGTCATAAATCTTAAAGGAAAGGAAAGAGCCATCATGTTCATCCCCAAGTTTGTCATACAATCAGCAAGGGGCAAGGCAGTAGTGTGGGCAAGAAAATGAAACATGTGAAGGTACAAGTGCCAGCGGGGGGAAGTCACTGTTGCTTATTGTCAGTTTTGGTGTGACACAGAAAGTTCAGCTAATCCTCTTAGTTACAGAGACACACGGGTGGGGGGAGATTGTTATCTCAAGCAATTTGCTGGCTCTACTCCTTTTTTCCTTCGAGTTTCTTTTCGCCTAATTGAGCAGCATTTCTTCCTGGGACTGGTTTGCAATAATCCTGGGGCCTCATCTGGGAAAACACTGAAAAATATAGAAAGGAGAATAAGCCCAAGCAAGGCAGCTTTTATCACCAGGAGTTTCTCTCTTCAGAAAGGTATTGGGTTTGGCTCCAAGTGCTAAGGATTGAAAATAAGATAAAGATTCAAAGTGATACAGAACAGTGTGTTGATCAGGGCAAGTAATCGCGCAGAAATTGTGTCTCATCCATGAGCCAGAAGGACGGGTAATTAAAACCTGTTCAGAAAATGAGGACCTTGGCAGTCTGAGGGTGGAGCAGGGGGTGAGAATTCCACCTGAGTGCATCAGAAATGTGTTGATTCCATTTTCATTGCCATAGGGATGTATCTGTGGTAAATCTAATCAAGAGTCAAAAGGTGAACAAGAACAATAATAACTTGGAAGGTTTGTTTTTATTTATCCAGGAGATAAGGATTCAGCTACAGGAACAGAATGAGAAAAAGGTGCCTCTTTCAGAGCAGACAATTATTCCACCCACACTCACTCATCATCAAGATGTTAATATTCTATTACTAAGGGTATGTAACAGTTTCTCAGCCTCAAGGCTGGTAATGTTTGTGCAGATACTCTGCCAGTTGCCACAGGTGTCTTTTTATGAAAGACCTGAATAATTAACATGGGATAGTCCGGAAGATGGCAGTAGCCAGGAGCCATTCTTTGGTAGACTCCCAACATCTTTTCTGGTGCTGAGCAGGGTTGGTATTACCATTAGGAGGACACATTTGAAAACCCTATTTCCATAAGCAGACATAGTCTTAGTCCCTGCAGGCACAGACTGTTTCCAGGAAAGTAAAGTTCCCAAGCCCTAGTGATTCACCCTGGAGAAGTTTAAGGTATCACTGTTCATCTGCCTGCTCCACTAAAGTGCTGGAGGTAGCCATGCCAAATAAGAGGTGGCCAAATGAATGCTGTGGCCAGTGCAAATTGTTTCAGCCCACAGCGTGATGCACTAATGTAAATCTGATTTCAGCTGATATCAGTTTACTGGGATACCCTGGACTGAGAACTGCAGACGAGTGATTTAATTCAAGATCATATCAATGTATTTTTCTGTGGTGGCTAAAGAATTTATTTCCAAATGGGGAGATGAGTTACCTTTTCAGTTAGGACAGCTAAATTCAGCAGGGACTGTCAGCCATCAGATGAGAGAGAAAGGTCCAGAGTGGATATCAATCACAAAGCAGTTGTAAAATAAGTAGTATAGTGCTTTTAAGCGAAAAGATGTTCTGCTGATGTCCTGCTAGCACAGAACAAGGAAGTGAGGAGTTTGGTATATACATCATATCTAGACATCCTTTTTGACTTGGCTTAAGTTCTTCAGTGTGTCTCTCACTTTGGCTAATCTGGGGTTTTGGGACACCTCTGGGCTCACAGGTCCAGAGGCCATGCCTGGATCTGGCCTGTCACACAAACATGGTGCCTGTTGCTGGTTTCCAAATAAGGAAAACCTCAAGATTGGATCAAACAAGACTCATGATGTGTTCCACCAGGTTTTTGACTCAGGCACTTGGAGAATGAGGGCCCCAGCATGTGCTGTGCCTTGTACCTTTAGCTCACCTTGGCATGTCTCCGCTGCACACCAGGGATAATAACTGCATTTCCTTATTTCACGTCCATATTGTAACAATAAAGGCATTAAGAAGTGTAATTACCAGAGGTGAAGGCATCTTTGGTGGATTTCTTTTAGTTCGTTTCTTTAAATACATTGGTAAAATTTGATCAAAACTAGTATTTGCTTTTCTAAACTGTACTCATTTATGGTCAAACTGCGTGGGCAGAAAAAAGGAACTTGTATCTGTGTTATGTGTGACCAGCACAAAGCCATTGGACCACAAGAAACACAGGGAATGCTCTGTAATGACTTCTTTGAGAGTCCGCAGTGCTTCGAAAAGCATAAGGAAGAGTAGGGATGGGGCAGGTATTGCTGGATTCATGGACCTGTCTCTTCCTTATGCAGGTCTGCACAGCTAGCTTGTTACATGCAGGACTATACCATGCTCTTTAACCTTCTGAGTGAGCATTTCAGTTTGTAACACTGAATATACATGGAAAAGTCGTATGTTTTTTAGCAACAGATAATGCTTCCTGAATCCACCTCAGTAGTATTAGACTGCAGCTCTGACAGTGAGACAGCATTCACATTTGCAGAGACTGTGAAGAAATTAGAAATTCATAAAATGCATATATAATGAGCTTTAAAAATATGTTTAATAAATATTCTTGTAGTGATATTTCAGATAGATGAGTGCAAGGTTTCTGTTAATCTGAAAATGAATGTTTAAAACCATTTGAAGAAAAAGACAGAATTGCAGTTGAATATCATGAATTAAAAAATATTTACCACTGTGAATAGGACCATCGTATTTCCCAATAGCAGATCCCCGTCCTCCCCTAATTCCCCCCTCCCTTTCCCCTCCTTCCTCAAACACATACGCATACACTATGGGAGGAATGACAGCTGTTCTTCATGGAATGACAGCCCAGGGATATTGCATCCTCCCTTAAAAAAAACCAGGCAAGGTACAGAATAAGGTCAGTGAAGGGAGACAAAGGGGTCTCCCAGAGATGGCAAAGGGTAATTTATTGACAGATGAGATAGACGTTACTACAGAAAAATATTAAATGGATTCTTTTCCCCTGTCTTTGGAAGGGAAGAAACGTGGGAAGGGTTAGGAAGGACAGATGCCAGAAATAGAGACAAATTTCCCAGGAGAGGAAGAAGAAATCCTGAAGGAAATTAGGATCACAACACAGAAGAAAAAAAAATTCAGAGCATCTAAAAAGCTATGAAATTCTGTCCTAGAATCCTGTATGGAAACAACAAAAAAGGGCAGTGGAAAAGAACCCCACCAGTGTTGGCAGCCTCGCTTCAAAGGTACTTCGTGAGAGAAGGAAGTGCTGGTAAAACAGAGTGCCTGATTAAAAGCCAGTGTTTGAAAAGGGCTGCCGGGAAATTACAGAGCTGTGCATGCCCCCGACGTCAGCAGCGAGGAAGACTCTGGGAGCACTAATCAAAGGGAGGCTGAGGGAGCATATGGAGCATGGAGATTTTATTAAGGGCAGGAGTGAGCCCGTGTTCATATAATGGGAGCAGCCGAGATCAGGAGATGGGAGGAAAGGAAAGGCCAGGACTTCTGGTGCAATAAACTGGGATAGTGCTGTGAACTTTGACGATATGTCAGTTCTCACTGCAAGGAAAGAACCTGAGTGAGAGCCTTAAATAGTGGATGTTATGAATACAGTTTCTCTGGCCTACAGAACTTTCCCCAAAATAATTGCACAGAGGAGGGCAGGAAAAGCCAGTGTACTGGTGCCGTCTGGTTGGGGTCCTGTAACTCCACATTGTCCCCAGCCAAGGACGTGTTCCTAGAGCTTGTAGCATTAGGAGGGTTCAGGACTTTCACCTGTCAGGATCAGACTGGTGACAGAGGAGTTGCCAAGGAAAATTTCCACAAAGATAAAAGCACCACAACAAAAGAAATTTGAAGAAGAGATTTAATTTACATTCACAAGCAGGAACAGATTTAAGCCAAATAGTATTTTATTCTGCTCCTTCATGCAAGGAACATGGTTTTTACAGTGTGTAACTCAGTCCATATAGTAGAATAAGAGAATAGGAAGACTCCTACTGTGTCCACTGTAATGTGCCACATGCAATAGCTTTCTAATCCTGTCACTGCCTGCATAAATCTTGGCAAGACCTTTCCCTCAGAGCAGGTTCTTCTGCCCATTATCTAATCTCACCCAAAACCACACTAGCCTCATTCCAGCAAGCATACTGATCTTACGAGATGGTCTCTTACCATGGGCAAGTGAAAGTCCAGGAGAAGCACATCACTCTGTGTCGTCAGCTGCCTGCTTTCCAACTGAGAGTTGGGTTAAAAAGTGACAGAATTAATACTAAACACAGATTTTAAATGATCTAGACAGGAAGCATTCTTCCCATCTCTGTAACTGCCGAGCTCACGGCTGAAGGGAATAATAGCCAGGCTACACTGGATTTGAAGCTTTGATACTCCAGAGGCATTTGCAATCTTTTGAGCCTTGGGAGAGCGAGTAGGACAAAGCAAAAATAAAAGCTGTCATTTTGCTGGGTTTCGCTGTTAAATGCTAAAGCAGGCTTGTACTTCCAGTGGGTGATTTAGCCCAGCTTTCCGCTGGCTAGGAGGCTGCTGCATGCTCGAGTGCAATCTGCCACACAGAGCCAGAACCAATCTGATTGTTTCTGAATCATTTCTCAAACAGAAAAACATAGGTAAAGCTGCCAGTTTTGCCAGGAATGTATGTCCCATCCATGTGATGGCCTGTATTTATATTTGAAACCACCTGTACCACCAGCGTGACCCAGATCCAAAAGATGATTGAAGCACTATAAAATTTAGTACAGCATATTTTAGGGACAGTCTGCAATTACACTGGATTATAATGGATAAACATGAAATTGCAATGAAGAATTTCTTCACAGCCTCACAGAGCTGAAGTTACCTTCAGTTCTTACACCAACCTTATCCAGAGACAAGACGGACCCCACAAGCAGCAGGTTCTTCATGACAAAAATCAAAGAGTGGCCTTTTTCAATTCAGTAGCTCAGTGTTCAAGCTATCTCAGAACACAATGCTTTAACTCACTGAGAGAACGTGAATCTGGGTCCAAGAAAGTGTCAGGCTCTTTCCCTGTGCCGTTGATTATTGTTAAATCAACTATTTCCTTTTGAATCGGTTATTCAAGTATTCCCTGGGCCAGAAAGGCACGGCAAACCTTTGCAGGTCAGGAGCCAGAGCCATGACTCGGGAGGGGAAAAGCCTGCATTGATGAACACTTAACTCTTTCAACATTGCACGCTCTGTGTAAAAAGGCCTGAAACATATGTCTGCCCCTCACGGGCAAACACCTTAATCACCAGTTTAGAGAGTTGTGCTTGTGCTCTCTGGAGGCCAGTGAGTGTTTAATTGTGCCACAGAGAGCTGAGTGATTGCTCATGGTGAATGACTTTGTTAGCAAGATTAATTTAGCCCTATCTTTTGAAATTTTCTGCAGACTTCTGCTGCTGCAGTATCCATGTACGAAGCTGGGCTCATTTCTGGGTCTCAAATACTCTGACAGATGCAATCTCTTTCTCCCAGCCTGGGTGTGCTTCATTTATTTAACTTGCAAATCTTTTAAGGTAAGAACACCTAGAATTGTGCTGCATGCAGTACACACTGCAGTGGGGTCCTGGCGCTAGGTAAGACCTCTGGATATTAATGGAGTAACAGTAAACAACTATATCCTTAGCTATCACTGAGCCCAAAAGCATGCTGAGAAATAACAGGTCATAAAAGGGAAAATTTTGAAAGTGTTGAGTGAGCATGGATATAAGATGAAAAAGATTCTCACCACAAAGGGCAGGAAAAGCACAGCATCTCCCTGCATCAAGGTTGGAAAGCATTCTCTGGCAGAGCTCTTCCGTAGCGTTGCGACAGGCAGAGGTAGCCATGCTGATTGTGAGGAAGGTTTGTGGTCTTAAAGGTAAGCTACACCACCAGCTTAAAATGCCAGTTTTCTGTGTGGCATGGAAAGTGTAGCAATTCTTGGGGAAAAAGGAAAAAATTAGCTGAAGGCAGACAAATGTCTGTTCTTTCCCCCCTGTATAAAGTAGAGGTTATGCTCCCTATTAGCTTCAGCAAGCAACACTGAAATTCCTTGGCATCTTCAGACAGAACGTGCCTATTTTTGAAATTCAACATTTGTACTTTTTCCTTAATTGGACAATTTTTTTTTTTAAAAACATGGCACTGACTTGTCAGAAAGATTTCTGATGGTCTCTGCCTTTTTCTTAGTGCTTTTGCAGTGAATAGCTATGATTTTTTTTGCAAAATACAGACTATTTCACTGAAAATTTCGAGGAGAAAAATCATTTCTACTTAGCAGTAGCATTAAAGCCCTTGAATTGGGCTACATTCTGCTGCCAATGCAGTTTTGGGGGCACTTGGAAAATATTTCGAACAGCGGGGAAGAACAGCGATTTACCACCTCAGTCTCCCAATGGTGTGAATATTGTGGGTTATTTTCCCTTTGACTGTTTATGGCCTATTTACAGTATAATCACACCAAATCAGGTTATAACATGGCTTTCTTTTTTTCTTTTAGTGAAAATAGAATCCAGCATCTTTTTATTTACTGTAGCTCCCCCTAAAAGCTAAGGAATTTTCAGGTACTAAGCAAGTATGATCTCTTCTCCAAAGCATTCATAATTGAAGGAGAAACAAGGAGAAAGGTGACTAGGAAAAATAATAGGCAAGTTATTTACATTTTCGATATGCTTGCAACAGCTATATTGTTGTAAACATGGCAAAAAACCAATGGAATTATAAAATGGACTTAATTGTGGAGAGAAGAGAGATTTGCCATTGAGATGAGTTATTATTTTAGTGTGTAACCATCATCAGACCAAGCTGGGGACACATGTGTAAGGTCAGTTCAGTGAAGTAATATTCTTATCACCCCATACATACCAGGCAGTGGTAATGCGTTATTGGATTAGAATAAAACAGTTGTTGTAGAATGATAGAATGGTTTGGGTTGGAAAGGACCTTAAAGATCATCCAGTTCCAATCCCCTGCCATGGGCAGGGACACCTTCCACTAGACCAGGTTGATCTAAGCCCCATCCAACCTGGCCTTGAACATTTCCAGGGATGGGGAATCCACAACCTCTCTGGGCAACCTGTTCCAGTCCCTCACCACCCTCACAGTACAGAATTTATTTCTAATACTTAATGTAAATCTACCCTCTTTCATTTTAAAATGGTTACCCCAACTTCTATCACCGCATTCCCTAATAAAAATAATAACAATTTTATTTATTATTATTATTTTTTTAATTTGTTTGTTTTAGACCCTGGCCTTCCTGTGAATATTCACTCAACTTCCGCTTAGATTTTGGCTAACCCAGCTCCTGCTAAGGCCTGATGTGTGCTGGGAGCAGTGTCATTAGGTCAAAGCCAGAGCACCAGGTACGCAGGACAGGTGGCCAGGAAAACTAAAGGGCCTTTAGGCAGCCATGGTCATGCACAGTGCTGTCTCCTGCAGCTGTCATCTTTTGTCTGGCAGTTTCCTGTAAAACTGAGATATCCAAACAGACTGTGACATTTTATTGGTGTCAGAAGTGAGATCTCTCTTGGATGTGCTCTGTGGGCAAGCACAAGGTGCTTTGCCATGCCTGCTGAAGCAGTTGGTTTGGTGTGAATGTAAAGATGCTCTCTGTCTGTCTGGTTATCTGTGCCATGAAAAACTAGACACTGAGGGGCAACAACTGGAGAAGAATTTGAGAAAGAGGGATGGCAAAATCCCAAGTGGGATTTGTCCTGCGTCAAGAGCCACTGTTTGGATGCTGATCCTATCTGGCAGCAGTTTGCCAGATGGCAGTCTTCTTGTGAGTTAAAGAAGGGAGAAGGGAAAGATGCTATATGCTGGCTACTAGGCAGTTGTCATAAGGCAGCAGTGGATGTGATTGATGAGTTGAAAGGGGAAAATGTACAACTGGAAAACAAGAAAAGGAAAATGGAAAGAATGCTGGGGAAGTGTACACAGTTAGAAATGCAAAACACCGCTTGAGTCAAACTTTAGCCCCAGACAATTGCTGAAGCTGAGGAGTGCAGGAGGAGGTTGCTGGAAGCTATTGCAGGAGACTCCATTAAAGCCTATTGTGCCATGTGTGATGCTGATGGGGATGGGGATATCTGGAATCAAGCAGACCTCCATCCCCTCCCCTCAAAGCCAGGTGATGATGATTCCCTGCCCCCTGCCTTCTTAGCACTACTAACCAAAACTGAACAACACAGCACACTCACAGGGGCACAACATGCACCTCCCTCCACAAGAACTACTGGAGGGTTTACTGCCCTCGGGTTAAGAGGTCTGGAGGAGAGATATGGACCTAAACCAGGGAAAACACCTGCAACAGGGCTACCATGGATCTGGGTAGTCAGAGCCAACTAGTGTCACCTTGCCCCAGCTGAGACTTGATTGTTTGCATTAGGCCCAGGAATACTGCTGCATACCAGGGGGCCAAATACTTCCAGTCTTGCACTTTGTGCACTGACCACAGCAGGAAAAGTACGTGTCCCTGGGCCTTGGCAGCCTGCAGAGTGCCCTGCTGAGAACTGCGGCTTAGAACGATCAGCACACCTTGCCCCAGAGGTTGGACAACCCCTTCCAGCACAACCGCATCCCTGGGAGGTGACAGTCATTAAGACAGGCTTAAATGGTATTAGTTTCCAAGAGGTCCTCCAGTGCAGCCTAGCAGACTTACCACTCTACATCCCAAAGGATAAAAACCAAGGGAGAAACTTAGCTAAAGTAAATGCAAAAGAGCCAGCCTGTCTCTATATGAAAGACAAAAGCAAAAAGAGGGAAATTGAGACACGCTATCAGTTACTACTGAGTGTAAAAGATGATGGAAAATGTGTTTAGAAAAGGAGCTGTCTCTGAGCTGCCAACTTCCCTTTTGCGGCAGCTGGACAGGTTTTTCTCATTTGCTTCACTTGATAACCCTCTGGGACCTGTATTTGGAGATGGGGTGACACTGCATGATTCAAAAGGATAATAACTAGAGAGCCGGGCTGTGAGCTCAGGGATTTACCCAAAACTATCAGCACTAAACCTAGACTGTGGATATGCAGGAAACTAGGGTGGGTGCTAGTCCCACTGCTGAGGATCCTAGTCACAGTTAATGATCCATCCCTACTTTAGAGCATTCCTTATTGACATGGGAGCCCAGATACCAGTGGTAGGTAAGGACAGGTACAAAGGGCAGCCTCTGCTTAGCAAGCAGCTAGTTTCTATTGCAGGCATTAATGGGAAACCTACTAACCATCCACTGGTCAGGGCTAAACTAATTCTGTCTAAGGGACAGACAACCCACCTGACCTTACTTCTAGGTGCCCTTAATATGTTGGGTATGGACATATTGAAGGGTCAGTCAGGGGGAAATGGGAAATAAGGACATCACCCTTTCTGCCCCAGTTTATCTCCTACAAATGCATCTCTGACTGCTAATCTGTTGCAAACAGCTGCTCCTTTACCCCATAGCGAGATAGTTAATATTCCACAATACACATTACCTTCTGGTGCTATTTGTCCTGTTACTGAATTGATAAAGGAGCTGGAAGAACAGCGAATCATTGTCACGTCTCATTTCCCCTACAATTCTCCTTTATGGCCAGTAAAAAAATCTAATGGCAAGTGGCAACTAACAGGAGATTACAGAGCCTTGAACACTGCCACTGAGCTGCTCACTGCAGCTTTCTCAGTACAAATGATACAGTCATTTTTCCTAATGAACAATCTTCTGTGCTCAACCAACACCAGAAGGAGGCTTTGAACACCTCGGTGTGGTATCCAGGAGATCAGGTGAGATTTTAACACCCATCACTTGGAAAACTCTAGCCCACTTTGTCACACTTTTGAGAGAAAGGAATACGGGAAACTGTGAATACTGTAGGAGTGAAATTAATCACTATTGAGGCTTGGATGTGATCCAACATCTAACTCTTCTTTTTCTCTCCCTAGGAATTGCTGGAACTCCTGAACAAATAAATAAAAGCTGTCATTCGACCTGCATATTACTGGAAAGTATCTATCTAGAAAGTACACTAAGCATTCCCTGGAACTTTGTTACTGCTTTCTGTGGTAAAGTCACCAGAGATAATGCTGACAATGTCTAAAATGTCAAGAGCCTTCATGTGTCAGACAATTCTAGCCCTCACCTTGGGACATCCTGCATTGTGTCACATAAATGCTGACACCCTATGCAATGACCAAAAAACCCCACAAAGGCTGGTAACCTTCACAAACACTTGCGGCTACAGTCTTTGCTTGACTCAGGAGTATGAGCAACCACCTCTGTAAAATATGGACAAGGCCCTAGATAGAAATATCTGACTTGGGTTCCTAAACCCTTTTTGGGCAGTAGAAAAATAGTCTGATTTTCATCGGTGTTCAATGTCTAGTAGCCCCAAATTATGCCAATACCTTTTCAGAAATAAGTAGTGAACTTCAGTGGAAAAAAAGCTCCCTCAGAATATAATAGAATAGTTTACTCAGGACTACTCTCATACTTCTACAGCTTTAAAAAAAAAATATATATATATAAGGGAAAGTATTGATGAACAGTAGTTTCAACCAAGAGTTGACTTTCCTAGTGTGCTCCAGGCTGAACTCTCTGAAAAGCAAAAATGCTCACTTGCAAGCTATCTCCACAGCCCAGATCAGCAGGCAGCAATTAGTTTCCCAGGCACTCGCTCTTCTTTCCATCTTCCTGATGGATATTTCATCTGAGTTTATGCTCTCCTCCCTCGCCTTCTCTTCAGCCTCTTTGCTTCTCTTTCCAATAAGGCTGTGATCTGTCACAGGCTCTCAGTGGACAAGACCTATACATCCCATCACTGTCATAGGCAGTTACATGAGACAGGCCAGGATGAAAAGCAGTTTGGAAGGGAGAGAAGCCGTCATGCTTCAGGGCATAGAGTTGAACTCTAACCAAGGAAGAGAGATGAAGGAGGGCTTTGGGCCAGAAGGGGAGAAAATTTTACTCAGGGCAGGTTATTCCGTAATTACCCACTTAAACTTCCTTTATACCTTCTGAGATGCATCTGGTTCTGGCCAACATCAGAGACACAAGGGGTGGATCACTGGTCTGATCCAGGAGGGGAATGAGTTTCTTCATTCTTTTTGCCAGTGCACTGAGTTTATAACATTTTCTGAAACCACAATGAAATCCCTTTCCAAGCATGACCCTTGCTCTGCCAGTGATAGCCAAAACTCCTTCCCCGAGCCCCGTCCTTCACACTTCCACAAGCAACACAGAGAGAAGCCAGTACAAAGCCAGGTCAAGATGATAAGAACAAAGCCTTGAAGGCTGCTTTTAGATATGAGCTTTACTTCGACAGAGGAGGAAATTTTCAAAGAGGTGAACTCTTTCTGTCTCTCTCTCAGGCAGGAGTCTCCTGGGAGAAGAAGAAAACAGCTTTCATTTTAGCGAGTCATGATATTTATGGCCCTTTTATGGGTTTTGTTTGAAAATATAAAAGTAGATGGACTTAAATCTGTTTCAAAAGATAGGAGATGGGAAGGGGAGAGACGCAGCATATGAAGGGCATGTGGGTCTGAATCATCTGCCCAGATTCAAAAGAAAATCAAACACCTTCTTTGTTTTAATATGGACCTCTTCTGCTGATCATGAGGATAATGTCTGACCTTTTCTTGCATAGACTCTTTTATCCCTAATGACGTACAAATTTTTTATGTACACTACCACCAAGAACACTCACCTTGGGATGAAACATGACAACTATTAAATTATGCAACTGTAGCACCATGCAACAGTTCAGGTGTGATTGCTCCCAGAAAGCAAACTTTCAGATCACGTCTCCTGCAGAACTGAAAGCTTTATACTGTATTCCTGAGAGGCAACTGTCAGGCTTCTGCTTGCTCATATACCAGTCTCATGTGGGCTTTTATCCATCCTATTTGTGGTGTCTGTTCAGCAACTGAGGTTGCACCCTTTTGAGGGCCTCCTGTTTTTCATTTGTGGAATCTCCTCTGACCCTTTGCCTCTAGGCAATACTTTTGATCCAATTCACAGACTAAGGAGCACATGCCTTGCAAAATTATGGAGGGAGGGAAGTTTAAGTTGAAGAACAGGGGTTTGCATTTAGTTTTGAATGTAGTTAGGCCTGTGGTTATTTTATGCATTTTGGGAATGAACCTTCATAGGTTATGACAGCTACTGGGATATTTCTATGAGCAAAATGTACAAAGCTCCCCATTAATTGGCAGTTTCATAAAGGCTACTGTGGTTTCATACAGCTCTCCTCTCAAGCAAGGAGGTAGAAATGTTCTGCCAAACTAATGGATGAATTTTGACTGGATACAAGTTCAGTATGGAGTCATTGGAAAGATCAAATTGCTGGGATAGTCCATGAAGACAGAGCAGTCACACAATGCTTAATGCCAGCTGGTGTGTACTGTGTCCTTCTTTAATACAGTGCCCTGCAATAATTAAATGGGGAGATCACAAACAGGCAAATCTCTAAAATCAGGCATGTTCATGGCAGGATGTGACCTGAGGCATACAGCTTTCTAGCCAGCTATAAAAAGTTCTTGCCACCATGGTTATTTTTTTATATCAATCAGGAGTCCAAAAATACTCTTAAGACATTAAGCTGCAGATTGATGTCGTTGGTAGTTGGATGATGCTGTAAAAATGACCAGTTCCTTTAAATGTTTCTGTCTTCTAATTAGTATTACCTACGTCTTGGTTCAGTTTTATGCCCAAACACATGCCCTTCTGACTGCAGTCATCCTTCCTTTCATGGTTACTTGTGCAGAGTCCTTGGTAAGTTTGAATCGGTTTTAAGATTTATTGATCTGGCCTTGTCCATTCTGTGGTGTGTTCTTTGATTTAATTTAATGACCATAAAGCATTCAGGCATGTTGGCATGAAGGGTGCACTGGAAAAAATAAGAGATTGATTGATTGATTGATTGATTGATTGATTATGTAGAGACATTGTTCTCCTCATAGTTAACAATGAAGCTAGTTTTCCATTATACCAATTTGTGTCTTCCAGGGCATACATATCTTAACTAAAAGTAAACCAGTTTGCCTGCAGGTATGAAACAGATGTGGAAGCTCTTGGGTAAGAATTAAATTCGTCTGTTTTAAAGATACATGCAAATAAAAATGAAATGCAATCCAGAGGAGAAGGTTCAAAGCACAGACAGGATGTCTCTTCTCTTGCTAAGACAGTTTTCACATCGCCACACCTGGATAATCCTGGGAAGAACTGAGTTCATATTGTGGCTTGCTTTTGTAAGTCACAAATAATGTTTTTTATGTCTGTTTATGTGTATGTGTCTGTGTGTGCAGCCTGTGGCAGGGGAACAGCAGTCACAGGAAAACACCACACTCAGAAGCTACTGAGTGGTTGTAGCAGGGAGACAGATGGAAGCAACACGAAATCAGCTCCTGAATATGTTGAAATGTACCAAAGAACAAAAGGTAGCCCAGGAAAAAAAGAAAAATTCTTCCATGTCCAAAAAACGTCTGTTCCTAGTGGTAGCCAAAATGACAAGGGTGTTATTCAAGTAGATTCTGCTTGTATTAGCAATACACAACCTAAGTGTGTACTTTGAACCATTCTCAATTTTTTTACATGAAGAACAATGTAGCAAGTATTATTGGCATTTAAATTACTACTCCTGGGCAAATAAGTTAGCACCTTGCTGAGATGACTGGGGCAATTCACACACCATCTAGAGTTAGGCTCCCACCCCTCCAGAGAACTGTTTATTTGTTACACATAGTTCCCATTTTGAAAGTTTTCTTCACAATTAGAACAGACAGAGATTTGACCCACTTTCATTTTTCTAAATGACAAGCAAAATTCCAGAGAATAGGTAGGTAGCTATCAAAGACATTTTGTTGGAGCACATAAGCAGGCAATGTCTGTTTCCAAGCTCTACACTATATTAATCATATGCTTTCAGTATCTCCGTTGGATTGTCTATAAATTTAGGAAGGTCATGGATATTGTGTTTTCACATTATAATGTCTACATTGAATGCATTCCAGCTAAACCCTTTAAGGGGAGGCAGACAATGCAACATAATCATCCCCAAATAAAAGTTTTTGTTCACCATTCACCTCGCTCTCCACCACAGCTAATGCATAACCATTTCTCAAGGAGCTGTAAAGGAAGGAAATGGTGCTAAACTCCTTTTAAAATTACCCAGTCTAAGCTAGTGCCGCACACAATAACTCACATTGCCCTGTAATTCCTAGATGGGGGAAATGGGCCATGGCCCCACACCTATCAGCATTATGATGCAGAATGCAGCTGTTACACTAGGAATAACATATTTCTGGCACATTTCCAAACTTGCTTCTGCCACACTGAAGTCCCAGTCCAGCACAGATGTCATTTTATCATCTGTGTCCCACTAATGTCTCTCATCCTTTCCATTTCTCCCAGTTCCCTTCACATTTCTAACAGATCTGCAATTTCTTTAAATCTCTGTCCTTCCTACAGAGGTTGCCTCATAACCTTTCCCCAGATTTCAACACATCTAAACAAATTAATATTTTGCTTTAGCCTCTTTAGCTTGCATACGTATCTTCCTGTCTATGACCAGTGTATGTCCCCTTCTTAATTTGCCTATTGTCTTCAGATCTCTTTTTGAACATTTATCTCCTAGCTCTCCAGCCCTCATCACTTTCTTACTTCTTACTTCAAGCAGACCAACATCAAATGGGTTTCTCCCTCATCTATCCCTCCTTAACTTCTTTGCTTCCCACATAATCTGAGTTCCTACACCATTCAAAGGCTATTAAGGAAGCAGAGTAGTGGAAATAAGAGGACGGCTGTGGAAAAATGCAGAAGGACTTAATGAGACTGAGCACTAAGATGGAAGATGAAATTTGAGGCTAATAAATATACAGCATTACATGTAAGAAAACTTAGCATATAAAATTATGATCTCGGAGCTGACCATTGCCATTCAACAAGATTTTGTGTATATAATAAATAGTTCTACGAAAATATCACTCTGGTGCCCAGCAACAGGCAAAGAAAGATGCCAGCTCTTAGGACATTATAGGGAAGGAACAGAAAAGAAGGTAATTATGCCATAGAATACATCCCTGCCACACCTGCACCCTGGACACTGTGTGAGGATTTGGTCCCTCATCTCAAACATGACAAAGAAGAGCTGGAAAGGGTTCAGAGAAGAATGGCCAGGATAATGAGACTCGTGGAGCAGCTCCTTTATGAAGAATGAGTAACTCTGACTGAAAACCAGAGAGCTAAAGGTGGGACATAACAACAGAGGAGGGGTAAAATCTCACGGGACATGAAAACAGATACGACGTTGGTATGAAGGTTAGTGAGCAGAGGGTTCAGAACAGACAAAAAGGAGATGGCTTAACACCCCATGTAGAGTAACTCATGGGACTTGTTGCCAAAAGAGATCACAGAGGCTAGTGGGTACAAGGCTATAATGGCTGTAACTAGGCACCTCCATACAAGTAAAACCTATTAAAGGCTATTAAATACAAAAATATCACACCTGGCTCAGGAAGTCCTTGAGTTGCAAATTATTAGAAGCTGGAAGATCATGCTGGGGAAATATCACTTATATCACTGCTCTTATATCCTTCCCTAGGTATTCACTGTTGTTCTCTGTCAGAGACAGGATATTGAGCCAGGTGGACCTCTGGTCTGACCCCAAACAGCCTTTCTGATGTTCTGTGTTTATATTCTTAACTGACCATATGGATGATCCTTGCACTTTCACCTTCCACTATTCAATGCCAAAAAACGCCCTCCTTCCTACAGCAGCAAACTGAGTCTGAGCAAAAATATGTGTCCCGGTGCATCTTTGCTGAAAAATCCCTCCTAGATAAATGTGAGTACTTATTTACTCTTTTAATCTAGTGTCAGACTGGTGTCATTGCTGAAAAACCATTCACTCTGCAGCTCTGGTCACCTGAAACAATCTGTGCAGACCTCTCCCCTTGCCGCAATTCCTTATCTCCTTCTAAATTCTCATCTTAAAACCTGACTTTCCAGCCTGCCTTCAACCTCTCCATTTCTGTCTCTCCTGGTTATTGGTCTTATGACTGAATGCTTTAATATTTTCACCATGCAAGGTCTTTATGTCACTGTTTCATGTAATTTATACCTGTGAGCTGGAGCCTATCCCATCTTGCTTTCAAGCACTGGCCGTATACTGCATGGAGTCCAAAATGATCCCCACCCCCTTATTGCTTTGGGGGTTTGGCTTTATTAACAAGGATATAAGCAATAAGAAAATAAAGTTCAGCTATTTCTAAGGCTTCTCCCTCATGACTGCTCAGCCAGCATCTCAGATGGCCTCTCCCAGGCAAACCATTTTTATCTCCCTTTTACACAAGTGAACTAATAAGCCACCTACCTCAATGAGTCAGCAGAACCCACTTAACCCTTTCTCACAAGGGTCAAAACTCGCTATCAGGATGGTTTGGCTCAGACTTGTTATAGAACCATATTCTGCCCCTCGGTCTTGAATAATTTATTTGTGCAGCAGACCTAGATTAGTGTTTAAATCAAAATGCTGCCCAAACAAAGGCTGTGCTGTACAGTGCAAAATGAAACCAATTACTACATCATCTATTGCTCGTCTTTTACAGCGCGAGATGCCCCCTACAGTATTGCAGAGGACAGGCGTGTCTGTTGGGAACAGCAGGGCACAAGAAGAGGGAGAGGGATTTTTCAGAGGGAATCAGCCTTTGCTAACGAAGTAAATTCAGTGCCAGAAGGTATTGCACACTTCCACTTTGATCCACCGAAAATTTAAGACCTTTTCTAGCTCCAAACTGCTCTATGCAGAGCTGTTTTCCACAGAGCAACAGCGATGAAGAAAAGAGGAAAATGCCTATATCCTAACACACACTGCAGAAATTCAATATAAACTCTCAGAATGTAGATCAAGGCCTGCAATTCCACTAATTTAAAAAATAACAACTCACAGAGGTATGAAGAAACAAGGGATGCATTGTATTATCTATTATATTGCAGTTGAAGAGCATTATAAACCTTAGAGCATCTCTGCATGCCTGAAACATTAAAAAGACCATGCTTCTTATGCACTTCAAAAATGTAATCTGAGTTTACTAAAAAAAAAGAAAAAAACCCAAAGCAACACGCACAGGTGAAATATGTTCTTTCTCTTATTTTTCTACCACTGTTACTGTTCAATCACCTGATTTTGAGACTCCATTCACCTGACAATAAGTAGCTATCATTTACCCCAGATCTGGCTGTCAGAAAGAGTCATCTTTATCTTCAGAGAAGCAGGGATAATGCCTAATCAGAGAGTTATAGTTGAGAGAAATGATTCTAAGTTTAGGAAAATTGCCAGCTGCATTTTGTTATCGGTAACCATTATTTAGATAGAGTTGCTGATGTGCGTAGTGTCACACAGACAGGGACAAAGAGCAGACCCTTGCCCTGTGGAGCTTGCTGTCTATTTTACACAATTAAAAGAGGGAAAGGTACTAGCATAATAGTAATATGAGCTCTAAGCATCACGGTGGGAGGGAGAAGTGATTACAAGAAAAAAAAACTTCCTGTGAGAGAGCACTACTGCATCATCCCTCCATTGTTGTTTTACATTCAGCTCTGCCAGAGGGCTTTGTTGTTTCAAAATACAGCCTGTACAGAAGAGGGAACAGATAATTCCAGAGTCAAAGTCAGTAGAAACTGGCCTATGTGTTCATGAGAGAGAGGTGGAGGATGTTGACTGGTGTCAGAGAGTTGGGTGCTTTGGTGCATCAAAGACATGTAGTCATACAAGCCACACAAGTGATGCTGTGCCAGGCCTGGTGGATCATGTCCAACAAGCTCATGAGGCTCTGCAGGGCATGGGAAGACCTGAGGCTGTCAACCTGGTGCACTCCATTAACATGGAGACTGCTCTTTTTCCTCTCCCTCCGAAAAAGGAGCTCATGATACCCGTTAACTGTAACATGCCAACTAAACCTACTATCTCCTAAAAACAAGCTTCCAGGTACCACCTTCACAGGCACACAATTTGTCCTTGGTGCATGGTGCCTTATACCCATGCTCTAGTTATACACAATTTTATTACAAGGTCAGTTTGTGTATCACTTTTCTCTTCTAAGGCAATTAATACATGACAATCTGACTATAAACACAAAAACACAGACTTAACTGAGCTGTATACATAAACCGAAGTGAATACTGAGAAATGCAGCCTAAATCAACACTAATCCTAACCGTAACTCTCTTTAACTACATCAAAACATGATTTTTAGATGGCTGTTAATATTACTGCGTTTTTCCTTTGTTGACCCAAAGTTATTATCAGGAACCAACCATACTGGAGCAGAGATGACTCCATCTAATAGAAAACAGAAAATAGAAAATAGGAAAAGTGGTACCACAGGAATACATTCATTACCGCATTGAAGTTCTAAAAATGAGGCATCTTTTTTTTGCTAGTATTTCACTTTGCTTCTGCTACTCAGCAAAGTAAAACAGAACATGTATTCCCCTGAACTGTCTTACTCCTGTAGACATTTGTAAGGCTGGTGCAGAAAATGGAGCCTACCTGGTAATATCTTCTCAGTGGTATAAAGTAAAACTGATTAAGAGAGAAACGTTCTTCAAGTTCCTAGAAAAGGCTGTTGGCTTCTTCCATTTATGATCAAAAAGATCCTAGAAAAAAATATGTCCAGTTTTTAACAACACTAGGAAATTGAAATAACCAAAATGGGATGTGATTGGTCTTTTGACTTGATGTGCCACTGTTACTTGCTTTTGCTGCCGAAACATTGTCTGGCTCCTAATGGCTTCTAACATTGTGTTCCTGCCTACATTGATCATTTAATACTAGCATCTTCTTTCTGACAAGCCACAAACACTTGCAGAACTTGACCTCTTCCCTTTATCGCTTTTGATTAAGAAGAGAACTATCTGCAGGAAATGCCCTACAAACCACAAAGGATTATCAAAAATATAATGATGAGTGAGTGATTCAGGGACTCTGGCTCTGCTTGTGTTCCTGTAGTCTGATCTTGGTCACTCTTCCCTTCTCCGCTGGAGTTTTGCTGTAGTTTCTTCTAGTCGGCTTCTCCAAGCAGCAATAATGGCATCATCATCCATCTCTTCCTCCTCTTCTTTACGTGTGCTTCTCCTGTACTGGGAGATCTGTCTAGATGCAAACCTTTCTTCACTTTGCTCTACTTTTGCCTCCTTCTTTCCATCCTCTTCAGACTTTGAAAAGCTCTGGGTGAACTTTCTCTTTGCTCCAAATTCTGATATGTCTGACCTGGCCTCCTCTTCACATGCCTCTACATGATGAGACCTAACTCGGCTCTGTGTAGACGGTTCAGGAGATTCAGAATCAAAGCGTGGTTCAGGTGATCGGCTGAAAACATGCAGCTCTGGGCTGTTTTCTCTGGAACTTGTCTCACTGACCCTTGACCTTGTGAACTTATACATCTTTTTGTCCTCTTTTGCAGAAGCAGAGGAAAACCTTGACATGGTTCTCAGTGAATCTCCTTTTGACTCATAGGAAGAACAGCTGTCTAGCTCTTCTCTTTGGGATCTGGAAAATCTGTAACTGGATGTTTCAGAATCCATCTGTCTAACTTTGGACGATCTGCTGTATTTCTCTCTAGCTTTCTCAGTTTGATCATAATAAGATGGTGGTTCTCTTTCTGCTTTCAGGCCATTGAGCCACTTGGTAATATCAGTCTCTATTTCTGACTTTGGTGCACCTGAGTTTGCAGGTTGACCAGACAGATCAAAGACAGTATCAGTTCTGTCAAAATGTGCTCGCAAGGGGCGCCCATGGCAGTTTGTTGTATTCTCTATGTCATCTTCTCCTTCATTTTCCTCTCCTTTGGTCACCTTTTTTTTAAATAAAGTGCTGCGCTTATTGTCTCTTATCACCTTTTCAATTTGATAATCTGACATTTTTTCTCTCATTTCCATTTGCATCTCCTTCTCCTTCCTCCTGAGTTTCTTTAGGTCAACATCATCAGCAAAGAGGCTGTACAGTGGCTTGCTGGTCTGTGTTGTCTTCATGTTTGGTGCAGTCCCTTCCGTCCTTCCACTCACAGAGGTGTTGCAAGACAGGACAGACTGAGACTCAGCCCTGCGCAAGTCCTGCTGGTGAAGCTGAGAGGCAGCAAGAGATGAGCCACTCTGAGCACTGAGAAGAGAAACCTTATCATCATCTACTCGCCTGCCAAGGTCTCCTGACAGGGAGGCCATTGCAGACGACGGACGGGACAGCATCATGATCTCATTTTGCTTTTGAGCAATGGTTTCACTGACCACATTAGCGATCCAGTTCTGAATGCTTGCCATGGATATTGTGTCACCTGGGCCAACTGGAAGATTGGGAAGGGGTATACTTGGCATCTGAGGCTGCATTGCTCCCATACTGCTCCTGGTTTGTGATAGAGATGAATGATTTGTCTGCATGCTCAGGGCAGAAGCTGCATCATCAGCACCACTTGCAGAAGGTGCTGAGGGGCAGAAAGCTGACAGGGGGATACTCCCACTCATCATACTGTCTGTCTCCCAGCTGCACATGGACTGGCTCTCCTCTAAAATTTTCTTTGAACGTTCAAGGAGCTCTACACGCCTCTGCTTCTTTTTAGCTGAAGCAGAATCCTCAGTTTTGGCAAATTCTACAAATTCCTCCTTGCTGCTTTCACTGCCCACCTTCTTCTGCCGCTTCATTTTCCAAGCCTGGTAAGCAGTCAGATCAATATCTGACAAACTCTTCTCTTCTGTTCCCTCCCCACCTGCCTGGTTGCCATCTTCTGCTGGACATGGTGCAGATGATGATGATGGTTCTAAATCCTTCTTGTGAAAGCCAAACTGGATCCTCTTGACCTTCCACCTTTCTAGAGGAGTCAACTTGTCTTTATTCTTTTGACAGAAATTGTAGAAGGAGCTACAGTCTGAAAACACGCTCTCCTCATCCACATCCCTCTCCTTTCTTCCCATTTCCCCACAATTTTTATTCTTAGAGTGGTATCTCTGAGCAGCTTCTTTCTCTATCTCCAGAAGCCTCTGATTCCACATATCCCAAGTGCTCTCAGAAGACACAGAGCCTGTGCGGCTTCTCCTCATCCTGCTGAAGCTACTGGCTTCCAGCTGCTTTTTTAGGGTTTGGATCTCAAAACTGCTCACACTCTCAACATCACTGAATTCACCTGATGGATAAGGTCTACCTCCCATGCTGGAATCAGCATCCTCTTCCCTGGTTGTACCCTCCATTTGGTATTTCTCATTTCTGCGCTGCCAATCATGGATCCTCTGTTCTACATCCTCATCAGATTGTTCCTCTTCCTGATCCAGATGCTTTGGAGATGTTCTTCTTTCATGGTTAACTCCTGTTTCCTTTGCAGATAGGCCTTGTTTCCTCCTCCATTCCTCATACAACTGCTCCTCTTCCTCCTCGCTGATCAGGGTGGAGCGTTTGGAAACCCAGCTAGTTTTTGACACTGATGAAGAGCTCATAAAACTTCCCAGCATGCTGCTGGTGTCCTCCTCTTCTACCGTGATGGAGTGGGCTTTGGCTCCCATGACGCTTTCTGAGTCCCCAGCTCCAGACAGCCGGGAAGAAGTCCCTGCATGGGCAACAGGGCTTTGACTCGGAGTCACTTCTTCATCTCCAGAATGTTCCAACTCTCGTTCCTCCAACAGCTGCTCATTGAGCTCCCGTAGCTGTTTCAGAAAGCCATCATTGGGGTAAATGGCACGTTTCTTCCTCAGAGTCATCAGAGCTTCCAGAATGGTCATGTGGTGGTAGATCATCAGGTAAGCAGCCACCAGCACAGCCGAGCGACTGATTCCCATTTCACTGCTCACAAGGACTCTGCCTACAGGCATTGAATACAAAAGTAATTAGCTATTTCCAGACAGAGATATGTAGCACAAAAGCATTCTCTGAATAGTGTTACAAATTAGACAGATTAGGTTTCAGCAACTGAAACCCATATTAAATATTTAATAACTTTACCTTAATAAAAATCTAGATACATACAAATAAAAAGCACATTAGTTTCAAAGCTGTGGGCAGACACATTTCAAAATAATCTAAATAATATTTGTATTTTCACCTACACACTTCACTTACTCAAATAGTCAAATTATATAATAGGTATTAGAAAGCAAGTGATACATTCTTGACATGCTGCTTGACACAGGGTCAGACATTTAAGCTTTTCATGCTTGTGTCTCAGTATGTAAAAAGGCAGATATTAGCATTAGCCTCCAGGAAGGTATTGGGAGGATAAGCTTAGGGTTTTTTAAGGCATATTATAGGGCTTAAATACAATTTTCTATTAATTTAATTGTATTTTTGCCAGAATACAGATCAGTTTTGCAAGGTACCCTCAAACAGTCCCATGTAGACTGGCTGGAGGCCAAAGCCATAGTGTATCTTAGCAGAGGAGAACCAATCAATGAGCAGAAAAGAGCTGATTTTGACTCTGACAAGCTGATACAGCTGCTTCAAACTACTGAGACCCACTGCCCTGTAACAGTGGTTGTTAAGAGCAAGAATCAAAACTAAGGATCCACTTTATTTTATGGCATTTACTACCTCTTGCAGTAAACCACGGTTTGGCGGAGAAAAATTTTTAAGTTACTTTTATCGCAAATTACAGCTAAAGAAAAGCTTGTAAATATGAAAAGTGTAAATGAGGCTTTGCTAGCTTATTTTCTTGCAAATAACTGAAATTACTGTTTCTAAATGTGTGATAAACTCCACTTTCATCAAACTGTTTGCATTGAAACTTAATGGAGCCAATTTTAACACTACCTTTTTGACTGCTGCTATGTTACTCCAAGGAACCTCTTCCTACAATCCTGAAGTGTCTTTTACACCTTCCTTAACATCAAAAGTCTTGGTTGCCTTGCATGTGTTTTACAACCAGTAGAGCCAATCTAACAGCTCACCAAAAGGGGGAGATCTCCTTCCTCTCTTTCCTTTCAAGGCTCCTCTGCATCCTTTCCTGTGTCGGCTCTGCTACACTTCCACGAGCCAGTTCAGATCACTAGCCCAGGGGAAAACCATCTCTTCCCAGCTATCACTTTTGCTGGGTTAGTGAGTTGAAGTGTTGATGAATGCCAGCAGCAGGAAGCACCTGTACTATGCCAAGGGTAGTAACAGGAGTTATGAGGAAGAACACAGATCAGTGTCCTTCCTTGTGGTGTTGAACTATTACAACTGGCTCCACTTTCCTTGTGTACTAACAAAACTTTTGTTATTGACACTTCTACAAGGAGGTTGTCTCTCTACAATAATTAAATTCATTGACTACATATATGAAGAACATCAGTGATATCACTGATTATGGTGTTCATTTCCATATTGAACTGCATAAAGATATTTTTAACTGTCCACTGAAGCTGCAACAAAATGATCAGTGTACACTGGAGGTCCACAGAATAACAGTTGCTATGGAATTGGAGTCCAGCAAATCAGACAGTAGCCTGGGTGTAGACACCCAGAGGTTCAGCTCAGCTGTTTGGATTGTTCTAGTAAATCAGCCTGGTTTTTGGTAGTAAGCAACATGGCAAAACTGAAACTTGCAGGGTACAGGAATATATAATTTTTATATATATATATATACAATATTACATAATATGCATATTAAAAAAACACATATTGGACCAGGGCTTTTACTCTTTGCTACAGTAGGGTTCTTTCAAAGCAGCTGGGGGAGTCAGAAGACAGCAGGGGCTGTTGGGCTCTCTTCTACTAGTTTGCTCTCTGCTGTTTTGAATGAGGCACAGCAGAAATGGGCAAAAAGTGTTCACTGTTACTGCATGCAGAGAGCAAGGGATCTGCCCTTCACCTCATTGCAAATGTGGCATCAGCTGTTGGTCAGAGTAATGCTTCCACCCATTAATTCCCAAGCATTCTGGAACCATTGTAATCTTCTCCTCTTACCCCTGTAAGTCAGCAGTGCTTCGTCAAGGAACTCTGCAGCTGGGCGGAAGTGTTTGGAGATATCCATATCTGGAAAATCATCCACTTCAATGCCCAGGTATTGGATATTGAGACCATTGTAGAAACTTGGTCCTGTGTATACACCTGTACCATGAGCTGCGTTCAAGACATGTGTGATCCCCAGTCTCTTCAGGCGGCTTTTGTTCACTGCGACACTTCTGCAGAAAAGAAAAAATGATGATTGATATCAGTGGTCCTATGCTGGGTAGGAAAGAAGCTGTTTGCTACAACGTCTACAGAACTCCCAGTCCATGTCAGTCATCCAGCACGCGGCTCCACTTAGTCCTTAATGTCCTTTGAGAGTTCTAAAGGTATTTCTTTCCAATACTCACTGGAAAAAGAAAATGAGAAACCTGCATCTGCCTGTAGAGCCACACGCTCCGTTTCCACTCCAGCTTGATTTGAAACTCATACTGACATCCTGGGTTCAGGCTGTGTACTTATTTATCAATTTTTATCACTCCATCATTGATCCTTTACACTATATCCCCTTCTAATTCTGTCTGGCCACTTACACAGGTGTCTCAGACAGTTACATCATGGTACAGATGCATGGCATTTCTTTTTTAACTCTCTTTTACGTAACAAAGACTTTAGTTCCAATTTCAGGGCCAAACTCCAATTAGAACACTGGAATTTGGGCTCATTTGCCTTTTACTCTCCTAAATTGTCAAAGCATCAAAATAGCACAGGCAGGCTGCTGATTGTATTCCAGAAGTATTTACTTTTCAGTGCATAGAGATTTCTATGAGCATAGTCTGAAACACACTTGGGGGCTCTCTAGGGATGAAAGGTATTAGATGCATGTAATACATGTTATGCCTTCAATGGTTCCATTTGACCCTTCACTGGGAATCTCATGCAACTTGATGACAAAAGCTGACACTCACTTTTCTGCTATGAAGACATTAGGCCAGACTTCATCCACGGCATCCCTGGGGGTCTCCAGCCTGTCCTTCACAAGTGCCCTCTGCAAGTCCATCACACACGGGGTGTTAAACAAGCTGGTGTCATCAATCTTTTCCTTAACTCGGTTGTACAGGTCTTCCACCATCAGCTGCTGTGCAGACTCTAACATCTTGGGACACACTGAATCTACCCTGATGTCCTTTGTCTTCAGTTCTGGAATAAACTGACATTGTAACTAAAAGCATGTAAAAACAACACAAATATGTGATCTGTATCTGGGACAAGCCTTGCGGCTTCCTGTTTTTCCCCAGAAAAATCAACATTGTTTTGTCTGCAATGTGTGCATGTTCATGCTTATCTAGGAACTGTCTCAGGCTGGTTAGTAATGGGAAGAGCATATTGCACTGTCCTCTCAGTGCAGAGACCCACACTAGCCAAAGGCCTGGGAGTTAAGGGCATACTTATCCCAGCCCCAGAAGAATGCAGTTGCTCTCTACAAATCTCTGAAGAGAGGAAGTGGAGAGGGAGCTGCTGAGCTCTTCTCCCTGGTATCCAGTGATCAGACGTATGGGAATAGTTCAAACCTGCACTGGGGAGATTAAGACCAGACCTTGGGAAGCATTTCTTCACCAAGAGGGAGGTGAAATACTGGGACAGGCTTTCTAGAGAGGTGGTCGATGCCCCATCCCTGTCAGTGTTTAAGAGGAGTTGTACAACGCCATTAATAATAGGCTTTAACTTTTGGTCAGCACTGAAGTGTCAAGCATTTAGACTTAGATGATCATTTTATGTCCCTTACAACTCCTACTCTATTCTATTCTATTCTATTCTATTCTATTCTATTCTATTCTATTGTAATTCTAAATTCTAATTCTAAATTCTAATTGTTTGTTGCAGTGAGCAACCAGCACTCAAACTGTATTCACCACTGCAGTACATAATTCTGCTACAGATTCATTGCACAACTCCAAAAGAAGTCACCAAACCGAAACGATACGGAATAAAGAAAACTCCATAACTTTTGATTATTATGAAGTGGGTATGTAAAACAGCACTGGACACAAGGGAGATATTTCTTCAAAGACTTGTGTAACTTACTCCAGCCTGAATCCCGTTTTTATTTACAAAGGTGTTCCATATATATTGGGTTACATAATTCTTTCATGCATATTCAACCCCTGGCCCCACCTGTCCTGGCCTTGTATGTTAATTGGGTTCACGCCCTTCTGAGCACTCGTCCTTTGCTTTGGTGGTCCCAGAAAGGCTCCTTTCCGTGGTCAAAGGCCAGTTCTCCTCAAGCTGAACTTTTGAACTTTTCTCCTCTGCGCGTGTGCTCTGGTTGTTTGGTGTTATCTTGAGTGGGTTTTGTTGATTCCACCAGTTTGGAGACAGGAGGTTTCTTTATCTGTCTCTTGCATCTTTTGGTCTCCCCTCTCGTATTGTCCTTTATCAGTAGGTGTCTCCAGAAATTTACATTTTCTTAGCTCTTTGTATCATGGCAAATGTTTAATTCATGTGGCTAACTTAAGCAAAAACCCCCAAACTCTGTTTCAAAACCTTTCTGAAAATTGTTATTTCTTCGTGGTTTTCGCCTCTCCCTCAGGTGAGGTTTTCTCATAAAGGCTTTTTTATCATTTTAGGATCTCTGGATGACAAAGACAAAACAAGTGCAACTCAGGTCTCTATTACATAGTTCTTTTACCCTTCCTCCTCTTACCTTCATTGATTATTTGTTTGGCAGCCACAGCAGAAGACAGATGGATTGGCTCCATGAAGATGCTCTCTGTATCAGTGTCCGATATCACTGAATACCTGCCAACCAACCACACTGCCTATTAGGCAAATGCCCTCCACTGGGATCCCATCTCCAGGACTTTAGTCCTTTTCACACATTCCAGAGGGGAGCAGCAGAGAACTGGAGTAGTGAGGATCCTTTGATTGTAGAAGGGAAGTCCCAGCTCTTCCCCCACCCCTCATTCCCATCCTGCTCTCTAACATGGTGCTACAGGCTTCAAATATGCCTTGGTATCCAGCGTTAGACAGGTCCCATGGGGGGAAATTGAAGTGGGCTGGGAGTGCAAAAAAATTGCCTCGTGGAAGAGTTTTTGGGTAGAGAATATCAGTGTCTGGTTTGAGACTGGGAGGGGGATGGATCACAAGGAACAGTCTCACAAGTAGCTCTTACTTAGACAGACAGATAAAAACATTGTCCTAGCTAGAATTTGTGGAACAATTCAAAACAGATTACACTACTGTTGGGTTTTCTTTCTGGTAGCTAACTGCCTACAAGCATCCCTTGAGTCACCACGAGCTGCAGTGAAAGCACTGACACTGAAGCCTGTGACCCTCTCCCTCAGTATTCAGTACATTGGTCACTTCATAGCATGAATCTGTGGGTCAGTCTCTCCACTCACACAGTGCTGTCTCACTGCAGGTCAGAAACAAATGATATCCACAAACACCTTTGAAGGGACTTCTTTGACACACAGTGTGATTTACGTAAGTTTTTGTTAAGCAAAAAAGGGCTGCAATCTTGAAAACAAATATATTTCCATCTGGGTCCACCTATACAGTCCAAGCAAATCTCCCATTTAGACCATCTGAACAAAGTATTTTACAGAGCTTTTTCCCTGATCTCCACCCTTAACACTTCCTTCCAAATAGATGATACAGATCATTAGGGCAAGTTTGCTGCCATCACAGAAGCTCTCTGGCAATGCAGGCTTGCAGTACTTGCAACACAGTTTGTTTTTGTTTAATTAAAGCAGGGGAGGGAGGGTGATTAATACACAGTCAAGGTGCAGCAGTGTCTGGAGAACTGAACTGCTTTCATGCTCCAGAATCAAAACAGAGGGCACAGCCATTGGAAACCACTTAACAGGCTCATCTAGGTCATTTAGTTGGGTTCCAGCACTTGTCAACCGTGACTGAAAGTAATCCTTTTCTAGTTCTTCAGAGGAGTTTATGAGATGAGCAAGGGGAGTCTCAGTCTCATTTACAGGAGCTGACACAAATTTGCAGCTATGCCCTACGTTCAATTCCTATTGCTGTAAAGGTTGCCTCCAAGCTCAATAAAAAGGTAACAGTTGGTAATAATCTGCCACCACAGCCTCCACACATTTTACCTGTGGCTGTCCTGAGCATCTGTGAAACACACAGGTGCAGAACTGCCCAAACCTGGATGCTTGTAGGGCCTCGTTCTGGCTGGGAGGGATCTTGCCATTTTCATCTCTGCTTTTATCATCAGCAGAAAAAAAGGACCAAAAAAGGGTCAGGGAAGGGAACAGAAATAAACTGCAGAGGTGCTTCTGTTCATTTTGAGTGACCGATGAGCAGTAGGAGAGGGATATACCAAGTTCAATACATAATTTTACAATATATAATTTACTTTATGTGACCTCAGTGATCTTCCTAAACAATTTTGAAATATGTGTAGTTAAATGAAATAAGCACTGTCTTAATTTTTCTGCAGTGTCCCACAGTTAACACGAAACATTTCATAACTCTACTTGTTCAGGGTCACTGAGGCAGGTTCTTTTCAAACTTAATCCCTACTCCTTGCTTTCAGCTAAAGGGTACAGAAAGCCCTGCAGAGCATTTTGCTTTAGGAAAAAAGTACAAAGGGATGTATTTTTCCTTGTACTAGGAGAAAACACATCTAATCATGCCTGTTTTGCTTGAGGTAACTCAATTTCTGCCTGTGCTGTGACAGTCTCCTGTTCAGTGCCTGAAGCCTGTAGCTAAAGTTGGCTCTGAATCAAACCCAAATCCAAAGATCCTTGGTCCTGCTGGGGCTGGGAAAGCCTAACATCAACATTAAAAAATCCACAAGTCCTTATAATGGACAGAAAAATGGGGTTGAGTTTGGGAAGAGTTGACATCGGATCAGAAGTTTTAGCAAGGGGGTGGATATTGAGAGGGTGAGATAGGGAAGAGGGACAATACCACTCCCTAGTAATCCTTACTGCAGTTTATCCTGCCAGCCCGTGTGTGTGTGTGTGCTCTCTCAGTGGGATGGATTAACTAGTGCAGGAGTCCTGTCTCTGCAGGCTCTCTCCCTGCTGGCACACTGACCCCCACCCCAGGGAGGGGAGGGAAGCCCTGGGCTCCACAGTACAAGCGCCTGTGCGGAGCGGAGGGAAGGGAAGTTGATTTACCCCGTGCTCGCAGGAGGCCATGGCAGCGCCTGTGGCAGCTGTACTCACCGGCTGGGCGAGGGGCTGCGCAGGTAATGGGCCTGCACGGCTTTCACGGCCGGGCCCTCGTCCTCCTCATCTGGCACCGCCTGCTCGCTGTCCGAATCTCTGCCGCTGGCCATGGCGGCTGCGGGGGATCCGCTGCAGGGAGCAGGGCAGGAGGGAGAACCATTACAGAGGCCATTCCCCAGCTATGGGGTGGCAGTGGGGGGAGGGCTACAGCAGTAGGGGCTCCCACATTTTGCTCCTGAGAGGAGCCACACGGCGGCTACAGGGGCTCCTCTACCAGGATGCCTGCCATTCCCAGGGCCTCATGCAGCTCCCTGGCTGCTGCCCAGCAAGCACCGATGCCCTTCTTGCCTGTGAGTAATGGTGCAGGAAGGCCTGGAAGGAAGGGGTGGAGGGCAGAAACTCTATACTCCCCTGACCGCACGTGGTGGCTGGAGGGAGCTGTACAGAGCCAGAGCCGGGCTGGAAGGAGTGTCAGGGGCAAAGAAACATGAGACCTTGCCTCCCCAAAATGAAACGCTCCTAAAGCTTAAGGCCGAAGGCGCTTTAAGGCTGGGGACTTTGTCCTTGTAATCCTTTGTGTGGAAGCTGCTGTACTCCCCCTGGGCATGGGAGAGTGAGGAGGCCATAGTTCATTTAGGAGCAGGAAAACACAACAGCCAACACCCCCCCAGGTCCAGACAGAGGGACTCTTGCCTCACTGTGCCACAACAGCCAGCGGCAGCTCCAAAGGGCCCCGGCAGCCGGCCTCGGGCAGGGGGCTGGGGGGAATTGCAGCCATGTGCCACCAGCGGGCTGAGGAGTGGCTGCTGCCCATGGGGCAAGGGAGAAAGGAAAGGGAACTTACCCCCTGTGCCCAGACAACTCCGCTGAGGGTCCCTGCTGGAGGCACGGCAAAGGAGTCCACTGAAGACAGCAGTGAATGGTACTGGGAAGAAAGCAATCAGCTGCCCCCCTCTCACTCTCTCTGCGGCTTCTTCATCAAGGGGCAGGACAACTGTTGGCACCAAACCTTTATCAGCTTTCTAAATATAGCTGTCCTGACACTGGCTACTGGATTGCACGGGGAAGGAATTCAGTGCCTCATAGACAGCAGCTGGTCAAGCACTTAACTCCTTCCCCGCTGTGGGCTGGATCCTCTGATACTTCCCAATTACAATTCTCTGGAAAGAGCCCAGAGCCAGTGAGGCTGGACCTCTGCCTGCAGAGAGTCTCCAGGCAAGTGGGATCCTGCCAGGCACAAACTGAAATCCTGGTATGACCTCTGATGTTCTTGGGAAACACAGTACACGATGAGCCACTCAAACGTTACCAGAAGGAAGCTACCTGTCAACCACCTGGTCTTCTGTAATGACTTTGACATGGTCCCACACAACATTCTTACCTCTAATTTGGAGAGAGATGGATTGGATGGGTGGACTATTTGATGGATAACGAAGTGGCTGGATGGGATCCAATTGTAGTCAATGGCTCAGCATCCAAATGGTGATTGTCAACAAGTGGTGTCCCTCAGGGTGCCATACTGGGAGCAGTACTGTTCAATATCTTTAATAATGACACAGACAGTGAGACTGAGTCACCTTCAGAAATGCTCCAGACGACACCAGGCTGAGTGGTGCACTTGATTCAGTAGCGGTAGGGATGCCATACAGAAGGAGTGAACCTCATGAAATTCAACAAGGACAAGTGCAATGTCCCGTGTCTGGATCAGGGCAGTCCTCAGTATCAGTACAGTATCAGTATCAGTACATGGATGGATTCAGAGCAGCCTGGAGGAGAGGGAATTGGGAGTACTGGTGGATGAAAAATTGGATGTGATCCAGCAATGTGCACTTGCAGCTCAGAAAGCCAATCATATCCCAGGCTGCATCTGAAATGTGACCAGTGGGTCAAGGGAGGTGACTCTCTCACTCTGCTCTGCTCCTGTGAGACCCCACCTGGAATACGGCATTCAGCTCTGGAGCTCCCCACAAGACATGGACCTCTTGGAGTGGGTCCACAGGAGGGCCACGAAAGATCAGAAGGCTGGAACACTTCTCCTGTGAAGAAAGGCTGAGAAAGTTGGGTCTGTTTATCCTGGAGAAGAGAAGGTTCTAGAGAGATCTTATTGCAGCCTTCCAATTGTTAAAGGGGATCTTAAAAGAAAGAAGGAGAGAGACTTTTTACCAGGACCTGTAGTAACAGGACAAAGGGATTTTAAACTAAGAGGGTAGATTTAGACTAAATAAAAAGAAGGAATGAGTGGTGAGTCACTGAAAACAGGTTGCCCAGAGAAGTTGTGGATGTCCCATCACTGAAGTGTCTAAGGCCAGGTTTGATGGGGCTTCGAGCAATGTGGTCTAATGTAAAATGTCGCTGCTTATGGCAGGGAGATTGGGCTAGATGATCCTTACAGCTCCCTTCCCACCCAAACGATTCTGTTGTTTTATGATTGTATGACCAGATTTTTAGTCTTGGAAGACCTAGGACTGAGCTACAGTGTGTCTTTCTGATGCCTTTTCAAAAAAGGAAATTTCTGGTTCCCGTCTCTTGACTCCCCAGGAAAGTTCACAGGCCAGGCTGGTCCAGATGAAAGCCTAAGTGCTGTTTACCTGTACTGGGGGCTCCAGTTCTGAGTCATGCACTGACATCTCACTGTTGATTCCCTTTGCAAACAAGTAAACAAGAGAGGAAGTGGAAAAGGAAACTCACCTATCTCAAATCACAGATACTTTTGCTACTGCATCATGCTGGGCAGGGCCTGTATACCCCCCTTCCTTCTGGCTTGAATGATGCATCCCCACATGGGGACAGGGCCCACATCTGTAGGAATGCCACATCATGGCAGGGAAGAGCCATGAAACAGGCACTCAAGTCTTTGTGTTCTCACAGCCTAGACTTGTGTTAATAGAGTTACTGGGGTGAGCAAGTAGTAACAAGAGGAAGTGTATATTGAATCTTGGGTGTCATATCAAGGGGGAAAATGGACGACTGATTACAGGCTTTAAGAGATCCTAACAGTTTTGTGCACAAAAAGAGGATGAATTGTGTTGATCCTGCAGCTGCCTCCTCTGGGCAATGCAATTTTTAGCTGCTTCTGCAGTGCAGTGACACACCTGTTCTTCTTAATTACTGCCGACTGAGGCAGGAAGTGACCTAAAGATGATTGCTTATGGACTCTCTTATTATTGGAGAACAGAGCTTTCAAAGAGCCTGACTGTTGTGGGAGCACATATACCATTGACATCCAATAAAAATGAATGCTTTGAAGTCACTGAGTTGCTTCTGAAAATCCTGTTTTGTGAATCTTTAGGATACAAGTGCAGCATAGGGATGGTGGCAAGACCTGAAGGCCCTGCCATGTGCACTGCAAGTGTTCAGATGTAGAGATGCAGAGAGGATCCTGTAGGTTGCAGACTTGTGGAGAATACTCAGAGCAGGCAGTCTGGCAGCTCCTCCTCACTGCTGGCTCCAGGTTCTTGCTTTTTGGGATCAAGATGACCATGCAGAGCAGAGGCAAGAATTATAGAAGGCTTTGCTAACCAATGTTTGCACATGCAAACATAGCAAAAGTAACAAGTTGTGAGTGGTTGGTAAGTTGCAACTGGTGCTTTATATATCCATTTGTAGATGAACACAAACTGAATGTGGCCAGGTGCTGTCCTCTTAGGTGGGAAAGGTGGGATCTTGATGGAAGGTTCCTCTTTCTCTTAACTAACAGGAGTTACTTTAACTTACAGTGTTAGCACAATGCTACCAACACATTAATCCACATCAGCTTTTACAGGCGAGAGTTATCAGAGTGTGTATTTTTGGCAACAAATGAAGTCACCCTGGTTTCATATTAAAGCTTTTTTTCAATGGCAGTTTCATTTAAATAACCTAATAATATCTCCTAAAAATCCTACATATCAGCAAAAAGATTCCTCAGAGTTGCAGCCATCAGCAAAAATAAGACCTCAAGGGTTTGCACTGCCCATGGGGGAGGGATGAAGAAGCTGCTGTGTGTCAGCCTATGGTGGGACACAGGCCTGCATTAGCCTAAGTAGGGCCATGGCAAAGCTTTGGCAGTGTTGCTGGTACCTATGGCAGTTCTTTTAGCTGTGGTGCCAATGCCTGTGACTTTTGGCACATCATGGTAAACAGGGAAAGTCAATCCAGAAACAAAAGTTAAATTTCTCCAAATTGCCTGTCAGAGCAGTCTGTTCCTGAAGGACTGCACCCCATAGAACACTCTGTGAAGAACTGTAGCCTGTGAGGAGGACTCATGCTGGAGAAGGTTGCGGTCGACTGTCTCCTGTGGGAGGGACCCCACGCTGGAGCAGAAGGACTCCTCTCCCAGAGGAAGCAGTGGCAGAAACAACATGTGATTGATTGACCACAGCTCCCATTCCCCATCTCTGTGCACCACTGCAGAAGAGGAGGTAGAGCCCAGCAAGGATGGCGGAGTGGGGGGTAGGTGGTTTTAAGACTTGCTTTACTTCTCAT
Organism: Calyptomena viridis; assembly: GCA_013390005.1. Lineage (NCBI taxonomy): Eukaryota > Metazoa > Chordata > Aves > Passeriformes > Eurylaimidae > Calyptomena > Calyptomena viridis. The sequence goes on from WEIV01018578.1 coordinate 396,678, forward strand.
TATCCTGCTTTGATTTTGATTGGTAATAAATTCAATTAATTTCCCCAAGTCAAGTCTGTTTGGCCCATAATGGTAATCAGTGAGTGACCTCTCCCGATTCTTATCTCAACTCCTGAGCTTTCATTCAGCATTCACAGAGTTCACAGAATACTCTGAGTTGGAAGGGACCCACAAGGGGCAAGTCCAACTCTTAAGTGAATAACTTTTTATATTTTCTCTCCCCTGTCCAGCTGAGGAGTGGAGTGATAGAGCAGTTGTGGTAGGCACCTGGAATCCAGTCAGGGTCAGCCCACCCCAGGACAGCTCTACTGACTTCTCAAAGGTAAATTGTACATTTGCCTCCCGCATTTAACAACTGCTCCTGAGACCCTCAATGAGAAGTGTCAGGGAAAAGTGACAGGATGAAAGTGCCTAAACACCTTTTCCAATCTAGGCCACATAACTAACAAAAGCAATAAACAAGCATCTTAATATCAGATTTATGTAAGTATCAGGTGTTGAAGCATATGCCCTCTATGATAGCTAAGAAACCAGTTTTAGCAAAGTCTCCAAAACAGAATATTATCCATCTCAGTGCCAACTCATTTACCTGTGATGCATCTGAATGCAGGGTAAAACTGTTCCCACCTGTGAATCAATTCCATTTCCATGTGGCCAAGAGATAAGCCAGCCTGTCCCTGTGACTACTCATGCTACAGTATTTCCTTGGTTGCACAAAAGATGAGACCGACCATGGTTGCATCAGTTGTGAAACCACAGATTCTTGGAATAGAAGACAATTATTAATGCCTAAGAGGTACCATTAATTTAGACTTCTTTCTTATCCCAAAGGATTGGGATTGCTGATTTATATGAGACTGGAAGGAACTGCCCATCTTCAAGATTACTACCTGTCTATCAAATTTAGCTGAAATCAGTCAAATGAGTTTTGAAATTACTGGGGGGAAGAGAGGAAAGAGAGATTTTATAAATCATCTTTTGAAGAGAATAATAGCAAACTGAACAATTAGTACAGTGTCTGTCAGAGACTGTAACCAAGTTCCTTCAGTGAATACTCAAAAGCTGTTATGTAAAGAACTGAGAATTAATGCAGGAAGTATGGGCAGATGGTGTACAGTGATAGCATTTCTGTCACTGTCTCTGATTCACTCAAAATATTACATGGGAGGAAAGTCAAAAGTGTGGAAGCTGGAGTAAAGATCCTACATGACTCTCCCTGGAGGCTGTGGGATAAGGTCAGAGAGATCTTCAAATCTTTAAAGGAGGTAAACATTTAAGAAACTCATCCTTGTCAGGAACCTCATCCTGTGGTATACAAAGAAGATAAAGGAGACTACTGACCTTCCAGTTTTGTTCCAGTTTTGTTTACATCTTAAGTAATTTGTAGTTAACATTTTGAGGTTAGAAAGCTGTTTTTGGAAAACGGCTCTCCCCTCTTTGCAGGGTCCTTGCCATGCCCTAATGCCTGCAGCCTATCAAAGATAAGACACATACAGCAGGATGAATTTTTCTGCCATCTATCTGCATTTGGAAGATTCCTGAAGAATAAAGTTTCTGCACACTAATGTGCTTTAATCTGCCTTGTGCTAACAGTCTGAGAGAACTGGGGTTATCAAGAACATCAAGAACAGAAGTGTTGATTGTCCTTTCTAGCAGAGGGACTGGACTTCCAGTCACTTGTAAGTCTCATTGACTTGGAGTATTTTAAACAACTGCCATATAGACCTAAAGACAGCCTTTAGCATGGCTTTTGGCAGGTTTACCATGCAAGTATGAGGTCAGCACAAGAGCAAGATACAGATCTACTTTACTGGACTAAACACAGATATCCGGTGTAGAAAACCACTTTTGAGGTAGCCTCCTTCAAAAACCAAACCAAATTTCATCAGTACCATCACTGCATTGTGGATATGATTAATTTACTCTGAAAATGATGCCCAAGGGCATGAAGTCCACATCTAAGATGCCTAAAATGATCACTCACACCCTAAAAGTGACTTTGTCCCTCAAATGGCTAGAAATAGCGCATAGATGATTATCCCAGATGGAAACAGCCCTTGCTGCCTAGTGGCAGTGAAGAGTTTAAGAGACACACTAGCCAGCTGCCCTCAATTAAATGTTATGTCAAGTATTTGCCTGAGCTGCCATCAGTCCTCCTTTTATTATTCAATCAATTATAGCAGCAGTTATTTGTGCCCATCCAGAACACGTGAGCAGTGTCTGGACTTGCACTGTACATGCCTTCATTGAGTCGTAGCCAGCACCCTACATGCCATGGTTTATCTAATAGCCTTTTCCAGCAGAAAGGGAGAAGTACCTTTGGTACCTATGGCTGTTGTGCACACTGGCCAGTCGAACATAGGCATAAGAGAGTAAGAAGCTGGCTGAGATGCATCTCATTTATATTTAGACAACCCATTAGTCACCAAATTCTCATAAATCACATATTCTTGTATTTAAAGTAAGTGGAGTTAGGCACCTCAGTTCCTTAAAGCCTGGATGTGGGCTGCTGCCTGCATTGTGAAACAGTTCAACACCTTTTTAACTCTAGGCTCCCTCAATAAATATTTGAGATGAATGAGGTTTACCTTCCCCTAGTTACCTGTCATCACATGCATGACTTCAGTTGTACCGCACACTCCACTCCCAGGCTCACCACACCCATCAGTTTGTCCCTTTGCTTGCTCTGTGTACCTGCCTGTTAGGAGAGACTGGGAAAGGCAGTTTAATTGTGGAGGAAAGTTCACTACTGGGGAAGGAGTTCACAAGTCTCCTCACTGCCACTAGGCAGAGACACGGCTGATGTCAAAGCCTACTGGTGATCTGGCTTGTCATTCTGGCAGGGAGGGGAGTGGCACACTGGCGACAAGCACTTTAAAAGAGACTGAGGAAGTGAACCTGTGATGCCACTGCAAGCCAGCCCTCCAGCTGGAGCCAGTTACCTGCTCAGACACCTAGGGATTACAAGGAAGAACACCTGGAGGTGAAACAAAGGAGAAATGAGGGTGGCGGCAATGAGAAGACTTGGGCTGTTCGTTTTCAGTGCAAGTGAGTACTAATTTGGTTACATCCTCAAGGGCTGGGTTAGAAGGAAACAGAACTATAAAGTCCAAGTACTCCAGTGCACATTTTCTTTTTTGTTTAGAAAAGTTTCCTATGTGTTTATGATCAGACAAGTGTGTGTACCATATCTGTGATGAATATCCAGACACACGGGCACCTCCTAAAGCCTCAAAACAGTGGGGAAAAATTGCTATTCTTCATGAGGTTTGAAATATATTTTAAAAGCAGTTTTGTTGGTTTCCATTAAATACAATGTTTATCTCTGAAGAAGGAACTTCCTCATCTGAAGTGGAAAAATCATGGAAGGGACCTTAAAGATCATCTAGTTCCAACCCCCCTGAGGTAGACAGGGACACCTTCCACTAAACCAGGTTGCTCAGAGCTTCATCCAACCTGGCCTTGAGTCTTGGGTTCTATTCTTTTTTACATAAATCTGCATGTACTGAACATCTCTGTAGCCTACATCCTACTGCTTCTATGTATGCAGCTACAACTCGTGATCTCTGTACTACTCACACCAAGGGGATACACGATGACTCCTACTAATGCATACGAACCAGCAGCTCACCCTTGGCCTTCACCACAGTCTTATCCTTTCCCATCCTGCCTTACTGAGCAGTTCCAGTCTCAATTCCACTGCTTTTTATCCTGTCTCATCTTCTCATACCGATGTTCCTGCACCTTCTTCCAGGCTCGAGACCAAGCAATGCACATGGAAATTTCTTGGGTTTTCTTAACCAAAATTCCTCAGAACCCCACTTCAACAGTAAGACCCATAAGAAGGAAATTCACAAAGTTTAACGTAATTATAAAAAGTGAATTTGTTCCATACGCAACAAATATGACTTGGGTCATGATTTGATGATTATTATGTAAATTATGTAATGCCATTGGTATTCACTCTCCTTTTTCATTATTCTCGCTTTTCATTCTATCCAAATTGTGGAAGGGGAAATTTTCAGAGCAGAAATATGTATGTTGGATGAAGCTCTTCTTGCCTGTTTGGGCAGAACTTGAATGGTAATAATTCGGTGTTAAAATATCTGCCTGTGAAAATTTTTTTGAGAAGGTTTAGTAGATTCCTGCACTACACCTGAGTGAAGAAACTGCACAGCCCGTGGCAATGCAGTGCTGGAATGCCAGAGCTGCCCTCAATGAGCTGCATCAGGATTTTGGTGCTGGCTGACTTCTGCAGTACAGCTTTTCACTGCAGATATGTGAATAAATGGTACTGTAAACCCCTTGATGAAGGAAAGGACTCAAATGGTCATTGTGAATAAAACAAAATATTTACTTTAACTGCAAATTTCACATTTAAGAGGTTTTCTCTCTCCTACTTTGGAATTAAAGTTCAGCTAAATTCTGAGATAAAGGAATTAAAAATCAGAGCATTTCCTTGTAAAAGTGAAGTAAAACATTTCCACTTTTCCTACTTTTCTCTCTAGCCAAATCTACCGTGAGAATTCAGCAATAATAATTTTGCTTGATCAGAATCTCATTTTTTTCAGCAGTCAAAATATTTCTCTAATTGTTTCTAGCAGTATTCATTTCCCTTTGGTCTCTTAAGACTTACTCAGTAAGGAATGTGAAAGTCGACATGTCGCTTTGATTTTCTTCTTCCTCTGTACAGGTACAAATCTTTAAGTTGAGCAGAGGGAAATAAAACCTTTCTCAATTTCTTAAAATGTTATAAACATACCAGTTGATAACACACAAAAAAGTAATTCTAAGGCTTAAATTTAGGTGACATCATCTCTCTAGTAGTACACAGCTATCCATCCTTCTCTCCTTTTCTGGAGTTCTTTCAGAATCGGCCTCCCTTCCCTCCAGCCATATTTTTAATGGATTCTGTTTTATCTCAGAAAAAAACCCCCAATCCTTGAAAAATAAACCATGATTTTCAGACATGCTGACTATGAAGCGAAATGTGGTGAGAAGGGGGAAGGAGGAATTCACCATGAGTAAACAGTATCTCAAAATGAAACCGTGCAGCTTCCCAAGAGAGGGAAGATCTTTCTGGGATCCGAAAAGAGATGTGGGTGACAAACAGGAGAGCACCAGAAGAAGTTGGGCAGTGGGGTGACAGCAACTGATGAACAAGCTGTCTCGTGTTATGGGATGTGTCGAAGTGTGCACGAAGTGTTTCTTCAGCTGTTTCCCAACTCTGCACCAGACATGTCTGGAAAGAAAGAAAGTTCTCATTTATTGAGGGATTTGAGTCATCCCATTGCAAGAACGAAAAGAAACCTTAGGGTTGGGCAGTCTCTTCCCTGCCTCAGGGCTGAGTTAATGACCTGTCAGTGAACTCCAGCCTGGTGGAACCAGTTTCTGAGTGACAAAGGCATAAGGAAATGGGTTTTGCTCCATCTCCCGGTACAGACAGCAGTGCTTTTCACCGAAATGCAGGAAAGTGTCTTTATCCAGCTACAACAAGCAATGAGAAAGCTTTCACAGGTGTCTCTCATACGGAGGGCATATGAGAACAACAGTCAGAAAGAGCCCTGGGGCTACACAAACATGGGCCTTGCCCTGGGTGCTCCAGAGCAGGGAAAGACCTGGGAGTGGCTGCAATAAAAATATGCTAGAAATACTTTGCCCTGCTGGTTTCCTTCTCATAGCTGTCAGCAGTTGTAACTGAAATAACCTCCAAGAGAACAGAAACCATTATGGCCATGTCTCAGAGGAAGAGGTTAAAACACACGCCTGACTAATTAACTGTGTGAGACCACAGAACAACTCACTTATGGGGCAGGGGATGCAAAAAGATGAGAACTTCAGCTAAAAGTAGATCCTTGTGCCAACTGTCCCATGCTACCCTGTGTAATTACCTGAATTGCTACCTGTAGGTCCTTAGCTCAGTGAGAACAAAACCTTTTGGGTCCCTACACTGCTATTTTTTTAAGGGATGCTATCGTTCACTGCTACTCGAGGATCAGGTAGTGCTCAGCTTGTCAATGCCTTTTTCTTACTGACTTGATGCACATGGCTGTTTTTTTCCTGCCTAAAAAGCTAGGTATTCACAACCAGGTTGCAGCTCAAGGTGGAATCTAGACATCACTTGCTCTGTCCCTTCCTTACACATTATACTTCCTAATAGATCTAAACTGGACAAAGATGTGGCAGAATGAGGACCCAAACTTTGCTAGATGGCAACTTTTCAGACAAATCCTTGCCAGGGAACACTGACTCAGCTTTCAGAAGCAAACCTTCACCACCACACTCAGCATGCCCCTCGTGGAGGGAACACACATCTCTGTCCTCCTCCACTTTTCTCCTTGCTGCACCGTGTTCCTCTTTGCCATGGCAGTGCCTTTGAGCAGCACTTCCTTTCTTGCCACTTAGATTTTTTCCCAATGATTCAGTTTAGTGCCATTGAAAAAAAATTCAAAAGCAAAACCACAAACAAACAAATCCAAACATAAACCCCACATGAACTAGGAGAAAGCAGTTGTTTATACCATGGATTCCCACAGGCATGAAGGGCGTCTATGGTATGGCAGAGGTAAATGCCCAGCTCAATTCTGACAGTAACTATGACCTGCCCACTAAGTAATGCTCAGACATGGTGAATTAAGACAAAGTCAGATGGAATACAGCGTGCAAGAAACACCTGCCCTGAGTCCTGATTGCTTCACCAGGGCACAGAGGGATTTCTGTTTTATTCAGCTCTCAGCTATTCCAGTGCTCCAGAGGCAGGGAAAGGTGCCTACTGCCTTACTCATTTTTAAAAACTAATAGCTATTCTTCCCTTGTTTCTTTCAATCACTCTTTGCTTTTCTAGGTTTTTCTCTTTTTAGGGCATTGCATGAACAGGCTTTGATACCCTAGCACAAAATGTCACTTTTCTGTGAACTTGGACTGAGGCAAGTTATTTGACAGTTTTCCTGATGCCTGAAATTTGACAATATCAGTTTGTTAGTTTAGCCTGAATCCTTAAGACTGCTGATGCACTTGTAGTATCTGTTTATCTGTCTCCCTCTGTACATTCTGAACTGCCAAAGGATGTCAGTCACACTGAAAGAGGGCTCAGGAAAAAAACCAAAACATCTTTCTAAACTCCATGGCAATGTATGTCCAGCTAAAAAACCTTCTTCTTCTTCTCTTCGTCCTGTGAAGTGAGGAATGGAGAGCAGAGTTTAGCTCTTAGCCATCCTGTGCAGCTCAGTGGGGAATGTCATGGATGACAGAGGGAATGTGGAGTTATTGTGGCATGTGAGAAAGCCAAAGAGAAAAACCATGGAACCCAGATTTCGTTATTTTTGCTGAATGCAGAATTTATTCTCTTCCTAGTTCTGGTGTCTGCTCATGCCCTCACTGTGGAAGCACCTGCCAAGGAAATACAGGTGGCACGAGGAAGGAATGCTACTCTCCACTGTAATTTTAAAACAGAGGCTGCTGTTGACCAAGCAGACATTGTTGTCTGGAAGAAAATCAATACCGCGGTAAATCAAGTTGCATTAAGTAACATATGATAGGGCATCCAGCAGGGGGGTGGGAGGGGAGGTGAGAGCAGGACTGTGGGTGGGAATGAGTGTTGGAAGAAAAATATTTCTCCAAGCTTTCCTTTAATCTCAGAACTAAGCAAACAGAAATGCTGATCTAGATGCATTTATCCTGAATCTACTGCATGATACTGGGCAAGCCCCCACCCTTCTTTTTCCTCTCTCTTGGTCTTATAACTGTTTATGTGGGATACATCACTCTATGTCCTGTGAGGTTTACATTTATTAAAATATGTGAAATACACAGATAGTTTCTAAAAAGATATGTATATTTTAAATATGTGTATTATACATATATATTTACTTATATGCATCTTTGATACTATATAAAAAGTTTCAAGTTGATGACAATAGTACATGGAGAGATTCTTGAGGTCTCCTACATTCATATGGAGAATTTGAAGGTAAAGAGACTTCTAAAGTTCTCCTTGACTACTCGGTAATTAGTGAGAGGGGAAGCAGCCTCTGGAGATCTCCTTGGAAGAACTACCAAGGGTTTCTTCTCTGAATATCCTTGCTGGAAGAGTTTGTGTAATCATAGAGAAATTTGATTGACATATGGATCTCAGACAAGTTTCACATTGTCCTGTCATGAAGAGGAAGGGTGAATAAGCCCCAGCAAAAGAAATGAGTTGTCTCTGACTTCATATAAGGTGGGAGAAGGGGATTCCAGAAGGAAACACTGACTCTTTTGAATTTCTATGTTTTTCTTGGCATTTTGCCAAGCTGGTACACTTCAAGGTCTTTTCCAAGCTGCTCTTCAGAGTGGGCTAATTAACATTGACTCACCCTGCAGACTCCCACAGAAGGAACCAAGACTGATCCTTTTCCTTCCCTCTCTACCAGAACGACGCTGTCACGAGGTATTTTGATGGCCTTGTGCAGTATGGTGAGGGCTATAGCAACCGTATCCAGTTCGTTGGTGATGTGAACAGTGGGGACATCAGTGTCACCATCAATGCCGTGACCATGGAGGACAATGGGACGTACGTGTGCAGCGTCCGTGTCAGGAACGACCCGCCCCGGCAGAGCGCAATCCTGTCGCTCTTTGTCCTTGGTAAGCACGAGGGAGGCCATGTCACATCCATGAGATAAAACTGCCCTTCCTTGTTTTAAACAAATTTTCTAACGGGGGAAAAGAAAAAAAAAAAGGAAGTTGTCATCTACAGTTCCATCTTTGGTCTTTTCCTCCTTACCATGGAAGTAGTTTGGAAGCTTAGAGCATGCAACTCCCTTAGATACCTAACTGTAGAAAATAATTCTTTAGAGCTGTAAAATTCACTTTCCTAGTAATTCATGCCTCATTACAGGGCATTCCTCATCCTCCCTGTGGCTGGTCGTACTCCAGTTATCAAAGGATGGGTTACCTAACACTATTAGACATATCCTTAAAAGCATCTTACAAATCCTTCTTGGCTTTCCAGTGCCAAGAAGGGAGAAACAAATTAGATACAAATTCACTCAAGTTCCTTTGAGAAGATGGTGGAAAGTGCAAGGCCAGCCTTCGTTTAGAAAGAATAAAAGCCACAGGTGCGGGAGAAGGACTGAAACAAGAACCTATTTCTGATTAATAAAATTACTTCCTTTTTTCTTCCTTCAGTTGCACCATCCAAGCCTGAATGCAAGATTCTGGGGACGGCACAATATGGACATACAATCAATTTAACCTGCACTTCTCATGAGGGGTCCCCAAAGCCCACATATACCTGGCAAAGCTTCAACGTAAAAAATGAGCCCCGTGCACTCGAAAAAACAAAAGGTATGGGAAATTCAAAGACATCAAGTCTTTTAGCTCTTTGCATACGAGGGTTGGAAAGATTTTGAAATGCAAATACAAAAACACTCTTCAGGCTTTTTCTAAGTCATTCCCTGACCAGGATTTTGAAAAGTTGTCCTCTTGACACATGACATGCTTAGCAGGGGGAAAAGCACTGTTATCTGAAGTAAGAACAACCAGTAAGATTTTAACTTCGCCTCTCACCTGGCAAGAAAGGTGTCTTACTCTGGAAGCAGCCAGAAGTAACTGCTTCTCAACTGCTGGGTGTAAGGGGGGAAAAACATGAGGAACAACATCAAGTTTTCTGACTGATGTGTCTTTACATCCCAGCTTGTTTGATAGTGACTCGATCGCTTTCTAGAGTGAAGGAAACAAAAGTTGGCTCTGGAAGCTACTTTCCTTCCAGAGATGATTTCTCACCTAGAAGCAGGTGGCACGAGAAAGTAACAACACTGCTGCTCTGAGCATAAAAGAGACTTCTGGTTCTGTAGGACTGACACACAGGCCCTAATATTTTATTTGCTTTCATTTCAAGTCAGAATCTGGAAAGAAAAAGGAACTGAATTTCCAGAGCAGGACCTTTGGTAGAACTATTTACACCAGAAATGAGGGTTTAATACTCTTTTAAGTGTAGCAGTGACAGAGGACTCAGATTTATTCCTTTAAACTATTTTGGGTTTTCATGACATGTCCAGCTTCAGAAAGACTATTTGGGCCTACCCTTTCCAGTTTAACTTGCTGTAGCTGTGGATGTAAACTAAATATGATGAGACTCAACAGGATATTCAACACTTGCTAGCCGATTCTTGCATAAAATATGCAGAGGACGAAATATCGCCAGGGACACGAACCTTGTTCATTTCTCTGGCCACTAAGTGGTGCCAGCACATCACACACAGCCCTGAACACAGCGGGACTTTCCACAGCAGCAGCTGCCTGCTTCTGCTGCCATCCTGTTCTTCTCCAGGACAGGAATCTCTTCTGACCCATTTCCACCCCATCTCTGTTTTCATCAGAGCACCCATGTCCAACAAGTGTGTCCCTTTCTGCCCCAAGCTGGTTGAACCGTCACTACAGGCAATTTCTTTCTGTGCTGAGCAGGTCCTACTGCTGCAAAGAATGCAGAACCCCATCGGGAGACACTCCAAAAAAAAGTATCTGACCCACATTTTCCCCAATTTGATTCACTTTTGATTTAATAAGAGGATTTACATTTCAGGTATAGACTGCAGCCCTGAGAGCTACAAACGCCACACCAAGGCAAAAGGAAAAAAAAAGGAAAAATATAAATAAGCACAGGCAGTATGTAGAGACTAAAAAAAAATAAAAATAAAAAAATCAAGCATGCAGTCCATCATTTATCAGTTTGCATGCTCTTCTACTGTCTGGCACTAGGTGCCAGCAGAGACTAAACAGAAGTGAGATCATAGGGAAAATAGAACAGGAAAGTCACTGAAAAGTATTCAGTCTTTCGATTTTAGAGCAGGGATCTGGACATTTATCAGAAGCAAAAAGCATGTAAAGCATACAAACATCAGCAGGAGACGTAACAAACAAAAACTGACTGCCTGAGCAGACAGTGCTCACCTTCAGCCTATGGTTCTGAGCTCTGTTTCAGGACAGAAAACACCAGTATCCTAAGAGTTGTGTCACTGCATTTCTTTTCATTTATTTTCACAGCCTGTGTGGCCTCTCCCAAACTAGAAAACTTTTCCCTCTACTGATAAATAATTCAGATCTGAAATCCTAAGAGCTGAAATATTGAAGAACTTGTCGTTGTTTTACAAGTTAATTCATCAGAGGGCCAGTTCTCAAAGCTAGATGCTTGTTTTTGCATCTTGTATTTCTCAGCAAAATCCAATGCAAAAAAAAAAAGCTTTCACTAGGCACACATACTTCCCTACTCTCCACCGACAATTTTCTTTTTAAAAGGAATGTTCAAATACCGTATGTTCCCTTGTAATCAAAACAGCACATTTCCGTTTGCCCTCCCACAAATCACACTAAAACCTAGGGATGAGCATGGCAGCTCCTGAGCAAGTCAGAGCAATCCATCAGCTTTAACAACCTCTCATCACTCCGACAACCCTGGGCTAGAACTGAAGGGCTGCTGTCCCCACTCCCTTCCCTGCTTTAATGCTTTTCTTTTTTTGGACTGGATTTGTGTTTCACAACAGGGGAACAAATAACTCTGAAGAACATCTCAGCAGATACCTCTGGCTTTTACATCTGCACTTCAACAAACACTGTGGGAACGGAATTTTGCAACATGACGGTCAGCGTTGTGCCACGTAAGAGATGGGGTTGCCAACTGGAAGAGCAGTACCAAAGTATCCTAGCTAAGAGTCAGAGGATTAACAGGGAATAACAAGTTTATCTGATTTCTGCACACCTTTAAGAGAGACCCTCTCCACTGGTTTACGTGCTAGTAGAGCACTCACTAATTCATAGAGTTAGTTCACGGATGACAAAAAAATGTGGAGTGAGACAGGATTCAGACTGCAAAGTCTGAAGCTAACCTTTCTCAACAAAGTATAGCAGTTGTTCAGATCCAGGAGCGCCTTCCTATCACTATGTCATTGCTCCTAAAGACTTATTTGACTACCCAGCACAGAATTAATTCCAGTTGCTGTAGTCAAATAAACGTGGCTTCCACTTGGTCTGGATCTGGTAGCGAGATCTGACATGTGGTGGTGGGGTTTGAAGCCCAGTGATTCTGCTGCCTTCATCTGACACCTTCCTCACTGCCAAGGGCTAATTCTTTTCCTCCCGTGTAGCATCCATGAACATTGCTCTTTACGCCGGCATCATCGGTGGAGCCATTGCTGCCATTGTAGTCATTGGTATCTTGGCCTATTGCTGCTGCTGCCGGGAGGGCAAGGAAACAGACTATGAGATGACGTAAGTACCCTTCTCTCCAAGAGTGGATGGAACATAGGAAGGGCTCTTGTTTTCCCTCCGGCATCGACACGGAGCAGAAAGCACACGAGAAAAAAGAAACCATGGAAAGTGTGTGCTGCTTTCTCCTCTCTGTTTCTATCCCGGCAGCTCCCATCTCTTTTCATGCAATATGCCCATTAACACCAGACACCTTTGTGGTCTCTGGGGTAGAACCAAAACCTTGGAGCTCAATATGCTGTGAAAAAACAGAAACACCTCTAGAATCACCAGCAAGACTTAATTTATGGAGCTCTGTTTGGTACAGTTCCAGATCAGCTTAGAGCAGTGTAAAACCATTCTAACACAAAATCTCTTCAGTAAAGCTTTAAGCTGGTTTTAATTAACATCTCTGCTCCTGAAAAATGTTTTAGGGTGCAAGAAGAGACAAAGGAACCCTCCAATGAGGAAAGGAACCCTCCTGCAGGGCAGGAAATCGCAGAGGAGGATGTTGAGAACGCATGAGGAAAGAAGCAGGAGGCCAATGCCATTTTCAGGATCTGCTGAGGCACAGACACCACGGTGGAAAAGAAATCAATCCCTCTTCCTTACTGCAAGAAGTGAATAATAAGATGAAAGCTAATGGCTCTGCCTTCAAATTCTGGGAGAGAACATCCTTGTTCCCCTGGAAAGAAGTGCTTTAAGTACAATGAGTATTAATACATAACCTCATAGCAGAAAAAGGCATGTGGAGCACTGTTTCACCTAGTCATCCAAAAATAACCAGTCTTCTAGACCCCCCACTTTCTGAAAAAAGAAACCAGGCAGATCTATTTGGAGAACAGAGTTGCTGCTGTATCCTCAGATCCACAGAAGGCTTCAAGGTCACCAAATGCAATTCCTCAAGGAAGAGTGGCCATGCAAATGTCACAGCTTACAGCATTGTCCAATACAGAAACTTTTTTTTATGAAGGTTGAAGCAAGCTGATTTTTAAGGACATTTTATTAAATGTGTTCTTTGTATGTATATGCACACTTTAAAAATAATGAAATGGGAAAAATTCATAAATGACCAATGAAAGTTTCCTGTTTGGGACAACAATGCATATTAATCCACAGGTAAGGTAAGAAATTAGATGGACTTGTAACTGGCAGCTGGTAAGATCTAGAAACAGTCTAGTAGCCTATACACTGTCAGACTCCTGAATTTCTGAGGGTTCCTAAATACTAATTTTCATTATGTTACTCTTTCCTCCTGAAGCTTGCATGGGCAAGTCAGAAACAGTCCATTGCTCCTGTTTTTGAAAAAATGACAGTGTGAGAACATGTACATGGCAAGTACATCTAATTAAGAAAAAAGGGGGAAGAAGGGGAGGGGAAAAGGAAACCTACTTTTTTATTCAAAACTGTAGCAATTTAATCAGAAGCACTGTATGTGAAAGATGTGTACTAATGTCGAGAGAACTCCTACCACCAGTATCTTTGGAAGAGAATGGACTGTGTTCAAAAGACTGTCAATAAGCCAATTAACAGCTGTTTCAGGGTTCGTTGGTCACTTTTTGTTTATTTTTTTAGAAAACATGTTCAATAAATGACTTACAGTAAAATATTTCTCCTTTCAAAACTCTTCATTGCATCTTCAACTTCAGAAGTTTCAGAAACTTACTGCAATGCCTCCCACATACCTCTTACTCTCAAATAGTTGGTGTAATAAAAATCTAAAATTTAACTTCAAAGAAAAACCAGCAATCCTCCTACACATGACCAGCATTTTCTAGATTTCGAACCATGAAAATCACCCTACCAGAACTGTTATTCTGGCTTGCTTTCTGGCTGCCTTTATTTTACACAGTACTTAAAACACAATTACTCATTTGTAGCAATAACAACTGCAAAGACCAACAACAGGAGCTTTTTACAAAGAGCATGCAACCCCAAATCTCTCTGGCAGTGAACAACCTGAAATGCAACTCAGCAAGACATTCTGAGGACTTTTTCCCATGATGCATAACAAAGCATTGCAAAAATGTTGCATACAGAAGCTGAAGACAGATAAAAAATGAAGTGCATGGCTCTGAAACAGAGCTGATATGTATTTTATTCTCTTTTGCAACGAGCAAGTGTGGCATGAATTATCTAATTGCCATTGTAACATGTTTTTATTGGGAAACAAAAGGTATTTTCTTTATAAATGTTACATACATTAGTCAGCACACGCAGTTATCTCCACCAAAACCCTGTGGCTGAGGAGGGCTTCTGCTGAGGAATAATACTGTGGATTCTCAAAGACCTCAAAGACCTGGAAAGGTCAGCAAAAGGCCTTGACAATTATCAGCAGTATTTATTTCCAGAAACTAGCTCTGGCCATTAAACCACTGCAACACTGTGCTACCTGTTCTATACTCTTCACTTTTAGGACATGTGAAGCTTAATTGCTGCTTGGCAGCTGAAGCCTTGAAGTAACACTCACACACTGGTCATTTTAGGCATAAAGAAAAATGCAGATAAGCAACGTGCACTAAGTCATCTGAGGAAAGCAGCCATGAAATATAGAAAAGATTACATAATCCCCCCCAAACCCATGAATTCAATTCTCTGTAAGCAGGTTCCATAAGAACGAGCAGCCGAAAAGCAAGAGTGTGCAACTTGACAACCTTTAAAACAGAACTACTTGAAGTTCTGCAACACTAAGCTCAGTTCCACACTGAGAAACAAAATGATAGCACATGAAAATATGGCTGAGATAATTCAGTGCTGCTTATATTTTTTTCCTTTTCTTTAATATGAGAAATATCTCGGCAGTAGTGCATCTATCAGAATGCTTTATGTGTTTTTCCTCAACCAATCTGTTAATCAGACAGAAACACATGTATTCAAATTCCTATCTTACTCCAAGGTTTTTCTGTGACTGAAAGAGTTACTTGTCTGTCTTGTCTGTCTTTTGAAGCTGGAATAACTCCAACAGTTACCTGTAGTATATCTACAACCTTAAACAATATTAATGTACACATACCCAATTTTAATATTCACTTCTCTCAAAAGGCAGTAAAGAGTAGGGAGAAAATATATGACCAGGCAGAAAGTAAATTCCTACTTTATCCCTTACACAGCCTACAATAAATTACTCTTTAGTTATGTTCAACTTTCTTTTTTCACAAACCTGTCATAGAAAGCAATCAGGTTGGTCAGCCATGATTTAGCCTTGACAAATCCATGCTGAGTCCTTCCAGACCCCCTCTTCTCCTTCATGTACCCAAAAACATGTTCCAAGAGGACATGCTCCATGACTTGTCCATGGAGTCCAGTGGAACTCAGCAGCCTATGCTTTCCTAGATGACTCTTTTCACAGATGGGTGCAGTATTTGCCTCCATTGCTCCCTTTCTGTGCTGTGACCTTTCAAAGGTGAGAGAACAGCTTTGCAAAGGTATCAGGGCAGCTTTCTCAGCATCCTTGGATACAGCCCATCCGGCTTCAGGGATGTGGATGGGTCTAGAACTCCCAACTGACCCCTGACTCACTCTTCCTTCATGGCTGCTGTTCTCCCTGAACCTTTCCTGAGTTCAGAGAGTTAGGAGACCTTATTAGAAAAGACTAAAGCTGAGAAGATACTGAGCACCTCAGCCTTGTGTTACTCCAGTCATGGTACTAAATCACATCATTCAGCACCAGGACCAAGCCCTTGTTCAGTCTTTTACTGCTAACACAGCCACAAAAGCTCTTCTTGCTGACCTTGATCCCTTGCAAGCATCAACTCCAAATGAGTGTTGGCTTTCCAAACACCATCCCTACAGGCCTAGCCAATGTTTGATTCTTCCTTTGTAGCCCACACCTGTTTCTAACTCCCTTACACTGCACTAGAGTGCAGCCATGAGACCTCTGTAAAGACAAGACAGTCCCAAATCAATTTACCTGCATTCCTGGACTGCTCCTGTGTCTGGAAGACACTGTCCTCAATGAACTACCAACCTTAATGAACTCCTTTATTCTTCAGAGCTGCCCCCTGGGATTCCACCCCTCCTCATTTCCCACATAACTCCCAAGGTCAGTTCTCACTGCCTTCCACACCCTTCTCAGGATCTTGAAAAGTGTTT
This sequence comes from Calyptomena viridis, assembly GCA_013390005.1. Lineage (NCBI taxonomy): Eukaryota > Metazoa > Chordata > Aves > Passeriformes > Eurylaimidae > Calyptomena > Calyptomena viridis. Next base: position 412,989 of record WEIV01018578.1, read on the forward strand.
CCAGTATTACAGAGGAGCTGTTGCTCCCACAGCCCATTTCAAGATTCAGTACAGTGCCCAACTCTGAACTCGTCAGACAAGAGTTAATTATCTCACCATTCTTGTTGCTACAGTAACAGCACTCCTTTTCTATTTATTTGTATCATCTGTTCCAGGAAAGACACCGAGGCAGTCTTCTAGCTGATGAACTTCACAGTACCATGATCAAACTGTCAAGATTAATTCTGGATGTGTTGGAACTGGTACTAAATTTATTATAGTCCCACATAAGGGAATTTGTAACTTCTCTCTCCTGCATTTCACCTGTTCACTAGAGATTGAGGGGAATTATTTGAAAGTGGCAGTGAAAGAAGTTTGTGAGAGCTTCTAAAACAGAACCAAGGAAAAGTGAGGGAACAGAGATAACACAGGGTTAGACTAATAGAAGCGTTTGCCAATTTCTTCATTTTACTAAATCACTGGAATAAAAATTATTGGCTGGTCATTCTAGGGTGACACCAAGGAATGATAATCCTGCAGAAGTCATCTAGAAGGCAGAAGCAAGATAACAAACTTGTTTTTCTCCTTGTCCACTACAGTACATTTCCTCTGCCAAATGGAAAGATGTAGTTAAAGCCTTTACAGTCAGCTGCATCCGCCTCTGTCTATCAACCAGAAATTAAACCCAGTTTCACAGATATATTTGAGTCCCTTGACTTTTGGGCAAAGTTTGCAATCCTTCCTAGCAGAAAGTTGAATTTAAAAGTGCTAATCCTAATCGGTTGAAAAGCACCCTCTGTGATAATTAGGCAGATTTTCCTAAAGATACCAGGAATAGAAAACTAGAACTATTTTGCAACGAAATCAAGACAGGGCTTCCTGGAATACAGGTTTTCATTTACCCAACACGAATACTTATTTAGAAGAATCTGACCTTCAGCACACACCACCACCTGACTGTGACTGCTCAGAGTCTCTGAAATGGAAGCAAGTTTTCCAATTGGTATGACTCAGCCTGGACCTCACTCCAGGGTAGCTGGCACAGAACACACCCCATGGAATAAGTATCAACTGTGCCATTTGATCAAGGATTGCAGCACAGCTTCCTCCAGTCTCACACACACCCAAACAGCAAAGCCCAATGTCTTATGTTTCACTGACTCTCCACCCAAAAAATCCCCACCAAGCTACTGCCTTGCTTCCATCTTTTAAGATTTTGAAGACTGACATGTTGCTAAAGATGTAATAAAGATTAATCCTAAACACAGCAAACCCTCTCTGAGGGTTAATTAATAACATAATTAATCATAATGCAGAGCCCAGAACTGGCACAAGCCTTGAGCCTACAGGCATCAGGAGTTCAGAGATTACAGAGTTTCCCTTCCCACATATCACTGATTGTCCAGCTGCTTTTCTCACACTCAGGAGGTGAGGCAGAGTTGCACTGAGCTGGTTGGGAGTTCTCGGGTTAAGACACAGAGGGCAGGCCAACAGAGGTGACATTCTGGTGGATGTCTGCTGCAGACAGCCCTGGCTGGAGGAAGCTATCAAGGCTTTTTTCAGACAACTGAGAGAAGCCTGACACTCCTGATAAAAGTGACTGAGGAACCAAAGAGGGGTGGGGCTCTCTGCTGGACCTCATTCTTAGGAGAAGTAACTGGTCAGGGATGTGAAGGCCAGGAGGCAAATTTAGCTTCAGCAACCCTGAGACAGTGGAGTCTGGTATCCTAAGAGGGAGGAAAACAGCAAAAAGCAGGACCACAATCCTGGACCTCGGGAGAGCAGTCTTTGACCTTGTTCAGAGATCTGCTTGGAAGAATCCTGTAGCATATGGTCCTGAAAAGAAGTCCAGGTGAGCCTGTTGATTTTTCAAGCATCGCCTCTCCCAAGATAAACAGTCAAACAAGCAGAGATTGACAAAGAGCTGCTGACAAAACACACAGGACATGGCAACTGGGGCAAGAGAGAGAGGGCAGAAGAGACTAGGCAGAAATACAGAGCTGCTGTGTGGGTGTGCAGGTGTGGGGACAGGAAGGCCAAAACCCACACAGAGCTCAATCTGGTAAAGCACATGAAGGGCAAGAAGGATGCACCTCAATGGGAATAGGGAATAGGGAGCTGGTCATGAAGGACAAGGATAAGGCTGCCCTTGTGTTGATCTTTACTGAGAAGACCAGCCCTCTAAAACAAAATTCAAATTAAAGTTGTCAAAACCAGGTATTTCTGTATCTACAGTATATATATTCATGTGTTTAAGAGAACACTGGAGCAGAGACAGCAGCCAACAAAAACTTCTTCCACATACCTAGTGTCTTTATTGAAAGGAGAAGACGGACAAGCCAGCAATGCACAAGTGACAATTCACAGCTTCTACACACAGAAGTAGTAACTGCTTCTTGCTCTATATTTAACATGCTTTATTTTTCAATATCAGTTACCAACTCTGCAGAGAATGTAAAAGAATGTGATTACAGGCCAATATACTGATGTCATAGACCAGGTCAGCAAAGTTGTCACCACAGTCCATTGTTTTCTCAGCCCCCAAATAACTGTTCCAGCCAAAACCTTCAGGATAGCAATGCACCATTCAACCATTTGTCTACCATTATTATGACAACAGCAAAAACACCCCATAACTTGCCAATGTGTATGTAAAACCAGGATGACTTTTCCCATTCCTGCCATGGGAATGAACAAGATACACTAATAGGGCAGAAAGTCAGGTCTGATGGAATCTATCAGATGTCTCATTTACAAAAACAACATGCAGATATCAATCACCACCATTACTTTTTACCACGTGGAAAGTACACGTTTAAAGCTCCCAGGCTGCACCATTCAAACTTTGCTCAAGAGCCATTCTGCTTTCACTTGGTTTTATTCCTCCTTGAGAATTTTGTCCTGATTTTGACCCAGTTTGTGCCTTCCCAGTCCTATTCCTTGCACTTCAGATGTGTGCTGTTATGGTTTGTTTTGAGGAAAACTTTTTTCCACTTTTGTTTGCAGACGGGGGCTGTGCCTGTCCCCCCCCCCGGCCCCGGGGTGTCCCGGTTGTGGTGGCTCCCGGCTCTGGGCCCGGTCCCTGTCCCGGGCAGCACGAGCCTGCGGGTCCCTGTGCCCGGTTTCCTCCCCGTGGTCGGGGGGTCCCGGTGGGGGCTGGGGGGGGATGGACGCCGTGTTTTTGGCTGGGTCACGTGGTAGAGGGGAGAAGGTTTTCCCGCGGCTCAGGACCGGAAGTAGGCGGGGGGGAAGATGAACCAATGAGAGCAGGAGGATTTTTGGGANATGATGCTTACATTGTTTGAATAAGGGTGTTTTGGTTTTTTCGATACATATATATATACATATATATAGTTTGGTTGTTATTAATAAAATCCTTTCTATCCTTATACTCAAAGTCTCGAACAATTTGATATTGGATTCACTTTTAATTTGTTTCAACTGTCTCCCCCTCAAATGGAGACATGTGCTAAGGTTGTAAATCACCATCTTTCCCCCATCTTTCCTTTACTTACAGGAGAGAAGTATTAAATTCTTGAAAAAAAAAGTGCAAGAAAGTATTTTCAGAAATTATTTGTCCTCATTTGTTTTGTTGAGAAATCAAACGGTTTTGAATTGCAAAGCAGCCAGGGAAGCAGAGCTCCAAAATGAAGCAATTTTCCATCATCCTTCAACAGCTATTAGGGATCCCCCTCAATATATGCAGAATAATAGTATTAAATGGCCTACATCAATTTACTGTACTTATTCTAATTATATAGATCTTATGGGGTTTACTACACAAAACCCCCCACTATGGGCTGTTGGTTATTACAGCAAGATAGTTACTGCCCCAGTTAACAGCCCACTGCTGCAGCATATAATTAGATCTTCTACAGCTTCTATGCTATTTTAAGTTACAGGTGGTAAGGTACAGACATGCCATGGAATCCTAATGGTATTTCTCCACTCCTGCTCAGATTCTTTATCTCAGTCTTGATAAAGAATACATTAAGCATAATAACAAATGTTCTCAGGTTTGTGTACCTAACTCTAAGTACTTTAACAGTATTCAAATACTTCAACAAGTATTATTTTTGAAGAATTTTCTTCTACATAAGAAGTGAAACAGGAAATTTTTATTGCAACACTGAACTCTGAAAATAATTCAAATATTAGAGTTCTGTATGTTTTGACATTTCAACATAGCAATGACTGTCAGTTAAAAAAACCTGGAACTTGAACAACTCTATACAAATGCAAAGAAACCTTTAGCACTGCTTGATAGACACTTACATCCCCAGGTGCTTCACTGGTGAATTTCAGTGTTAGAAGTTTATTATCTCTTTATTTGGTGAATATTGGCAGGTAGAACAGCAGCCTCAAAGGCAGGAAATATAAAATAATTCAAGGAAATTCAGTGATAAAGGTAAACAGGTAAGAAGAATGATAATGCCTCAGTGATGCTGCAATACTGGAAGAAAGGCCTCAGCTGTCCTTACAGCAGCTGTAACAGGTTTCCAACTAAACCAGCAACTGGCCTTTTTTGACACACTGAGTAGCATGGCCAAGTTTATCCATAACTAAAACTCCTATTTTAGTAGGGGTTTGGGTTTTGTTTGCATTTGTTTTGTTGGGGTTTCTTCCTATTCAAGAGAACAAACCACCTAATCCTGAGTTTCAGTACCTATAAGCAATGAAATAAGCATCTTTGCACAGTTAGTTGCTATGGAAATACTATTTAAAAACTGGACCTCTGTTGGAACAAAACATAGAAACGCCTAAAAAAAATAAGCTCATATTTCTGAGACTCAGTTGTTTAGACACATGGACTAAGGACAAGGCTCAAACAACAGGCAACTTTTTGGGGACTTGTCCAAGAACTGTACCTCCACATAACGGAACATCTAACTTCCCTAGAGAATGTCAGTATTCCACCTTTTACGTGCCCTCAAATAATTAAGAATAGTATCTATCCAGTCTGACTAAATATGTGAAATATAAGTTTGAATTCAATACTCCTTTCAAAAAAACCCCCAACAAAACCACAACACTTAGACTTCTCTTCAGTCTGCAAGTTTGAGGGACATGCATTTCTTAAAAAGAAAACTAATGAAAATTAACAGATATATAAATTTGCCAGAGTGTTTCCTTCAAGACATTTCATATCAAGTCTGCTTTTTTGCCTTGAAAGACCACTCAAATTCTTCATGGCCAGAGCCAATAGAGCATAGCAAACCTTTGGGACTATGATACCTTTAATTCCCCTAGGGCAGTCCTTCATACCTTCAATGCTTCCCCCTCCAACATTTTTTGGAGAGAGACTGTTCTACACTGAAATTCTACCTTCCCCATGCAGAAGAGGGGAGGGTTATTAAAGAAGAAATAAAGCACTTGTTTAAAATCACATAGGCCACAAAAGAATTTTTCTAAGCCAATTATGCTGATTAATCAATCTTGAATTTGCACTCCATTCATTAAGAAACAAATAGTACAGCACGCATTTTTAACTGCAACTGCCAGGTTCCTTCAAAGTAAGTCTTCCTGTAAATAACAAACAAGATTTTTATCTTCTTTAAATCCAGTCTATAGTTTTATCATTCTAACAAGAACTTGGACTGTCAAGGATTGCACCGAAGGTGAAAAACTGCAGTGTGGGAAAGGTACTGGCTTACTTAGGGAAACAGAGAAAATTAGAATTTACAGCTGTCCTGAATGTAAAAAAGAATTTCAAATACTGAAGGACTTGGACAGATCAGGTGCACTTTTCAGAAATCGAGTCACTCCTCTTCCTTGTACAGCACTTGTTGTTTCACAAAGGGAAGTCTTCACACCACATGGAGAATCACCTATTAAACAATTTGCAAATCAAATCAGCCTTTAGAGTTTGCATAAATTAATGGAATTGTTCTTCCTATGCTGTGGAGCTGAACCTATTCAATAGCTCTAATATAAAAAGTCAGACAGGTTGTGTCCTCTACAAACACCAAGACCATAAGATCTCATGATTTACAAAGGGAGCAGTTTCAGAGTTTAATTCAGCAGATCTCTATATCCAAGGGAGCAAGCTGCAAACTCACAATTCCTACAATTATTTATCTTCCAAACCTGATTCTGTTCCTCTGAAGATTAGCCATGAACTGCCCAGATGAACTGAGCTCACGTGTCTTCTAGTAAAAAAAATCCTGTCTCTAAAAAGAGCTGTGCAAGCTTTATGCTACTGACAGGCAATATTTAAGCCCAGAAATTTGAAAAAGCAACAACTGGATTAAGTTCAAATACCCCTCTTCCTTTACAAACGTCAAAGTTTCAACTCACAATTAGAAGGGACAAACTCTTGATCCTGACTTGGAGAAGCAAAAGGTCTGTCACATCCAAAATTCTCAGCTTTCACTTCCTGTATGAAGAAATAAGCATTCAAAATAAAATGTGTGTTCTAAAATGCAGTATACACCACTAACCACAAAACCTATGAATTATGGTAAAAAAACCTCCAAGTTCATCAGTCTGCCCAACACATATCACAAAGGAAAGCATCCAAAGAGAAAACAGCTCACCTGAAATTGGCAAGTTTGAACACTCAAGTTAACTAGAAATAAATCAGGGCATCAGTTTAAAGAATCTGACCTGAAAACATCCAGCATACAGTTTCACAATCCTGGTACTTGTGCTTTGGTCCCAATCAGAGTCTTGCAGAGGTAGGTGAGCTGCTGTTAGTGGGACTCCATACACACTAGCTAAAGATGCACTGATGCAGTAACTTGACCAGGAAAAGAGGAAAACAAGAAAAGTTTGACTAAGAGGGCAGTAATGCTTATGCATGGAAGCACAGCATTTTAAACTCTTCAACTGGAAGACAAAAGCAACAACAGCACGAGATGCACAGAGCAGACACCACGAGATGCACAGAGCAGACACCACAAGGCAGGGCTTTATGGCAGCAGCTGAACAGTCACCCTGCAGCCTTCCAAGACCACCTGCCTATTCTACAACTACACAGGGAGTGAAAACAACTGCTTCCCCTCATTACCAAATACAGCACTTAGTGTGAAAGGCAACTTCCTTTTTTCTGAAGGCACAGCAGCACATAAAGACTTTTTTGAATGAAAAACCATTCATTATTGTCTCTAAGTGCCACTACTACTCACTCGGCTCATAAATGTCACTTCCTCATTTCCAAACTATTGACTTTTCCTTTCTCCACACCGAAAAGATTACAGGACCTTCTGTATCTACATTGTATGTAAGGCAGTATAAAAATTTCCAAAGTAGAGATACCCTAAAATATACTGAGAATTTCTCACCCAATACACTAAACCTCTGAAGAAAAGCAGTGAATTTTAACGAAATTAACACTTCTCTCAACTCTGCAATACTAACAAAAAAAAAAAAAGTCATCATACTGCAGACATTCCTTAGGAATACTCACGCAATTTTCTTACAGGATGCCAAAGCACAGCAGACTATGTCGTTCTCCTCATGCCACTTGCACCTACATGAAATGAAGTTCAGGCTTGTTTCAGAAGCACTTATGTTAATCAACATAAACAGTTGGTCTGGTCAGATGGAACAGGATAAAGATATCTTTTTGTTGCAGTGACATTGAAAATTTCACAGAGGACCAGAGTTAAACAGCTGTGCCCTAAGTAGTTTATGCAGAGTTAAAGGCCTGCTTATCAGGCAACCTGCTTCATGCTGAGGTGGGGACCAAGGGGAAGGGAGAACCCTAAGAGACAAATGGAATTTAAAGGTAACCATGTGAAGTGTCCCATTAATGTGAAATAGTTCATCATAGCACAAGCATCCTCGCTTTCCTCTTCACAAGTGTGTTTTAAAGTACATTTTTCCATTCTCCTTAAGGTCTCTCTCTGGTGTGAAGATACTCATGGAAATGGAAAACTGCCTGACGATAGAAGGGCAAAGTGATGCAGATGAACCCAATCTATCTTAAAATCCATACTCCAACTAAACTGCCAAGTATAATTTGTAAGTTTTTTAAATCTGCTAAAATTTAAGATCAAATTATTGGTTCTTACTTAAAATAGTAGCAGAGGAAAAGTTAGAGTCTATTTCTAAATTAACTCCATCACCCAATAAGCTCCTGCACCACTGCAAGCTACATACACTTTTTGTACAAACATGGAAGAATCTGAAGGCAGGAAAATTTTTACTGTTGAAGGCATAGGGGGGAAAAACTAAAGATCTTAGAAAGAATCCTATGAAGTAAATAGGATTCCAGGTGTGTAATAAAGAACATTCATTCTGGAATAAAAAAGATAGGATCTAGCTTAATCCTTATGCTTAAGAACTTGATTTATACCAGTGGCAAATGTACTTTCTGAATGATGACAGTAGCAGCATGAAGCACATGTGATGTACAGCAACAGCGAGGTTCAAACTATACTTCTAAGAGTCTGAATCTTCTCACTGTGATTTCCAGTTAAATACCACAAGATATTTTATGCCCATTTTTATCCCCTCCTTTAAATTAGGCCTCAGACTCAGCATTAAAAAGCCATCTATCTTTACACTTCTTCTGGGAAAGCAATTTTCATTTCCAGTTGTACTCGTGATGTGAGAAGAAGCATTTCTGATTGCAAGGCCTAGAACAGCACACAAGTTGTTTGCAGAGCACCGAGACATGGTAACAAAAAGAACCTCACACCATACCTGGTATCACTGGAGTAATCCCACAGGCAGGCATCCAGTGCTCTACACATCCAGGTCTTGGATGGCTCCTTCTGGTATTTCTTCTGGTACAGTTCTATTAACAGGTCTTCTACGGCAAAAAGCTCCGAATGGCTCTCAATGCCTATAGTTCAGTGAAAATCCAGGCCAAGAGAACAAGAGTCAGGGAATATTCTGCTCACTTCTCAGTCCATTCATTGCCCAGCCTCTTATTGTAGCAACAAAGCTCAAAGTTATTCCACCAGGGCTTTTAATAAAACCTGGCTTTCTAGCGAAGTGGGTTTTCTCCACTGACAAGGAGAAAAGAGGAAGAAGCATGCAAAGCAGTTCCAGCTCTCTGTGAAAACTCTGAGACACCATTTTCAGACAAATACAGCTGTCCATGATTACATAACCCTTATTTCTGGGAGCAAGGGGCACAAAAGGAAGGAAAATGGATCCAGTTCCTACCTGTTACACTAGCCATTCGACTGAGACACCAGGAAATTCGGAATCTGTCCTTAGACTTGAGGAAAGAAAACTTCTGTCACCTCAAAGGACTACAGTATATAGTTTTGACATTTGCAAGACTTCTGACTATGTTTGAAAAAGTCACCCTCAAAACAAAATTGTTTGTGGGACTAAATGTACTCTTCCTGAAAACTATATTCAAGGGGAACCAAATTCCATGCATATTTCTTCAGAGCCATGGATTTATGGCTGGACCCCAAGATCTTGACCTTTCCTGCATTCTTAAGGGTTAAGATTAGGAATGAATGGAATTGAAGCATAATACAGCTGTTATGAATTGTAACACCTCCGAGTCCTAACATTTTATTTTGTTCCTTGGCAAATGAAGCTTGAGCAAAAATTATGACACATGGTATTCTCAGGACAAAGAGTCACAAAAACATAAAAACATCCCTTAAAGGGATTGTGTAACTATTATTGAGTGCCATCTATTTAGGTTAAGGGCTTTTAAGATGGACTTAAGTCAAAACAACGTCAGAGACTATCATACCCTGCTCATCAGTAGACTAGAGCAAACGAGAGAAAAACTAGAGAAAATAAGAAAGCAGAAAAGTCTTCTGCTTTATAAAAAGGTTACTTTCTAAAGGCCATTTCTTCCTGCATGGAAGTGGGACACTTTGGACAAGAGTCTTTTCCTACTCACTTGCACACTGATTAGGTTTTAAAATGAAGTAACTCCTTAGTCATCCAACTGAAGTGAAAGCAGAAGTTTAGATTTAGAGGATCTCACTTAGACCTTGATCATACCCTGCAGAAAAAGCGAGGCTGAACCCCTCTGGCTGGCTGGGCAAACTCGAGAAGTTCCTGTAAGACAACTGCATAACGAGTACGTGGAAAATGAAATCCAGACATAGGGATCCTATGAGTTTCATCACCTAATTGAGGGGGAAAGGTCACAGGAAAAAAAAAAAAGTTATGAGAAGTCCTGTTCCATTAAATGATACAGTTCCCTCCTCCACTTTGTTTTTTTATATATATATATACACACACAAAACACACGCACACACCTCCTCTTCTCCACAGACAGTGTCTGTGAGTAAGCTATCAAAACCTTGCTTCTGTCAGCAGAAGCCTGGCAGGTCTGGGCTGTGAGCAAACACACACTCTTGGCCCTTTTAAAGGGGCAAGATATTTTCCAGTATATCAGAGTATTTGACAGAGGAAAACACGGGCCAAATTCTTCTCTCTGTACACAAGGGGAGGAAGTGTCCTAACAGAAACAAACTGGAATCCATAAACATTACTAAGAGTCACAAGGGAAACAATGCAGGCCAAGCCAGACACAACAATGGTATCAATGTTTTAACTTTGTTGATATATGTAAAGCTGCAAAACGTAATTTTTAAATAGAAACCAGTATGTTTGAGTTACCTTAACGAATTAGCACTTCATGCTGAAGATGCACACAAGGACTATCAAGGCAAGGACACTCTGCTCAGATGGGCTTGATAAGCCATACAAAGTTGTCCTATTTAACATACTGCAGTTACTATTGCATCAGAATAGAAAAACAGGATACAATAGTTCTGCCACTGACAAAACCATTTTGAGTGAAGTGCTCTGCCATTTGTGGGTACAAGACACATATAAAAGGTGACTGTGACCAGTCTCTCTGCCAACTCCTCTCTCTTCAAAACTTGACAAGTTCCTAGAAGGAGAAACTGTAGACTTAAAAAATATAATATACAGGTCAGACAAGCTGAGTCTAAAGCTGTACACCTTCACACATCACTCTTTTTCTCCATTGACACCCACCAGCAGTCCGGCAGTGGTACAAAAACCCACGTGGTGGGACTTCTGCAGAAGACAGAAAAAGAACAGTAATCATGTGACATCCACAATGACAGATCCTTAACTTTCAACTCCACACCACAGTTTCATATACACAAAGGAACAGCTTCATCTTCCCTTGTGGCCAAGTACAAGTGCTACAATTATTTTCAAAAAGTTATTTTCAGTTATATGCATTTATAAAACAAATACTGTGTTTAGGTCCAATCAAGAGAAACATTCCTTGACATGAAATATAAAGCACAAACACCTGAAGATCCTGTTGCATTTATTCTACCCTCTTTAAAGTTTCCTGAAGTTCTGACACTGACACCATCTCTTCAGAAACAATCATCGCTGCCCTGGTATTTTAAGAAGTCCAACCACTTATAGTCAAAGAAATAATCCTGTCTTAATACCAGAAATCTGATCTGGGCAGCAGTGACACTAGAAAGGTTCCCTCTCACCTCAAAGCAAGGTGAGCTGCTTCTTGTCTCACTGTCTTGGAACTCACCCGGATCTATGAAGTGATGGAAATCAGCCATGACTCCATCCTGTAGGGAGTACTTGACACACCCAATCTCACAGGGAAGGAAGCGCTGTTCACAGTGGGGTGGCAGCTTGCCATGGCTGTAAATGTCCAGGAAGTAGAAGATGTCTGCAACCACAGCTGAAAGGAAAAGAACAAAACCATTTTCAGGCAAGCCACGAGAGGTTACAGCCAGCCATCCTGGCCTCACCTCATCCAGGGAAAGCTTCAGTGCACTTTCTTGTATGACTGGGTGAAGCAGGGTAACAACCAAGGAAAACATGCAGGTCTTTTTCTGTATCTGAGATCACAAGATAACTAATACCTGTGCAAGAGTCAGGCATAACAGTAGTCCTGACACACCTTTCATAGATGCTCCTGTGTGTAAGGATCAGGCCAAAACCCAACAAATAAAAGCAATTAAAAAAAAAAAAAAAAAAGAAACCCAAACCTACAAGTTGTTAAGAATCCACTATTCATTTTAACGAGAAGTCTCTTCACACTTGAGGAAAATAAGGTTAGGAAAAAAAAAACCAATAACGGCAAAGCAGCCTCACAAGCTCAATTTGGTAACTTACACAAGTTAAATGAGGTGGTAATAATCTTGTGGGGTAAGATGATGAGAAGTCTGCTAATTAAAAGGACTGCTTCTCCTTCGCCAAATGAGCTCCAAAGAAAGTTGCAACAACACCCAAGACAAACGTTAAGAAACCTCATTTACTAACTTAAAAATATCCAATTATAAAAAATATTTCACAATACACTTTCATCCTTCTCTTCATGACTGCCACATACTGCCCTCACTCAAATTTAAGGTAGCTATTTACTGCTTACCCTTAAGTTCTGCCCTTCATCAAAAAAAATCCTACTTGCTCTACTAAATAATAGAGATGTGTAACTGTTTTTACACAGAAACAATGTTGTATGCCAGGCTTAGCAGCATTTAACACCAGTTGCCCTAATCTTGAATGGTCATGCTCCCTTACATGAGCCTTAAACTGTGCAAGTTGCGGGATCATAGGAAAGACACCTCTCCTACCTGAGGAAAAGATGGATATAGCTACAGGGAACCATACAGCACTTTTACTGAGAAATATTAAAAGCAGCATCACGAAATGCATCTCAATTATCCTTTATCATTATCCTCTTCATTCAGCTGAAAGATCAGTTCTGTCAACCCAAGCCACCGTAATCAACCCAATCAAATCTGCATCACAGTGACAGGGGAGCATGACCTGTGGCACAGAGAACACCAACAAGTATCACACTTTTTATGGAGCTACTCTTTCCTGTCCCCCCATAACCATGACAACATGGAAATAGCTCAAGATACTCAACAGGTTAAAAGCATGAGCTGAGACTTAATCACACAGCTTTTATGAACTGGCTGCTTGACTTACCTTGTAAGTATTACCCTTTATCATTTTTCCTAACATTCACTGGGTAAAAGATTGCAAATGTGTTCATTACTCAACTCTAACTAAAACATCTATTTGAAGATGGAATACAAATAAGAAAGGTTTCGTTTTCTAGAGTTCTTTCAATAAGGAAGCAAGTCAAGGTGTTATATAGGCACTGACAGAGTACACATCCTCTCTTCTGCTCTCCCAAAGAGGCCAGGCCATTGTTTTAATACCTTTACCATACAAATTTTGAATTTCAATATCTAGTAACTCTTCACCCTTTAACATCAGTACAAGTATTCTTTTATGCTGAACTTGGATTAGGCCTTGTCAATCATAAATGCAGGGCTTGAAGAATTACTTTTCTTAACAACCTTGAAATAACTGTTAAGGAACTATTAGTAGCTATACTCCCGTTCAGCTAAAAAACAGGATAAAATTCTTGGAGGGGGGGAAGGGCATTTGCCCTGACTTCCCTCTATCCTACCTTTTACAGCAGTAGCCCAGCAGTTTAAAACAAATCGAGCAGTTGACATATTAGCAAAATGTAAACAGCCTTTGTTTAGGTACCACTGAAAACATCCACAGAGGGCAAGCTTTCATCCACCAGCATTAACTGCTTCAACATTACCATACCCTGATCGTTCTTCCAAGACTTAGCACAGGCATCTGGCAAAGAAGTAACACTGGGCATCTTTGTGGTCAGAGAAGCAGGAACCGGATCAACCAGATTACACGTCTGGAAAAGATGAGAAAGTTAAAACAAAGAACCCGAAAGAGCCTTCTCACTCCAAATAAAGTCCTTTGCCTCCTCATATCAGAGGAAAGTGTGACATCCACTAACAATTATTTTTAGGTGGAACAAGTCTGCAGTTTACATAAAAGTGCCTGTATACTTAAGCCAGGAAAGCAAGATTTCTCTTCAGTACTTGCATCAATTCACCACAGCTTTAAAGAAACACAGCTAAATTAGTAAAATGTAACTTAAGGAAATAAATATTTTTTTTAGGTTAAATCACTTTTTACAGGCAAGGAACTCTTCAAACTGGGAATTAATGTTTTTTTCCTAAGGTTAATGCAAAAAAACCACGTGGCACACGTGTTAGTTGTCTCTTGCTAGGAAACAAACTCATGAAAAGCTGATAAAGCCTCAGGGAAGTCATGGGATTTCTCCAGCACAGAGCGAGGAAGAGGGGCATGTATGCTCCTTAAGCACTGAAAATCCATTCATGAACAATAAGTTTTTAACAGGACAGGAAAAGAAACCTGGCAGGCTCACAGAATTCAACCATTCAAGACCCAAATTGAGAATAACATCCACATCCAGGTACACTGATCCAGATAATCATCTTAGCCAAAGTTAACTGGCTATCAGCCCGAGCTATTTAAAACAAAATGAGGAATTATTCCCATCTAAGTAAGCTTTGGTCATCTCCAAAAGACAAGCATGACCTTTCACTATGCAAAGTAACTGTGGTTGTCTGTGATTAATAAACTGAGATCACATATAATCTCACTTATATGCATTTCCCTATTTCCATTGACAGGCAGTAAGGACGGTGTTTTTTACTTTGGTAAAGCAATTATTCCTTTCCCTGATTACAACCTTCCAAAATGCTACAGCTTGTGGAAGGAAATACAGAAACCTCCATTTATGACTTTGCTGTCACTTTACTTAGTTCTCTATGCTATATAAAAATAGTTTCATTAATTACATACCCCCACCCTGCTAAGTAACATGATAATGATCACAGTTTAAACAGCTTTTTCCCCAAACAGGCAGGCCCCTAAAATCAGAGAACACTGTGTGACATCTCCCTACTAGTCCAGATTCACTAATTTAACTAATCCAGATTTACTAGTTACTCCAAGCTATGATCGTTCTCCAGCATCATGGAAGTGTTTTAAGTCCTGAAATTTATCCTCACACTAATTCATAGTCATTATTAAGTAATATAGCATGAAAAAATAAATGCAGTACTATCCATTTACTCAATCAGGCTTTTGACACACAAGTTTTTACGCTGCCAGCCAAGACTGGAATAAAATTAAGTTTTCTGACACCTCACATAATTCAAACTCTGATGCAAACTCTGCTTCAGGGAAGTGGTAGGAGAGGAAAAGAGACAGACAGAAACACATGGGTCATACACAGGACAGTAAACAACAAAAGTCATCTGTTTAGCACTACTTCAAACCACAACCACATACATTCATCTTAACCTAACTCCTTACTTTATACTGTTCTCCACCACAGCATTACCACTCTCTTCATAATCATACCAACCTAAGAATAACAGCAAAGTGCAATTATTCTATTTGTGCATAGGCTGCAACATTTCATTGACCTGGCTCACCACACATCCACTGGAGAACAAATCAGCTGTGTGTCAGATGTGCTTTCAGGCCATCAGACAAGAGCCACCTGAATTAATGACACCCACAAAGCAAATGCAATATCAGCCTATGACCGGAATTGGCATCAAGCTACAGTATTACAAATTTAAAGAAAAAACAAACTTCAGTCAGGCACCGCAGAATACGGTTAAACATAAGACTAGGATGCAAGAGAAAAACATTTTACATGGCAAAAGAGCCCAAAGGAACAAGTTGTGCTGGGTTAAAAAGGTATGGAGTATTCTCACCTTCAGTTCAAACCAGAACAATTATCCAGATAACTTTCACAATAGTATGAACTACTACAGCAGCTGTAAGCTCCATAGTGTAGAAGCTATGGAGAGCAGGAGGCTTTCCCCAGCATCCCAGCTGACCAAACCCCAACACCATTTACTCTTCCCTTTAATTATAGCTGCACTGAAGGGTGTTCCACTCTCTGCATTTACCTTTTTCTGAGAGCATTTCTTTCCATTCCACTTACGAGCCTTCTCCGCATATGCTGCCTTCTCTTCCTTTGCCAGCGACTTGAAGGAAAATGAACTGTTACGAGAGGGTTTTTACCGCTTCCTTCTGGTAGCCACACAAACCAACGCGTGCAAGGAATTACTCCTACATTTCCAAAGGCTTCCAAGACTGACTCAAACACCTCCAGTAGCCTTTTTCCTAAAGACACTAAGCTTGATTCCAAACACCCAGCGAGCACGTGCTTTAGAAGGCTCTCCGGATGAGGGCAGGCCCCACCACAGACTAGGAATCTTCTGGAACCGCTCCTGCCAGCCGGGGATGCCGCTACCCACGGCATACGAGCCAGAGCTGCCCGGGCAGCTGAGGGGAGGATGGTACAGCAAGAGCCACCCGAGGCCGCTCAGGGTGTGCACCCGAAATGCTGACCATGCTGGCGCGGTGCCGCCCGCTCGCCCACCCCCAGAAAGCCCACGCTGCCATTCCGCCCCTCCCGCGCCCTCACCGCCCACGCCTGGCAGCAGTAGGGGATGGCGTCCGCCACGCGGGTCACGGGCAGCCCCCGCCGCCGCAGCTCGGGCAGCTGGTCGCGCACGAAGAAGTAATAGGGTCCGCAGGAGCCCTTGCGCCCTGACATTGCTCCGGGCACAGCCCGTCCCGCCGTGCCGAGCCCCTCCCCGATGCGGCAGCGCGTCCCTTATGGAGGGGCGGGCGGGAGGTGCCCTCAGGTTTTGGCGGGAAGGGCGGGGCAGCCATTGCCCGACGAGGCGGCCGGGGCGGCTCCCGCCACCCTGCTGGGAGTCGTGGGGTGTGGCAAAATGATCGTAAGCCAGGCTGCTCTCCTAGAAAGAAGACTTATTCAGGGCGACACCAACAAGCTCTAAGGATCACAGAATCACAGAATGTTAAGGGGTTGGAGTGGACCTCAAAAATCACGCCTTCCCAACCCCCTGCCATGTGCACAGAGACCTTCCACTAGACCAGGTTTCTCAAGGTCTTATCCAACCTGGCCTTAGAACGCTCCCAGGATTGCGGCTTCCACAGCCTTCCCGGGCAACCTGTTCCAGTGCCTCACTACCCTCACAATAAGGAATTCCTTCCTAATATCTAACCTAAATTTCCTCTCTTTGATGAAGTAAAACAAGATACTGTATGTTAGTAGAACAGGTGGTGGTTAGCACTCCTTAGTCAAGGACATCCTGGAGCTAACAAGCTCTAAGGATGAAGTAAATCAAGGTGCTGGTGTATATATTGCCAGCTTGGAAAAAGACTCAAGGTCCATATATCCTATAGAATCATACAGTTGTAAAATCACCAGTGTTGGAAGAGACCTTTAAGATCATCCAGTCCAACCATCCACCCAGCACTGCCACTATAACCCCTAAACCACTAAACCATATCACCCAGCGCCAGATCCAGATGCCCCTTGAACACATCTGGATATACCTGAACTATCTTCATTATAATACTAAAAAGCATGCCTACAAGTCAAAAAGACCCCTGCCACGTGAAGATCCTTCCACTGAGCACGCAGAGAAGTTAGGTGGAATTATGTTATTTGTATGGTAATTACTAACCAGTCAAAAAGGGGCTTGGGAGGTTACTAACACAAAATTTTTGTGTACAAATAATGGTGTGGAAGGGCCCGTGGGATGTGCTTGATTTGTGGAATATCACTGAGCACCCTGACTTGTACAGCTCTGAGATAAATAAATAATCAGTGTAACTCCTGAGTAATTATCGGCATCTTGCATACCGGGTAACAAATCCAATTTTTGTGTACAACGGCCACACAAGGGGCCTTGAGGAGAGTGTGGCAGGGCTGTTTGCTTTTTTAAATTTTTTTTTTTTTTATCTTTTTTGAGTACTGAATGATAAGAAGTGCCCCATGGGAGCAATAGCTTGCACCAATTTCTCATAGGCATTCAAACCACAGGCTCCCCACCCTCACAAAATGGCAACATACTGTTCTTTTCATAGGAAAAGGGTCATACTCCTCTATATTCCCTCAATCTGAATAGCATCACATATTAGATTTAGTAAGATCCTTACAAAGCGTCACTACATTAATTTATGCAAATAGACATATTCATATGAGTAAAGATACAAAGACAAAAAAAGGAACGTGATGAGATCAGCTGGAATTGCATATCTGAAATTTACTGGCACCATGTATGCAGGACTTGTGGAAATAGTCAGAGATTCAGGGTTCTGCTCTTTGGTCACAACAACCCCATACAGCACCACAGACTGGGAGCTGGGAGCAGCATTGATGGAATGCTGCCCAGTGGAAAAGGACCTGGGTGTGCTGGTCAACAGCTGCTGAACATGAGCCAGCAGCCTGCCTAGGTGGCCAAGAAGGCCAATGGCATTCTGGCTTGGATCAGAAATAGTATGTGTCCAGCAGGATCAGGGCAGTAATTATCCCCCTGTACTCAGCACTGGAGAGGCACCTCCAGTATTGTGTCCAGTTCTGGGCCCCTCACTCTGAGAAAGACATTGAGGTGGTGGAGTGTGTCTAGAGAAGGGCAACAGAGCTGGTGAAGGGTCTGGAGAACTAGTCTTACAAGGAATGACTGAGGGAGCTGGGGTTGTTTAGCCTGGAGAAAAGGAGGCTCAGGCATGACATCACTCTCTACAACTGCCTGAAAGGAGGCTGTAGCCAGGTGGGGGTCAGTCTCTTCTCCCAGGTAAGAAGTGACAGGATGAGAGGAAATGGTCTCAAGTTATGTCAGGGGAGATTTAGATTACATATTAGGAAAAATTTCTTCACTGAAAGGGTGGTCAGGCATTAGAACAGGTTGCCCAGGGAAGTGGTGGAGTCACCATCCCTGGAAGCGTTCAAAAGGCATGCGGATGTGGCACTTGGGGACATGGTTTAGTGATGGACGTAATGGTTCTGGGTTAACAGTTGGACTTGATGATCTTAGAGGTCTTTTCCAAATTAAGTAATTCTATGATTCAATGATTCTGTAGATCATCTAGGCCAAAACAGCTACTTCCTGCTGCCTCTCACTGTAGGGCTGGGCACTGGCTGGCAAGGTGCCTGCCCTGATGTCTGCATGAGCCCCCGTGGCTCCCATCTTTCATCTCCTTCTGGAGCATCTTAGCTCCTGCTGCTCCCTGACAGCCATACTCTGTAAGACAAAATTATGGTTTTGGCTTGGGTTTTGGGTTGTTTTTTGTGGTTGTTGAGGTTTTTTTCCTTTCATCTATCTCATTGACATAACTGACACTTCCTTCACTGAAAGTTTGCACAGCGAGTCACAGTTCAGATAAAATAAAGGCTGGAAATAATCTGATCTACATCATCTTGATGAGTAGCACAGAGTTGCTTCCTGTCTTAAGCTTTCTATTGATCTCTTTCAAACCCCAAATGATCTTCTCTGGCCTTAGTAGGGAAAAAAAAAGGGAAAACTAGCAGAGCAATAATCATAGAGTCACAGGTGGTTTTAAAACAAAGTTTAATCAGTTTACAGAAGGGATAGTGAAATCTAGTTGCCTGGAACAGAGGACATGTGACAGGGTTACTGAAGTGGCAATATTGGCATAGGCCCTGATTAACTTCTGGCCTGGTTTTCCTTATCCAGGGCATGTGATGTCTCCCACATTCTTCACTGTGTTCATGTCTTTTGGGGGAATCTCCTTCAGCATGTGGTTGCAGTCCCTGCAGAAGGAGAGCCAGCACACTGCTCCTTGTGCAGCCATCTTCGGTGGAGTTGTCCAGACAATCTTGATAAAAATAAATGGCGCAGCCCTGAATTGGAAGATTCTTTGCAATTCTCTGTCCCAGAGTCTTCTTGAATTTACCATAAACTTAGACATGAGGATAAAAATGGCAATAAAACACCTTCATGCATTTCCATATCATTGGAAAACATTGCCTCTTTTCCTCAGTCTAGAGACTTTTTTCATCTTCTGGTTAGGTAATATTGAGTCTGTTCATCTCCAAAGGAGGTAGCTGTTGTTTAGGCTTAAATATTTGGCTTAGCTGATGGTGTCTGTCAGTGCTGGAACTGCTGTCAGGTAAGGTGAGATTAAGTTACTCTTGCATCTCCCTGGTGTCTGGTTTCTCAGAGGGTTAAAAAGTGCTGGCACAGTTTAGTATTCCGGAGGCTATTCTGTCCTGCTCAAATCTAGTGAAACAGTTTGGTTTATGTTTGTGAACCACTTACTAAATTTGCTGTTAAACATACAAGAGGAGTCAATCACATTGTTAGAAACATAAATTTGTGGTGTAACCTCAATGAGAATGGATAAGCATTTTTAAAGTCACTTTTACTGCTGTGGAAGGTAATTTATATTCTGATCTAGTTCTGGATACATTAGTGCTAAATCTCTGAGGAGAGACTGCAAAAATGATTTATATCTTGTAAATATAAATATCTGCACAGAGTCGTTTTTTCAGGCTGAAAGGCAAGTATTTACTGTTATATTACTGTAAGAGTTGTTGCTAGGAGTGGATCTGTGCATTTGTGTTTTATTTTTCTTCACATCCTTTTCTCTTGTGTGCAGCTTGGGGATCCACCCTTTAGCAGCCCTGCCTTTTAAAGAAATTCAGATAATGTGTTCATCACTGGTTAAAAAACACAAGGCTCCAGTAATAACTCTTCTAAGGCTAAAGGTGTGGTTGGAAAATAAAATTCATAAGCGGAAGAAAAAGAAAGGATTTTCCTATTTGGGTGGGGAGACAGAGAAAAAAACAAGGAACAGATCATCTTCAGAGCACCATGTAAACAATATTCTTCCCCAGGGTCCTGAGGAGAGCCCAGTGCCTCTGAAGAAACTGGTGTTTTAACTCTTGAATTGTCTGCTGTTTAACTTAGCTGGCAAAGGAGTTCTCTGGACCATTTACACTGATTTGTAAATAACATTTGTAGCACTGGGGCCATTCCAGCAGATGACAGCAAGTGTTTTGCCAGTATTTATATATCACTTTTTTTTTTTTTTGCACTTGATTCAATTAAGTGATATGCCAACACTTTAAGTCCTAGGTACCTGTCCTTGGAAATGCAGTTCGAGAGTATAAAAAATCAGTGTAAATGGTCCAGAGAACTCCTTTGCCAGATTGTGCTTTTCCATCAACATATGGAGTTTGCCAGATATCTCAAAATAGGGTCTATATACCCTAGGACTTTTTAGATAGAAAAACTATCTGGAACTTTTCTCTCAGTAATGTATTTTCATTCATTCAGAAATCACAGCTATAATCTTTCCAAGGTATATCTTGCAGTTGTTTGTCAGAAAGAATGAGCAAAGTTATTCTAAAAAACATGGCAGTGACTACATCTGTTTCTACCCATTTACCTGCTGGTCTGGGCTACAGCACTCTCCCACAAAGTGAAATATTTGGTGTTTATGTTAGAGGAATCAGGCCAGATCCATCAGCCCGAGAGACTGAGGCTAATGCAACTCCACACCCCCAGGTCCAACTGAAGGGAGGTCAAGTACGTATTCCCAGCCTAACTCAGCTCCTCCTGTGGTTTTGCCACTAGAGATGAACCATCCACTCCCCTCTCCCTGGCTCTCAGGCCACACCACCCTCTCACCAACTAGTACAGTTTGGTTGTTACTAACGCTGACACACTTGCTCCCTCATGGCACCGCTGACATAAGGGCTTCTAAGCGCCGGTCCACTCTGGAGGACAGCAATTCCTGTCCCTCACTCGGGGCTCTCCAGCTCCTGGCACCCAGCACACCGGTGCCTGCAGTCCAAGCCCAGCTGTTGGCACCCAGACCTTCACTCACTCCAGCTGCTGACCCCATGGACACATGGGAACCCCTACTACTTGTGCTCCCACTTCAGTTGCTGGCGTGTAAGTCGACTTAGTCCTGTCTCTCCAGTCACTGTCACCCAGGCACGTGGACTTTCTAACCCATGGCTTGACTAGAGGCTGCCACCAGACCCTCATACACATGTATACACCCAAAACAGAGTCCTTCACTCAGAAAAAAAGTTGTAAAGGAATTCAATAAGAAGAGAGGAATGGGCTGTGCATGACGGATAAGGACATTGCCCAGCAAACTCTTAGAACACAACTGGCTCTTTCTATCCCCTTATCCATCTATTTCTGTTACTTCTGTTACATCTATTACTGTTCCCTCCCAAATCACCAAGCATCCTAAAAGAAGTCCTATCCAATTCTGAAATGCTCTTCCCTTGCATCCTGTAATGAGTCCTATGTCCGTAGGTGCAACCCCACCCAGTCCTATAGCTCCTGTGGTGTTGACTTATCTTGATAGGCTTCAAATCTGTACCCTGGAGCTGAGGCTTTCCTGGGACGGCCCTGGGAAGGGCTCGGACAGGTTTTTCTTTAGTCTAAATTCCTATCTGAGGGTTCTCATCTGCCATTGTGTCCCTGTGCTCCTTTGGATTTGTGGAAATGGGCCTTTGTGATGGGTGTGGGAGGAGCCAGGGCATGGTGTTAGTTGGACTACTCCCATGCCATTGTCTCTGTTCATCTTTGTATGTGTGGAGACAAGCTTTTGTCACATAATCTCACAGCCTGGTTTTGCAGGTTTTAAACCTACAAATTCTCTGGAGAGTGATACAAAGTGGTAACTTTGGCTTTCCAGACCAGTAACTATATTGTTTCATGTATAATGCATAAACATTTGAGGGATCGGGATCTGCAGGTTTCCCCTTCCCCGGGTGAGTGATTTAACCAGTAAGCTTTAGCCGCCAGCTTTCTCTTACTTTCACTCCGTTTGACCTAATGAATCCTGGGTTTCTTTTTGAACAGTGCCACACTGTAAAAGGAGTGCATGGTGCCTTAAGCCTCAGCTATGTGATTAAGGATGTAACTTTGAACACCTAGGAGTCAGGAAGCCTTTTTACAAAAGGCAAGCCATATCACCCTGCCTTGTTCCCTTGCCTGTCTTTGCAGGGCTTTGCCAAGTGTTAGACCTGTTGTGAATGTCCTGGACCAGACCACACAGGTTGTATCAGCATCTTACTTCCAGGTTTCTCAGGAAACTCAAGTGAGAGCTGATATGCTTCTGTCTGCTCTCCAGAAATAGGCTAGCATTTGTGCTGGGAGTTGCAGTGCAGCAGGTCATGGAGTTGTGGGATGCACAGGACTTGCTGGGCAAGTGCTGTAACCCTGCTGGACTAGCAGCACATCCCAGAACCACTGAAACTGGTACAACCTCCAGGGCAACCAGCTGCTCAGATGTGGTACAGCTGCATCACCTCTATGCCATAAGTTTCAAATGTCTTTAAAGCCATGGCTCCAGTGAAACCACCATATTGTTCCAGTATCCCAGACAAATATGAGGAAATCCTTAATATCTGATCATTTTGGCTTTCAGGTGGAAAACAAGGACCTGGCTGTGACAACCCAAATGTATGTAAGCCTTGGCTTACATCTATGTTAAATATCTATGTGCTCAACTATCTGGGTGTGCAAAGAAGCAAAATTGTAAGCTTGTAGTTAACTTTGACAGTACATGTGTGCTTTCAGTCTCAAACTGCTGCTGAATTAGGGTTTTTTAGATTGCAGTTTTAAATGTTAGGTACCAAAAATTTTCCAAAGTCTTGTTTTGGATCTGTCCCTAAGTAGGATGACCTGAGTAATTACAGACCTGTCAGATTGACTGGGATCACAGGCTAAAGAATAGAATCGCTGACACAGGAGTTGCTTCAATAATGAATTAAAGAAAAGTAACATAATTAATGCCAATCAACATGGGTTTGCAGCAAATGGTTTCTGTCACATTGTTTTGTAACTGCATCAAAAAGATATTAAGTGTGGTTACTAAAGGTAGTGCATTCAGACACGTGAGGCATGTGACTCGACCACACAACACTAAATCAAGGATACAGATTTATGATACAGAGACCATCCAATCTGCAGTTAAAGCATTAACTTACAAAGTCTCAAAATATAATTTTAAATGAGGAATTTTAGTCTCACTTTTTTTGTAAGATCTTTCTTAGTTTGTTTCTTGGCTGCACACTACTAAATATTTGTTGGTACCTTTGAAGGAAACATACAGTTGTCACAGTTACTTGCAAATAATGCAAAGATTGAGGGAGTACTTATTAACGTAGGTGATAGAATGGGATATTCACCAAAAAGGAGCTCCCTGTATGATGCTGTGGATTAACAGCATGATCCCTGGAAAGATAAACAAAGAAATATTAAGAGGGAATGATAGTGCTGTAGCACTTCTACTTTTAACATCTGGGCCTGAGATGCTCTCTCCAGTGCTGATGTTAGCTCAAGACTAGAGCAAAATAACAGTCTGGTGAACTTCCAGAGGGGATGTTAAGGGTGCTTTGATCATAGTCATTACCTCTATTTAGAAATGCCTTAAGAGTGCCCTGCCTTCTAGCTTGGCACCACTAGAAGGTGAAGTTAGCTGAAATTAGGGGCAGGGTGAGGTGCCTTCGAACTCAAAGTAATCTGTGATTTTTTTTGTAACATATGGGATGTAGTTCAAACTATATGGATGTAGTATGGCAAAGTGATGTGGCCTGTTTTATTAAGATTAGACAGTCACAAAAGTCCAGGTTGCAAACTCCGGGTCCCTGAAGGTATTTGTGCTGCCCAAGGTTTCTCTACAGCCAAAACCTTAGGGGGTTTAACAACTTGTCATTGCCTTGGTTATCTGTAGATATGTAAGCAGAGTTTGTCTTATTCCTGTGCTGTGTATTTCTGCCTATAGTGACACACAAAAGGTTGTGAGCTGGGATGATTCACTTGTGATCCTGCACCTTTATGATAACTTCACAAAACATTATTGCTGGCATGCCCTTAGTGTTTTGCTTAAATGAAAATTTCAGGTTCCCCTTTAAGTGTAGCAAAGGTATGGTATGATTTCTGATGTCTAAGAAAGAATCAGGAGCAGCACAGGAAATTTATATGGAGGAGTAAATACTATAGAAAGTTACTGTTCTCTTGGGTTCTTTCTAATACTGAATTTTTATTACAGAACTGAAAGTTCATTTTAATGAGAAAGTCAAATTTCTCCATTAAATATTCTAAGCACCTGTTGGTACAAACATCACGGTTAAAAAAACATTTATATATCCATATCAATCACTCCTGACCTTAATGGGAAGTAAAAGATTTGTATTATTGTGCTATCAAATGTAGCCAGGCAGCTTGGAAAAAAACAACATATATAGAAAGTGCATGTATTTCAGCACTGTCTTGCTGTGAAGCTATAAGTGATTATAAAGAGATTCCAGTGTAACAAAGCAAACGAGGAAAAGTTTTTTAGTTAGTAGCTATTCTGAAGAGACTCACTGATGCTCTGAATTGATGGTGTGTCACCTACTAACTTCAGTAATGTGCTGGTCTCAGTACTAAATCAGGAAAGCAGTGTCTAATGGCTGAGTCTGACTGTTGAAATCACTGTTTCTATGGAAATTTCTACAAGGGAAATCCAGGGGACTGAATGGCATGAAAATCTTGATGGAACATCGTGGGTTTTCAGGGATGCTGCCGAGATGGGTCATTCTGCCTGAGGTGCTGGTGTAAATTACATACTGGTAACTTAAAAAGCTGACTCTGCTTATCAACAGAGGAAATGACCACAAAAGACCGGTTACTGGAAGATGAAAGGAGGGAGGAATTAAGTACTTGGCAAGGAGTGAAAAAAGCCAGCATCTGCTACAGCATGAGCAAAAAGTGAGTTTGTTTATTTCCCTATTGTTCAACTGAATCTGTTCACGATCCCATTGCTTAGAGAACTCCTTCATGTGGAATCACAATATCAGGGCTGTCAAACAGTGTTGAGGTGTGGTATTCTTTCGATTCAGTCAGGGGCTAAACTATGCAGGGCAAGCATTGGGAAGTGACTGAGATGAAGGTTTAAGTTTACCAGCGTGTTGTTTGTCAGGGGACAGAGAATCCCTGCTGGGCTGTGGCTTGAAGCCATCTGGCTAATTGCATAGGAATTTACCCACCGTTTGAAGGTGAAGTGGGGCTAACTGCAGTCATCCAGCTTTCTGTCTCCGAGAACTGGCTAAAAGGAAAGACGACATCCCAACATTAACTATTAAGCCAGCTCAGATGTTGTAATACTCAGATCAAAGGTCTACAGATATCTGGAACATCTATTCAGGGCTTGTGCATCCATCACACGTGGATATATACAAATGACAGCTCACATTAAATGAAAAAGGACCGTACAGTGAGTTTATGAGAATTTCAAAACATATAAATCCAATGTTACATGCAAAACAATGGTGCTTCCTTCTATTGAAAAATCTTTCCTTCCTTTGTCATGAGTCAAAAGTTTAGTACAGCTGATGTATGCCAAACTTATTTGCAAAAGCTGGATTAAAAAAAAAAAAAACCAACACAAAAAACCCCCAAACCTAGGAGCAGCTAACAATAGTGACGCATAAGGGATTGTACTGCTCCCAGTGTTAAACAGATGAGATAATATCAACATCAACATTGTCTCAGGAAACTCTGCATCAGACTCCTGGCCAATTAAGTTATAAAAAGGCAATGAACCAAGATTTCACTTGAAATCTTGAGGGTTATCAGGAAAACCGGTTAAGGGAGGGAGAGGAATATAGCTTCATATCCATGGTTTAGGAGTCTTAATCCAGTCCACACAAACTTTCATGGACTATATCCTACGGATACTTAACAAAGGTGAGGCCCTCAGCTGATGCAAAGTATCCATCTGAGTTTTCTCAAACTACATATATTTCTGGAGACTGAAGTTGTGGCCCTGGAGTTTCTACTTTGTCTTCCAACTGCAATTATGCACAAAGGGAATGGGGTGTCAGATCACTGTGTGCTGAAGGAGAACAGCACTGTGGCTGTTGCACAGACACCTTATTTAGTGTAACAGGGGCTTAGTTCTTAATAGTGACTTTTAGCTAGTTCTGCAAAACAGTTAAATTCATAACACATCATGTCAGAGGAATATCAGAACACTGATTGGGGTGGGTGTGTTTTTTTTTTTTAAGCAACGTTGAATAAAAATAAACTTCCATGTGAAAAATATTTTTAAATAACATTGAATAGCTCTGAATAAAACACTTACAAACAGTTTGGCTGCCTAGGGATTGTCTCCTTGCTGAATTCCACTTTAACTGTGCTAACAGGGACTACACCTGTTTAAAAACAACCAAGGATGTTTCAACAGATTTTTTATCATAGCAAACATGCTGTTTTGCTTTTTCACTCAGAAATTATTGATTTTTCTCCATTCACGCTTTAAAAAAAAAAAAAAAAAAGCTTATCTTGCCTGTAGAGAAGTTTAGTCTGAAAGGCAACATGATGAGGAATCTATGAGCAACTGGAAAATACTTCCTAGAATGTAAATAGCTTGTACATTTTTACTGCAGGCACCTCTGTGCAGCCTTTTAGCAGCGGGACATACCGAGTGCTTTGTGTAAAGAAAATCAGAATCGCTTATGTTCTTTGGCAGATTCCAGATGAGATGAAGTTGAAGACTACTCCCATTTCCCATGAGTATCACTGACATCTGCATCATCCCAATTTTGGTTAAAAACAACAGCCAAGCCCCTGCAAGAAAAATGCCTGAGGGTGAACAACACACAGAGGGAAGCTGTGCTGGAATGATGATTGCCGTGTTGGAAGGTGCTTCTCTCGGGTGTTAAGCCACCAAAAGAAGCATGGTGCTATTTTAGCCAGCTCTAGGCCTATGAATAATTCCAGTGGCTTATTAAGTTTTCACAGAAACTTTAAAAGTTTTAAGTATAGTGCATGCGTATCCATGTGGGTTCACTGTGGCCAGGATCATTTCATTTCCAAGCAACATCCGTATTCTAAAATGTCATTTTTAGCTGTATTTCTAGCTGGTTGTCCGCTCCTCACAAAAACAAATCCCATCCCCTTCCAGCATCATGTTGGCACAAAAACTTAACACCCCACAGCAGCCCATTGTTAACAGCTAGAACACGTCTTCCTCATCTAAAATTATATCCCCTCTTCATCTAAAAATTACAGTAATTAGTTGCAGTGCCCATGCTGGAAGTGGAAACCCCAGGGAAATTTCGAACTGGAACCGTTTGCAGTTATTTCCCAAGGCACACGTTTGGTTAATTTGGGGACAACAGATGATCGGCGGGTGCATTTTTTAAGCGCTTACTAGAGAAGTTGTAAGAACCCCGCTAAGAAGCGGCGATGCCGGGGGCTGACGAGTTGCAGAGGAACGTGCCGGGGTGCCCGTAGGCTGAGGAGCGGCACCTGGCAACAGAATCGCGCCTTTGCCGGAGGGAGGGAAGCAGTTTCGGGAAGCCGCGTCCCCCTCCCCGCCGCGCCCCCCGCCCGAGCCCCGCCGCCGCGCCCGGA
>WEIV01018578.1:441128-555285 GCA_013390005.1 Calyptomena viridis
GGAGAAAGTGGGAGCCGGCCCGGGAAGGCAGCGGGAAAGCGGGGGGGCCGGAGCGTCCTTGGCCGCGGTGCAGGAGGGACGGCGACAAACCCTCGGCTCCCCCCGCCCGCCCATGCCGGGCCGGGAACAATTGCAGGAACTTCTCCTTTACCCGGTGTCCTGACCGCACATGCCGTCTTAACAGAGTTGTGAGGGGAGGGGGCTGTCCTGCCGCTGCCCCAGCTTCCAGGAGGGCAGAATTCCAGGGGGGCCTTCCCCGTGACGGTGCAGTTGTGCCCAGGCCTTTGTGAGCCTCCCCCAGCCCAGCTCGCCGACCACCCCTTGCCCGGCCGGCTCCCGAAGAGGTCGAGCAAGCCCTCCCTCCCTGAGCCTGGGGGAGGGGAGCCGGAGAGGAGAGCGGAGGGGGCAGAGGGAACAAGCTCAAAAGGGGCTGGGTCTGGGAGCTGGACAGCGAAGAAAGGAGAGGGTAGGGATTACAGGAGAATGAGAGCGGAGGGGCAGCCGGGAATCGAGGAGAGTGGAGGGAGCCCTGTCAGGTCAGGAGCAAGATCCTGTGAGCCGGTGCTGCAGCCAGGCACAGGCAAGAGCAGCAGGCTTTAGGAAAAGCTGCAGCAGGATGACTTAGCCAGGCAGGCTGGTTACAGGCTGAAAGAAGAACCAGACATACTTGGTTTAAGTGGCATATATTTCCCACCGCCACCGATGTATCCCACATAGAAGACCTCAGCCTCTTCCCTCTTCCTATACAGATTTAGGATTCACAAGCAGTAAATTCAGCTTTTAGTCATAACACCTCTCTCCCACCAACCACCCACCCCTTTCCTTGCTTTTCGGTCTGAGTCATCTTCAGCACCGGTGCCTGCCTACTGCTCCCTTCCAGGGTTTCACGGCCTCATCTGGAGCTTCAGCAGCTTCCAGCTCATCCTTCCTCCTTCCCTGCCATTTGGCTGCTTTTAAATGTATCCCGCTTCACCGAGTTGGTCTGGAGTGCCAGTGCACCCACAATTACCACTCCATTCCTACTAGCCACAGTAGCGTGCTGATAAAGAGCGTCCAGGGACTGGTAAAGGAGTGCAGGGTGTACATAAACGTGACATTACATTCCTCCCTCCTTTTAAAGAGCTTCTTTATCTGGACATGTGCGGATAGATCAGGACTTTTCCTTCGAGCTGAAAGACCGGGCTGTCGACACTTTCCTCCCTCCCCTGAAGGTAGTTCACAAATACTGGCAGGGACTGCAGTTTGGAGCATGCAGGGTCAATGCAGAGAGAGAGAGAGATGCCGCTGCAGTAGGAAGACCTTCCAGTTTTCTCCATCCCTGGGATTTTGAGACAGGACTGCGTGCCGCTGGTGCTGTCGAGAGCCAGCGGGCACAGGCTTCCGGCAGGCAACAGGTTATCCGTAGCTGTGCCGAGGGATGGAGGCAGCCGGCTCCCCCCAGCCTCCGGCCGCTGGCGATAAATCAGGTGCTGCTCTCCTTTGTCATGGCCGAGACAAAGCAAATAAGCCAAGGTGTGTGACTGTGAGCATGTGTGTGTGTGTGCACAGAAAGGGAACAGAGGCTAGCAAACATGGATTCCTCTCCCGGGTGGCTGTGCAAAGGAATGAAAGGTTTGCATGAAGGTAAGGAGCCCTAATCCAGCTGGAGTGGTACACTCTGCTCTTGGAAAGAGAAGAGGGGGTTGGGAGGTGGAGGGGCCAGGGTAGGAGACGGAGTGCCAAATGGGGGGCAGGAAGCAGGGAGACAAAAGTGAACAAGAGAAGGCTCTTGTCCCCTTCTCTCCCCTCCCTCCTCGAGGTGGACTGAGAAATTTCTAATCAGCACTTGCAGTTCCTTTCCTCCCAGCAGTAATTCCTCTCTGTCCTTTGTTTGTCTTGAGTTTTTGGCTCTTGCATTTATCTTTTGTTTGGTTTTGCGCATTGTGAGTTCTTACTGCAATTTCAAAAAATCCTGCATGAGGTACAATGGATTTGGTTTGACTTCTCCCGTCCTCTCCCACGTGCCTAAAGCTGGTGTTTTAATAACAACAGCAAATGGATGAAGAGCAGGTTGTCCTTTATTCCTTCCTGTGAGGTCACACGGGTTAGGATATGCGTGGGACTGTGTTCTCATTCTATAAAAAGAAGATAAAATTTGCTGACTATCTTTAAGTCCCCGTGTAAAACTGGTTCTTTTAAACTACCAAGTGCAGCTTGATTCTGGAATGAATCCTCTCCTTGTGTTTATCATTATTATTAATAATGATGTAACTTCTAATACATTTAAAACTAGAGAAAAGTGTTGCATTGAAGACTGAGCTCCAGTTTTACATACAGAACAAGCAGAGCAATATTATTCCATTTCACAACTTGGACTACATTTGGAAAGATTACAGTTAGAAGACTGCTCGTGTTAAAATGTGCATCTTTTCTCCCTGTTAAGTAATTTTTCACCAGTAATTTAGGACTTGATCCTTGTTTACTCTCCCTATGCAGTAGAGCCACTTCAATGCAATAGTGTACTACAGAGGCAGGTGGATTTAGTACCTCTGCTTCCTCAGCCACAGTTCAGGAAAGCAGGCAGAGGGGACATGCTAGAGCACAGTTGTGCTTTGCTGTTTCCAGGCCAGCTGAGCACACTTCTTGGGAAGGCAGGAAAATGGATGGACTGTTTCATCTATCTTGATTCAAAGTGTTCATCTGACTTCCCTTGCCTGGCTTCATGGAGCATAAGTGTAGTATAACTATGAAGAAATCTAACAGTTTTCTTAGATTCTATTCCCATGGGGTCACCTTGAGTGGGACTGGCACCAGTGGAAATCCCAATGCTATCCCAGGGACAGGTGTTACTGCTTGATGTTATAAATCTTGGAGAGACTCTTCCTATTTCTTTTCCCTTGTTGTCAGGTTTCTGGTGGTGACTAGTTGCTGAGTGATAGTTCTGAGAATGAATTCTGGGATACTGAACTAAGACTGTAAACTAAGAAGCATCTGACAGTTGTAACAGCTTTCAGACAGTAATAAGACAGGGTAGATTTGATCTGGTGGGTAGAGCTGAGATAATTCACCTGAGAACATCCAGAGTGACTTTTGTGAGTATATGAAAGGGGCAGGTCATAAGAGAATGTAGTGAGCACAGGGAAGCTGGTAAAGGGAGACAGAAGTCAGGACCATGGGCTACCTCAGGAACAGCACCACAGGGAATGGGAAGAGCAAGGAATAGTTCAGTGTGTACTGCAGTCAGTTTGCATAGCCTGTGCTGTCTTACATGGAGTGTTTTTGTATTGAGGTTCTGTGCTTGTGTGCAAGGCCATGCTTTTCTGCAACTGCTTTGGGTTTTCCCCTTTCCAGGTTAAGCAGTCTAGAGAGCTGAAATTCTTGGTTTTACTATGGAGCTGTGAAAAAACAGCCATGCTTTCATCTCAGCTGCAGCTGACCTGTTCAGGCATTGGTTTCTTGCTTCCAAAAGAGTTGACAATTAGTGGTCATGTAGCTCAGAATACAGGTCTGATAGGAACCAGACCAAGACATCCAATTCATTTCCCAAAAGGCACTCAACGCTATCTCATGGTGATGGCTTTTGCTGATAAATTGCATGGATTGGATTTAGTCCAGCATGAGTAGGCAAGAATCTGTACAACACAATCTCAGTCATCCCACTGGCTCTCCATTCATCAGTTTACACATCTGTTTATCATGTCCGACTTTTTCAGTCTTGAAGCCCAGATCTTGCACTTCCTGATTCAGGCTTGATCTGAGTTTGAAAGTGTGGATGGTGTGCCTGTATTCAGCAGTGGGGGAAAGGACACTTCTAAATGATGTGTAGCAGCCAAGGTGCAAAAACCAAAGATCCTTTTGTCCAACAGTTTATTTTGTTCAGGGAAGTGTTATAAACTACCCTAAGGGCACTGTCTCTTACCAGTGAACATATGCTTTTCTGCCAAAGCTCTTAGGTATAGTCCAGGAGTAATTTTCCTGAGGTGCCTGGTTCAGGGCCCAATGACTTCCATTCCCCTGTGTGCACAACCGCCAATCCTGCCAATAAAGGTGTGTACAAAAAATCAATTTTATTCTGACTAGATGATCTTTAAGATCTCCTCCAACCCAAACTGTTTTATGGTTCTGTACATAAAGGGTGACATAAGGCCATGTAGCCAATGGAAGTCTTTTTGGGATTCATTTCACCTCAGAGAGACAGACAGGCTTCTCTGGAGAGCAAGGACAAAGCAAGAGCCTCAGTTATCACCTCCCAATTGCTTTCTCCCTTTTGCTTGGGGAAGGCGCTCATGAAGATCAGGCTCACAAGGCTCAAATTCGCCCTTACAAATATCCCCTCTGTAATCACTTCCTGGAATTTTCTTTAATCACCAGTGAAATGTATTAGGGATAGCTTGTGTGTAGTGTTGATTGCACAGTTTGAATGCATAATCTAAGGATAGTTTAGGAAAAGAATCAGAAAAAGGAGACAAATTCACATTGCCAATTGAAACAGACAAACCCCATACAATTACATTTTTGCAGTGTGATTATTTTTAAGCTTTTTCTCTGGGAGTGTTTATATACATATATGTACAGGAACCATGAATTCTTTTTGTTTCCTAAGAGTAAGGATATCTGTGTTTTTAAGATGCAGTAGATTAATATTTACAGACCTTTTTCTGGGGATTTAGAGCAGGAAGGAAGGAAAGCAAAATGGTTACATACTCCCACGAGCTAAATCTTTTCTTGTGAAACTTCAAACATTGTGAAATTCGCAATGAACAGGTTGCTTCTCTGGAGTGCGGGAATTGCATTTCCATGATGATTTTGAAGTAAAGGCTAATCTTGCTTTGTCTACATTAATCAAAACATAGCACAACACAATTCAGTTTCTTTTTAGTCCTACTCGTATTAAACTATATAGAGAACTACCATGGTGCTGTCACTGAGCTTGTAATTGTTTTTCACATATTTTACTCTTTGTTGCTCTGCTGTATTAACAACCCAGAGTTCTGCCCTGTGATACATTGAAGGCTTTTCTTATCTTGGGAAGTCTCTTGAAGTTTTTTGAGGTCACAGTTTCTTCTTTAAGGTGAGGAAGTCCTAAGGAGACCATTATCACTCCTGTGCATGGACGTAACTGATCAGTGTAAAGCCACCATCTTGTCTTCAGGCAGTCAGACATCCTGCTGGCCTTTTTGATGGACACTGTTACAGCAGTGACATACTACAAGAATCAGTTCCAATGTTTTTTTTTTTTGGCAGAGGAAATAACAGGTGTATAATTTCCCAGTTCAGCCATATATAATTATATATAATTTGACTTAAATAGATCTAAAGTTTCCACTGCTCCAGTCTCTCAATCCAAGGCACTGTGTTGCTCTTTAATGCTATTCCTGGAAAGAATCCGAAAATAACACTTCAGAAGTTAATAAAGACATTGGGATAGGATATAGAAGATGCCAGATAATTTTCTGCACATCTCTAAAAGTCTTTTGGGTAGAAAAAGAATTCCTGTGTTTTCCCAAAAGCTGCTTTTCTTTTCTTGATACAGACATTCACATGGGGGTAGGGTGGGGAAAGTTAGTCAGATGAGAATTTGCTAAATCTCAGCTAATCATTTATTAAAGCAGTCCTTAGCTTGCCAAACTCATTAATCTCATTAACAGGGAAGGAGGGCTGTGGTGCATGGCTAGCTGAAAGCACAGTGTTTACTAAGCAGTGTACTTCGTTCACAAGAGAAAGATTTAAATATTCAGTGTGTCACTGTTTTATCCCTGAAGCTGAGGTAACGTGATGAGTGACTTGATCAGCTTGTGTCACATGCTGGCTTTGGCCTCAGACTGTGAGGGGCAGGCGTAGAGTTGCCAGATACAGGTCTGACCCAGACCTGTTTGTTTTTCAGGGTGTTCGCCATGTCTCTTGCATTCGGATGCAACCCAGAAAGCACAAGTCTCTGGAGAGGAGAGAATAAGATGTCACCACTTAGTTAACCTTGGGAAGCAAGTGGTGATGTTCTCTTAGAGCCACATGGCTGCTTTGTTTGGTGCCTGGGAAAAGGGGGCCAGGCAGAAACATCCCAACGGCCACTTCCTGAATTATCTCTTTGCCATGGGAAAGTACAGGAACTGCCTCATGGCCCTGCCTCTCCTGTGTTTGGTGGGAGAACACTCCCACTTCAGCGTTTGGATTTGGGTCCAAGCACTTCTGGCAAAACTAATACCTTGTGCAACTTCCACATGGCACAAGTGTGATATCCATGATGCCATCCATTCATTATATGCATAAATATAGCATTTATGTGTAAATGCCACAGCACCCTTGTGCACTTCAGGCCTTCACATAGTAGTCCCCAGGGTCCAGTCCTGCCTAGATTTGTTAGTATCAGTGATCATCTTGACTGTCTGAAGTAAGCTTTCTCCTAGGTTCTGTCCATATTATCTCCTGACTGGTATTTATAGACTTTGTTGTGATTTATAATTTGAACATGGATAACTTGTTGAATTCAATAGCCACTGTTGTTCCAGCATCTTCACTTTCCTTTGGTTCTGAATCCTGAT
This sequence comes from Calyptomena viridis, assembly GCA_013390005.1. Classification (NCBI taxonomy): domain Eukaryota; kingdom Metazoa; phylum Chordata; class Aves; order Passeriformes; family Eurylaimidae; genus Calyptomena; species Calyptomena viridis. The sequence continues at coordinate 447,647 of WEIV01018578.1, forward strand.
TGTGCAATCTCTGCTTCCTTTTGCTTTTCAGGTCTGCAGCTGTCTCCAACCCGACCTTGTCTCTTCATGCCTGCTGTTGTCATACTGTTGATGCATTTATTGCTCTCTGTCTGCTTCAAGCTCCAGTGCTTTAGCCTATGCCATTTTTCCCCCCATTCTAGAGATACCTTCTGTCATTTCACTTTCTTTTGCCAACTTCCATCTCCTTTTTGTCTCTGCTTTCTGGAGTGGGTGAGTTATTTTTGCTGACTCCTCTACATCGTTTCTTAATCTCTTGCAACCTGACTCCAGTTGTTTGAAATTACATTGTCCTGGGCTAAGACACCTTCTTCAGCTTCTTCCAGCTGAATGTAAACTTTTATGATTGTCATCCTGCTTAACCTTCTGCTTCCTATACTTACCCTGATACTTTATCCGTACTCTGTCCATTTTCTTCTTTCTTGGCATTTTCCTTTCTCTTCTACTGTTTTCTGACATCAAGAAGCCTTTATTTGTCCTCACTCTTTCATTCCTCCCTAAGCTTCCCTGAGTCCATCAGTCCCTTCTCCAGATACTGTGTAAACTTCTGCTTTATTCTCTCAGTTGTTTCCTTGTATCTTGTCCTCTTTTTGGCTGTGCACTGCTCTGGGGTGCATGTTAACTGGGTGTAGGGAGCCATGCTCATCAAGATTTTCAACACTGATTCTGGTTCCTTTTTCTCCAGTGTTGTGAGTGCTCTCAGTCATTGCTGCAGCACAAGGAGGGAAGCAATGAAGGGCATGCAGGGGAGGTTTTGGCCATTCCCTTGTGGGCAGATGGAATACCTCCCTCTCCCAAGGGCTCTCTGCTGACATTGCTCACTGAGTCTCAGCTTCTCCCTAAACTACACAAGGATGTGGCAGCAGTCCCATGTGTCTTCTCCGAGGCCTTAATACTTACCAGCTCCAGGCTGCAGCTCTCCTGTCAGCTGGTAGATAAACATTACATGTTGACATCTCTCTCCTCCCTGGGAATGTGAAAAACTTGAGTGTTTGGGCCATTTTTCTCCACACCTCCCACATGGAGCAATTTCTCTCAGTGCTACTTGCCAGCCCCGGGATGAGCTGTGTGATTTGGATCCACTCCTTCATGCATCTCTAGAGATTGGCAGAACAAGCAGCACTAACTAGGCACCAGTGCACAACAGGCTGGGCCAGGAACTCTGTGTTGCCTGACTTACAAAGTGGAGGTGTGATGACACCGAAATTGGAAGGGGGGTGACTTACTCTGCAATGGAGTTGTTATGAACTCAGGATCTGACCCCGTGGCTGACCTGCTGTAGAAGTGAAGGGTGGCCATCCCTAAAATACTTCTTTCTTATCTGTGAACCTGCCACTGAAGCTGTGAATCATCACACCACTGTGTTAGGGCCTCTGTGGAATAAGGATGCTACATTTGGGCCTTCAACACCATCATGCTGTATTTTTATTTGTGGCTGTAGGCTGTGAAAAAAGTGAATTTACTTCTGCTGCCAACATCCATGCTTACATACATTGAGGAGTATTGCACCCTAGCACCTGAAACAGATGGACAATTTTATGTATGTGGGGAGAACGATGCTGTGATAAAATGCAGTAGCTCCCTCTTCAAGCAGTGCCAAGGCATATGATACTCATGTTTTTGTCTTTTAGCTGCAGTGGAGGGGTTGCAAGTCACTGTGCCTGAGAAGAAGAAGGTGGCCATGTTGTTTCAGCCTGCTCTGCTTCGCTGCCATTTCTCTACTTCTTCCACCCAACCAGCTGTGGTACAGTGGAGGTACAAATCTTACTGCCAGGACCGGATGGGAGAAGCTTTGGGTATGGTGACTTCTGGCTTACAAACAATGAGCAAGAGGAACCTGGACTGGGATCCCTACCTGGACTGTGTGGACAGCAGGAGGACAGTCCGTGTCGTGGCCTCCAAACAAGGATCTGCCGTCACTATAGGAGACTTCTATAAGGAAAGAGATGTCAGCATTGTCCACGGTAACTCTCCTACCCTGGTGATGCTTGGTGGGGGCTGGAATGACCCTTAGCAATTTGGGATACTGGAATCTGACGGTAATTGTCCAGTTAATTCCCTTAGAAAAGGCTGTGGGAAGGGAAGTATTGTATGTCAGACGTTCAGGATTCAGCCAACCAACCCTAGACCCAAAGGTAATTTCCTTTGGAACTTCCTTTTATTTGACTCCATGTAAATCTCCAACCCAGATACAGTATTCTTTTTTTTTCCCTTCAGTGAAATGGAATGTTTTTATTCCTGGCTTCTGCATATCACTCTGTATATAGCTTTTCCTTAACAAAGGGGTGCCAGCAAAAGAGATACGAATTCAGTCTCAGCAGGCTAGGTTTTTCTTCCTTACAAATTCCACTGATTTTTTCTCCCAGTTCCAAAATCCCAGAATTATCCTATGCCTCATGTTTGCTTGGCCCTGGACTTTAGCCTACTCTATGACGAACCTAAACCCACACAGCCTTGGGCAGTATGAAAGGAAGAGATTTCCATAGGGCAAAGTCATGTTGGATGGAGATGGGGGGTGGCAGGGTTCTGATACATTTTGGTCTGAGAAGCTGTGTGAGAAACCTTGTCCCTCCAAAGTACAAGGTTTCTGCTTGACTTGGGAGACCTCTTAGTCAGAAGTGGAGATTCCTTTTAGTAGAGAGCACATGATCAGCCCCAGCAAGGAGGAGTGTTTTCCTTTGTCTTCATGTAACCTCTTTGGCAGATGACTGAGGTGCTATAGTGTAGACAATGTCTAAACCCTTCTTTCACAACATAAGTAGTTTGGGATCCCAGCCCACAGGGAATAGGAAGTGAGGGAACAGAGATTGACATTAGTTACCCCTTCTGCTCTTGGCACTTGCAGAGTGAGTTGCCTCTGCAGCATTATCTGTCTTCCCACCTTACAGCCAGAAGTCCTGAGCATGTTGTTTTTTTCCTGAGTACTGTGATATTCAGGATAAGATTAACTCCTTAGTAAGGAAATGAAACGGATTTGAGATACAGAGATGGACACAGTGCATTCAACACTCATTCTTCCTATAGGTGTTGAAGAGAAAGCATAACTTTTCTTTTTTGCCTTCCAGATGCAGACCTGCAGATTGGGAAGTTGATGTGGGGAGACAGTGGGCTCTATTACTGCCTTATTATCACACCAGATGATGTGGAGGGCAAGAACGAGGAATCGGTGGAGCTGCTTGTGCTTGGTGAGCTCTCTTGTCAGATTGCTTTTTCAGCAGGTACCTGATGTATCTTTCCTTCTTGTCTCTTGCTCTCTCTACATATCTCTGGACTATATTACTAAGGGTGTAAGAGCTATGTAAAACAGTCCCTGTTGCACCTTCACCATTGCCTTGCACCTTGTGCAGTCATTCACACCTAGGCAAAGTGGGTGGCAAATGCTACCAAACCAGAATAGTGATGTTTACACCCACATTGCTCACACATTACACAGGTGTAAATGACTGCAGAAAGTGCAGGGCTATGGAAAGTCAGAACCCTTGTTTTTAAGGCACAAAACAATAAACTTGCAGCAAAATGAACACTTGAGACAGTCTTTTAAAATTAGGCACCCAGAAGACATCAAATCCTGTGATTTTTTGCTGTTTTTTAACATTCCTTTTGTCCCACTCTTCTGACCTATGAAGATGTCAAGAAGCACTGTGTTAGGTGTGTCAGTTTGGGAGATTTGTTTGTCTGTCTAATAATACTTGCCTAGTTGGAGATACAGTTTCATAGTGACCCTAGTCAGGTCTGAGCTGGTGCTGCCACAAAAGGACCTGCCCTGTCTGTGGTATGTGTGTTTGGCTCTCTTTTGATTGAGCTCCCGTGAGCAGTGTGGTGAGCAGGATGAGTTTCTTTGCTATTTGCAAGGTAAGGTTTCAGTGATGGCTTCCACAGTCCAGCTCACTGTAAAGGTCAGATAAGCACCTGTCCCAGCTAGAGGAGAAAAGCAGAGTGAAATGGGCTTTTGAGGGACATTCATTGATGTGCCTTGAGCCAGCTGTAGTATTTGAACCCTAGATACTTCAGGAGAGTAAGATGAGTTTTTCCCAATTCACCTTAAGGCCTCCTGATACCAGTGTTTGTCTGGTCAGCATGCTTGCATGGTTCTTGGGTGTACAGATTCTAAACATCCTGTGAAGGAAATGTTAAAAAGTGGGGGTCAGTAGTATGTAGGTGATATGTGGAGGCATATGATAGAATATGTCTATAAAGTGCCCTTGCTGTTCTGCCTAAGGTCAGAGTTGAATTGGCATTTATATTTGGAGCTGTACTTACCATCACAAAATAAAGCATATTGAATGAGTGAGTGACTGTAACTGTGCCATCACCTCTCCTCACCCCTTCAGAGGTCAGTCGAGCAATGGACAATTGGAGTGGAACGTCAGAAAGTAGAAAGTCAGCCTGGTCACTTGCCTGCCTAAGTCCACAGTGTGACTGTGTATCATATGCCAGTTAATAAGAGGCCCAAGACCAACCTGTGTGAGTTCAGGTGAGGTTCCCTCTGACAGGTGGCAGAGGTAGCTGTTACATATCCTCTCTAGAGGACCTGTCTGTGACTGCGTGGTGATGAACTGCTGAATTTTTGTGCTTTCTTCCTCTTTCTGTCCAGGATTTGGTGTCTTCCTCTTATGTGTCTACAACTGTGCTCAGACACCAGTGATGATATAGTGCCATGGTAACAGGAAGAATCTGTTTTTCAGTGTGTACAGAACATTATGTGGGGAGAAAACACAGAAACCCCTTTGCCTGGAGCTGGTTTTGTGTCCCTGTCCCCAGTTTGTTGTGGTTGTGTTGGGAGGAAATGCTCAGCTTAGGCTGTGTTACCCTGGACCACATCTGCTTTTCTGTTAAGCCTGTGGATCTGACCTTGCACTGTATGCAGCACTCGTGCCAAGTTTGGCAGCAGCATGAAGCAGACTTGTTGTGGGCATACTTTGTTCTGCCTCACGCTGTTAGGTGCAGCTTGTGGATATTTCTTTTCCTGGGTAGTGTGTATGGAGGCCACATTCCAGATTTCAGTGCAATTCTAGGGTGACTTCCCTCCTTCCCCCTTCCCACCTTATTCTTTTCCTTCTGCCTGTACTGTTACTTTTTCTTCCTTTTCTTTTATCTCTGCCCATTGACAGCTAAAGTATAAAACAGCCAGCAGTGAAAATACTATTTGTTAATACTCTAGCATCTTATGGGACATCTTTTATTCCAGCCCACTGCTTGGACGGAGACAATGAGTACAGATGTAGGTTGGAGCAATTCTGCAATCCTAGGGGACGTGTGGTAAAAAGGGTTTGTTTGCTCTTTTGCTGTTTGCTGCTCTTTGGGTGAAACCCAGATTCCCTCTTAGAGGAGTTGGACAAGTGGAGGGATAGTGTGTGAGAGACAACACAATTCCCACAGCACATTACTGTTTGCACCCTGCTGACAGAGGTCTTTCAGATATAATTTACATTGCTTATTTTGGGGTTGCTTTGTGTTTTAAGTGTAAATTAGAATTTTGAGTAGAGCAGTTGCCATGTTATCGTTGGGGTGACAATCAGAACATTGAAGTTAGAGAAAGATGCTGCTGGACAGGGCAGTTCAATAGCACTTAGAAACCTTGAAAGGTCTGAGAGGCAAAAAAATGATAGATACCTAATAGCATTAATAAATTAATGGAAGTTTGTTTAGCTAAAAGTGGAGGGTCCTGCTTTTATACAGTGAATCACACCTTTAAAAATTGGTCAAAAGCTGCTTTATTGCAACTTGGAGCAAAATCCAAAATCTGACCAAGTTACAGTATTTCTTTTTTCTTAGGAAAGGAATTGCTGAGGCTTCCAGTGAACTCTTAAGTAGTCAATCAGCCTGGGTCTGGATGGGATTGCATGTTGGGTTTGTCACCTGGATGTGCCATGTTGACACACAGAGCTGCTGGTCAGCTCTACATCAGAGCATCAGAGAATCCCATGTGCTGTCTTCATTTCAGGCCTATTGCAGAAAAGCATATAAGCATTTATTTATATCCTTTTGTGCTCAGCAAAGCTGATAGGATTTGTAAAGCATACCTGATGTTAAGCATGTGCTTATTTTGTGATTTGCTGAAAAGACCATTCAGTAGCTTTTGCTTGGTCAGTGACTTTAACGCTCTCTAACAGAATTAGTGCAGGTGAGAGAAGAGGGAGAGTAATTTCTGTGCCTCAGAAACCCAGGAGATTGGTAGTGAACCCTCCTGTAGAGTAAGGAGAGAATTTAAATAAAAAAGTGCTATTACACATTTATTATATATAAAATATATACTTTAGAGCTTATTACTCTCTACAAGTACCTGAAAGGAGATTGTAGCAAGGTGGTGGTCAGCCTTTTCTCCCAGGTGTGACATGACAAAAGGACATAGCCTCAAGCTGTGCCTCATGAGTTCAGGTTGGACATCAGAAGGAATTTCTTCACAGAAAGGGTAGTTAAACACTGGAATGGGCTGCCCAGGGAGGTGGTGAAGGGAGGTGGTCATGTCCCTGGAGGTGTTTAAGAAAAGACTGGATGTAGCACTTAGTGCCATGGTCTGGTTGACATTGTGGTGTTCAGCCATAGGTTGGACTTGTGATCCCTAGAGTTCTTTTCCAGCCTAAAGGATTCTGTGATATACGTGTATTTCGATGCCATTTGGAGTCTCCAAACAGGGTGTAAAATGCTGGAAACTGCAGGAACTCTGCTTCTGCTGCAGCAGGACTAGACTAGTACAGACCTTAGCAATTCCACAGCAGGAGTCAAGTGATGCTCTCTGCACTCCTGTGTTTTACTAGAAACATAGAACCTTTGCTGACATTACAGCTGGGCTAGCGAATCCATTTGCAACTTTATATGTTTTTATTTTTTAAAACTCATGTGCTTGAATCTGGAAGGCTGAATCCTAAATTTAAGAAAGTCTACATTTCTGTCATAGTAGTGAGCACCTAATGTCCTGCTTCTTGAAACACAGACAGTGCTATCAATCATATTGTTATTCGTAGCCCCTATGTACTGCTTTTTATATGAGAATGTCAATGGGCTTCACTATAGTAATTCATTGCAGCCTTTCTGAGGGAACTGCACATGTACTAGTGCAGTGGATGCACAGTGCCTGGAGTAACCTTCAAATTGGAAGTACAGGGCAGTGTCAGCAGATACGCCATCCTTCATGTGACCAGCTCACATCAGGAAGCTGTCCAACTTAATTGCATGGGACCGCATATAACCCAGTAAGCCTTCCCAAGAGCTGGAATTTATAAACCAGCTGCAGGGTCCCGTGAAAGCAGCAATACTGCTCCTTGCCAGGATGGTACAGCTATAGGGCAGTGGCTATAGGTACAGCTCGGCACATTGGGGTGCCCTGAGTTGTGTGCATCTGTGCAAGCTTGGCAGTGTTTGTATTCTCAGATTTTACGTAGCTTGGATATGCTTCATGAAATAGTGCGTTCATTTCCAAGGACCTGTCAACTTCTTTGAAGAGGCAGGAAAGGGCTCCACTAATCCCAGTTGTTGGTTTGATACTTTGGTTAGTGATCCATGTGCTTTACTAGACAGCTATTGCCTGCATTATTTTTCCCTTCAGTTGGACAGCAAATGCTACATAAATTATGTATTAGTGAAATATTACTTTACAATTGATCAAAGAATCGTTAAAGTTGGAAAAGGCTCCCAAGGTCATGGAGTCCAACCTTTGACCCAACACCACCTTGTCAACTAAACCATAGCACTAAGTGCCATGTCCAGTAATTTCTTGAACACCTCCAGGGATGTTGACTCCACCACTTTCCTGACCATCCTGTCAGTGAAAAAATTCTTCTTGGTGTCTAACCTGAAATTCCTTTGGCGCAGCTTGAGGCCATTTCCTTTTGTCCTGTCACTAGTTGTCTGGGAGAAGAGGCTACCTGGCTACAACCTCCTTTTTGGCAGTTGTAGAGAGTGATAAAGTCACTGCTGAACCTCCTTTTCTCCAGGCTAAACAACCCCAGCCCCCACAGCTGCTCCTCATAGGACTTGTGCTCCTGTCCCTTCACCAGCTCCATTGCCCTTCTCTGGACCCGCTCCAGTGCCTCAAAGTCCTTCCTGAGGTGAGGGTGCCAGAACTGGACACAGCACTTGAGGTGAGGCCTCACCAGTGCTGAGTACAGGGGGACAATCACTGCCCTGGCCCTGCTGACCACACTATTCCTCATACAGGCCAGGATGCCACTGGCCTTCTTGGCCACGTGGGCACACGCTGGCTCATGTTCAGCTGCTGTGAACCAGTACCCCCAGGTCCTTTTCCACCGGGCAGCTTTCCAGCCACTGCCCCCAGCCTGAAGGGCTGCAGGAGGCTGTTGTGGCTGAAGTGCAGGACCCGGCACTTGGCCTTTTTGAACCTCATGCCATTGGCCTCGGGCCATCGATCCAGCCTGTCCACATCCCTCTGCAGAGCCCTCCAGCCCTCCAGCAGATCAACACTCCCACCCAACATGGTGTTGTCTGTGAACTGACTGATCTCTGTCCGCTCATCCAGATTATTGATAAAGAAATTAAACAGAACTGCCTCAATACTGAGCCCTTGGGGACCCCACTAGTGATCAGCTGCCAGCTGAATGTAAGTCCATTCATCACCACTCTCTAGGCTGGACTGTCCATCCAGTTCTTAACCCAGCCTGGAGTGCACCTGTCCAAGCCGTGGGCTGCCAGCTACTCCAGGAGAATGCTGTGGGAGACAGTGTCAAAGGCTTTGCTCAGGTCCAGGTAAATTACATCCACAGCATTTTCCTCACCCACTAGGTGGGTCACCTGGTCATAGAAGTTGATCAGGTTGGTCAGACAGGACCTGCCTTTTGTAAATGCATGTTGGCTGTGTCTGATCCCCTGTTTGTCCTGTACATGCCACGTGTTTGCACTCAAGATGATTTGTTCCATAACCTTTCCAGGCACCAAGGTCAGGCTGACAGGCCTGGACTTCTCTAGATATATCTTTTAGAACCTCAGTTTCTCCCGTTGTTATGCTTTAAATAACAACAATTAGCACCTGAGGTTTTTGTTAATTTCTGAAGACAGTTAGCACTTAACAATTGGTAAACTGACATCTTTGGTAGTTTGTATGACCAGCCAATATCTATACAGGCAAACCCCAAAATTTATCAAGTCTTAACATCTATAGGTAAAAAAGAATGTAGATACATCTACACAAAGCATATTGTACAGTAATTAATGTACTAATAGAGACATGCTGGCTTTCAGAGAGGATAAATCTCTACTGGGACATATGTGTATGGCGTGCAATGCTAATAAGGCAGTTCTTACTCAGCAAAGTGACTCAATAGCTGGTATAAATATAGCCAGATTTAGAGTCTCTTCTGTGCCAGGAGAGACTGTATTATAAAAGTTGACATGATTTTGGAGATTGAAAAGTTCTTGGCAAAATTTTCCCTTACAAGACACTGGTTTTAGGATTTTGCTCTGATTTGCTGAAAAGCTGCCAGTAGCCTCCGAGCCAGTGCTTGGTCACAGGAGTTGGCAGAGGTATCAGTGCTGTTGGCCATGTTTGGGGATGAGAGGGCCAGATCTCAGTCGGGGATGTGCCCGTAACCAACTTCACAGGGAGGGCTCGCTGACCTTGAGCTGTGCCTTCAGGACCAAAGGCTGGTAGTGCCAGCAGGTGAAGGAAGTGATTGTCACAGGAGCCTTCTGCTTAAAAATCCAGGAAAATTGTTGATGCCAGGAAGGCTGCTCATCATCATCTACCCCCCGAGTGCTTGTCCTATCCTCCCTAGGCACTGCTCTGCTGCCCCAGACCACTGTGCTGCTGTAATCTGGTTCCAGTCCCCCTCGTCCTAGCCAAGCCCACTCCTAGTTATTTATTTCACACTGTTTAGAAATACTACTTGTTGCCAAGGTTTTTTACCCCTCTTTTCCTCCTTATTTGCCAGCGACAGCCACACGCTGCTCACAAAGCAGACTGGTGTGATTAAAAGACCTTGGTTACTAAGGTAGCTATGGCAACAGCCTCCTTGGAGGTCTTTGTTGCCTGCTAAAACTTTGATCTCCAAAAGGGGCTGCTGCTGTTTCTCCCTCCAATTGAAGAGAAGGACGGGAAGGGTAAAGTTTACTCCAAGCAGAGGGAGCATGAAGAACTCATTGCAGAGCCATGCTCTCCCAATAAATTTCACAGCAGCCTCCTTGAAAAAGTATCTGATTTACAAGGGCCACACTTCCTCTTCTATGCTTTCCAGCCTCCCCTCAGGGCAGTGTCCCGTGCCAGCAGCCTCTTGCTGTGACATGGCTCGGCACATTTTTCCACCACTAAGAAGGAAATAGTTCCCTCTGTAGCTGCTTCATCCCATGGTTCCTGCAGCAGGTAGAGCTGTGGAAGCAGCCTTCAAACAGGAAAACGGTTCAACAGTTATTCCCATAGTTACCCAATATTTATCACATTTATGCAATTGCCAGTATTTACCATGTTCCCATATTTACCCAATTGCTGTGTTTCTGACTGCACCTGCGCCTGCTTTATTCATGCCATCATTTCTTTTCAGCTGCACCACTTACCCTAATTATTTTTGTGTCTCTCCTCTGCAGACTCTCTGCTAATTGTCTGCTTGACTCCAGGTCTTCCCTGATCCGCTGCTATTTGCCCTCCCGCTCTTGTCGCCTGCCTGCCTCCTGTGTATTAACTCCCGTCCTCGCTCGCCTCTGCTGTGTCTCTGCACCTCCTGGAGCCGCTCTGCATCCCCTCAGCTTTTCCTCTCCCATTCCTCCTGTGCTCTACCGCTGTGCTCTGCCAGAGCAGATGGGGGGCTTGGGGGCTCCCTTGCACTTCAAGGCTGGCTGGGGCCTGGGGCGTGTGAGGTGCCTGGTGAGAGGCCACTTTGGGCAGGTAAAACCCCATAGCAGCGTGGTGGGAATAGAGATGGCACATGTCCCAAATCCTTGCTGGAATGAGGACAAGCTCCTAGCTCTGACCCAGTCACCTGGGGCAACCCTGGTAAACGGGGCCATTGTCTATTCCCTCTTTTCCCCTGGGAGTGTCTGCTGGGGCTCAGTGGTGGGAGCTTGCACAGAGGACATGAATCTTTTGTGAATGGGGGCACAGAGCTGTGACTTGGCTTGTGCCCAGCCATGTCTTGGAGTGCCTGCAGCCCTTTCTCAGGTGGGCAGAGCTGCTGGGCAGAGGTGGTGTGGCCAGGTGGTCTCTTGGCAGGACATTTTACAAAATTGTTTCCTCCCCACCCACTGCTATCTAGCCCCAGCCTCCACCTTAAATTTTCCTTAAAAAGTAAATAACTAAGAGAGAAGTGAGGTGAGTTTAATGCCCATGGAAGGAGCATCCTAGGCATGGTGAGCTGGATGGGTGCTGGCCGTAGGTCCTGTGACCACCTCCTGGCTGACGTTACAGATATAGGTCCAAAAGGAAACCCTGCTTGGTCTCTGTGTTTTGGGCACTGGGGTGCTGTCTCAGGATCCCCTCTGCTGGCCTCTGCCTCATGTGTGGGCCAGGCTTGCACAAGGCAGGAGGTAAGAGCCAGTTGCAGCCCTTGGTCCCCTGAGCCACTGCTCAGCAGGGATGGGGGTTTTGCTCCACTTGTTGCTGGCAGCAGCAGCAGAGTGAGGAAAGTTGCCTTCAATGAGGGACGGTGGCGAGAGCCTCCCGTTGCTGGGGCAACCGCGGTCAGGCTGAGCTTGTTGGTTTCCCTAAAGGAATAGTGTGGGGAAGGGTTATCAGAGAATTAATTCAGCCCAGGGGGGAGCAGGGGCAGAGCTGTGGAAAGCTGCTGGGGGCACAGCAGTCCAGAGGCATTGTGCTCGCTGGCTGTCAGCTGGGATAGTCAGGGCAGCAGAGTTCAGCCTGAGCTGTGGTGGGGTTTGCCCAGGCTTTGTGCATCCCTGCTGGTACCTCTGAGGCCCCCAGGACTGTGCAGGCAGGGCACGGATGCAAATTCCCTCTGAGGAGCCAAACGAGCAAATTTCCCTGTACAAGCAGGGAAATATGCAACTTGCTCTTAAGTAGCACAGAGGAACTACTTCAGTTGTCTTTTTAAGGACTTAACAAGTTCTCAGACACTGTTATTTTTGAGGGATGCTTCTCCCTTGGACATGTAGTTCCTCTTGGGAATCAGAAGGTACCATAAGACTCAGCACTAGCAGAGTTTGAGGCTCTTCAGGTGGGTTCAAAATAAAGCAGGCACCTCTTTGGTGATGGCCATTTGAGGTGGAGCTTCTGCTCTTTATAGGTGTCACTCCCTTACCTCTGTTAACACAAATTCAAGCCCTAAATTAGCTATATACCTCCAGCTGTTTGTCCATTGGAATCTGCTCTCAGAGTAGGGCTGCAGGTGGGCTTGTGCAGAGTTAATAACACATGGGATAATATATGCTCGTGTCTGTCCATATGTTCTGCATGCATATGGTTCATGTGTGTGCTGTTCATGTATGCACACACACACAGAGGCCTGTGAAAGAATTGCGTAATTTTTTTGTGAAAATAAGGAATGTACTTAATATGAACGTGGAATATAGTGTAAATCTAGGACACTGTCCTACAGGGCATACATTTGGTGCATGTGTCTGGAGCCCACCTGTAGCACCAAGGATTTAAGCCACACATATGTTGTATACATGTTCATATGTTTTGTGAGCAGAAGGCATACACGAGCACTAGTCATGTGTGGTTTGGACACGTGATCCTTGCAGAAAATGAATTGCAAAGGATGTCATGAAACTCTTTGTAAATGTAGATGAAATTGCTGCACCGGACTGGTGGCAAGAGTCCTTCCTCAAAGTGGTAAATGGGGAACAATTATGTGAAACATCACCATGCTGTCTTTTGCTAAGAGTTCGGGACCACCTCATCATGATGGGCGTTACTGTGAGTACTAGTCAGCTTTGATGAGTTGCAACTGGCTGCAAAGCATTGCCTGCAGTCAGAGTATGTTCATTATGGCTCCAGCAGGTTTCCTTCTGGATTTTTGATCTCTACAGAGCCTCTGCTGAAGCACTGAGAAAAAAGGGACAGTGGGAATTTGATTGTAATATGCTTCAAGGACATACTAGAGGCCAAGGAAGTTGGGATCCAGTTCATCATGGTGTCTGCTTAGTGCAGGAGCTGAAGGAATTGTGGGGAGGTTAAAGGTAGCTTTATATGACCTTTGCATTGGCTTACCCTTAGCTGCATGTATGTCCCTCTTCAGAGTGCAGCTCTCCTATGTATTGCATGTCTTTAAAAATCCAGTGTGATCCTGGTGCTCTTCTATAGAAGAGTTCACAGCACAGCTGCACATAGGGCTCTTCTGCCAATGCAGGTGTTTGTAAATCATAGCTGAACACTGTGCAGGATGTTTGCTGTGTGTTGGAAATATCCCAGACATTCAGTGCCAAAACAAATAGGCACTAGGCTGCCTTTGGCTTGGATTTTGTTTGTATTTGGTTCTAAATTTTGGAGTTGACTTGCTGTTTTTTATTTTTCCCTTTTCTTTTGCAAAGTGACTCCACAAATTTCTACATGAATCCTTCCCTGGTTGATCCGCTTCTTCTGGGAGTTGTCCTTTATCACACAGTCTCACCAAGTTCCTTGTGCATCTCCAAATAATTAGCACATATGCACAGTCGTGCTTCAAGGCTCCTTTCCAGGAGTTGTCTGTGTGCACTTGCAGAGCCCCACATTGAGAGCACCACCCACAGGTTTTGAATGCATGTGGTTGATTTACCAATGGCCTTGGGTTAAAGATGTTTCACATCCATAGAAACTATGTCAGTACATTTCAAAAGTAAACTAAGTCCTTCTGTTTGAGGGCCGTTGTGTATTTCCAGGAAGTTTTTGCACGTGTAGAGCATATCTCCAGAAAGATGTTACCATGTAGCCATACTAAAGGGACTCCTTTTCTTGCCATTTTATGCCTAGATTGGAGAAGCTCTGTTCCAGATTCTTTCCCCTCCAGCTCTGCTGATAAAGATAAAATGCAAGGACACAGCAATGGCAGAAGTGCAGAGGCAGACACCAGGCATCAGGCAGGATGGCATCTGTGGTTGATAGGAATTCACATAACACAAGAATGCAAGTGGGCTGATGAGGAAGGGAACTGGAGGCTAAGGCAGGGGCTGGGGAGTGTGTTTTTCTTGCAGTAACCTCTCTCCTTGTTCTCCTCCTTCTGTCTTTTCTAGGCAGGACAGGGCTGCTTGCTGATCTCTTGCCCAGTTTTGCTGTGGAGATTATGCCAGGTATTCAGTCATTTCACCTTTCAATCACCCATTCCTCTGTCATCTTGTCTGTTTATCCTTCTGCAGCATCTTTATGTGGTGTACGTTTCACTCGTGTGTGTGTTTTATCTGGGGATAAAAAGAGAAAAGCCTGTCGCTTACCAGGAAAGTGTGTTGGGTTCAGATCTGAGGGAGCTGATGCTGGGCCATGTTGGGAGCCAATATAAAAATGGTTGTTGTCATGCCAGGATCAACGTGAGAGCAGAAATGCCAGTGCTGTTTTGAGGAGGTTTTGTATCAGCTTCTCTGCTCTCCCCTGCTCGCACTAAGGTAAAGCTGCTCCAGCCCACGAGACCTTGGCAGCCCCATGTGGCTCTGCACGTCAGCTGCTCTTGTGCAGTAACCTCAGCTCCCCAGACCCTGGCCTGTGGTACTGCTATAGCCATTGCCGCAGATGGTGGCACAGGAGGTGCTAGGAATAGAGCACTGGTTAGCAGCCCGTCAGTGGCACAGCCCCTCTTGTGCTGCACGGTCAGGGCCTCATCTTGGAAACACCAGGTGGTTGGAGCAGACGTGAGAGCTGCATGCCCATGATAAATCCCTTGCTAGCCAAACTAGCGAGAGCCACCAGTTCTGGCACTCCTTGCAGAGGAAACAGAGATTGTGCAACAGATTGTCCTTGAAAGGGAAAAGCTGTGAGAACATTTAGCCCTTGAGTCATCTCATCATTCCCTGATGGTGCTCAAGGAGCATTTCTTTCACACGTTTGTGCAAAGATGCAACTCCACATAAATGTGTGAAGCTATTTTCGAGTCTGTCCCAGAGATGCAAATGGAGAGAAGGCAGACACTCGCCCACCTCCTGTGTAACCCAAACCTCCCTAGAATTTCTGCATGGCAGGACAAGGATTGGTCTTTTCAGCATAGACAGTAGTTGATTCTCTATTGTCTAACACCTTTTTTTCCCCATTATTTACAATTTTATTGCATGGGTATAAAATTACTGTGTGTTGCCCAGATAGTTTTCTGATATCCTCACTGCACAGGCAAACAACAAGAAAATGTAAGATGCAGCAACAAACTACATTTCAGCTGTTAGCATTGCCTGTTACTTGAATAAACAGAAGTAGATGCTGTGAGTCCTGCAAGCACAAACCAGTAGTTTCCAGGCAGCAAGGACATAAGAGCATTTCAGCATGGTAGTCACTTGAATCTCAGCGTTACACAGTTGTATCAGGAACTGGTTAAATACCAGTTTTGTGCATCAAAGAAGGTGTCATCAGGCTCTTCTGCTGTTTTCTTGACCTTATCAGAGAAGCAAGTGGTCTAACTTCCTGTGAAGTAAAATCTTTCCTGACTCACAGATCCTTGTGGTTGGGACGCTGATTTCAAACATCCACTTCTGGTGCTGAGTAAGTATCTGGCAATGTGCAGTGTACACACTAACCTGACCCCTTTTTGTACTACTAAAATGTTTTCAGGGAGATCACAGATACACTTACGATTGACTTGGTGTCTGTTTTTTCCCTCTACCAAGCTTTTATTCTTTATGGAGTGGTTGTGAACTGTTCACTAATAGCTCTGGAGATGTGATATCTGAGCTTCATTGCACAGCTGTGGCTGGCCACTTCTGTCATGGCACCTTCTCTTTCACCACCTTCTCTGTATCCATGGTGCTTGTAGAGAACAAGATGAGAACATGACAAAAGGGAAGGCCACTGACTTGTTGCCCTGCTCAGATTGGCACAGATTAGGAAATTCAGGACTGGAAAGGATAGTCTGGCTTGCTTTTTGCTTGCCAGCTCCAGCACCATGTAATTTCATCCTTTCCATAAGCTTAGCAAGCTTAAGCATAGTCTGAATTTGGCCTTTCTCTTTCCCATTGGATCCCTTTCTTTGATGTGCTTCTTTTAGCTTCCCTCTACATTGCTGATAGCCTATTTATGTCCATTTATGTAAGACCTTTAACTGTAATACCTGCTTTTCCTCCTGAATTTGTCCTCCTAGCGTATTTATGGGCAGCAGCTACATCTGCCCTCAGCCTTCTTTTTAACAGACTAGTGCAGCAAGCTGCAGCTCCCCTGCTCAAGGCAGGCTCCTGAGTCCCTTCATCCTCTCAAATCCCTGCTTTGCATCAGCTCCAACCTGAATTCATCTTTTCTTGTACAAAGATGACCAGAGCTGTGCAACATCAGTAACATGAAGTTACATGGAGGGGAGACCTTGTATGATGGCATTAATACTTCCTTAATGCTACTGGAAATTTCTCTGTTACTGGACATATGTTTACCATTTTTTGTGGCTGTATTACATGAGTTGTGACAGTTACCCTATAATGCAATAGTATATTGGATAATTTCTCTTGTTTTTCACTTGTTTTCAACTAACAAAGTCTTGCTCTGCACAGAAGTGGTTCTCAATCTTCGAATGTGTGACCTTGAAAGTATTGCTGCATACCTTGAAATTCAGAATATCGCTGCATTTCATATTTCTTTCTGTAGGTCCAAGGACAACTGGCCCTTTGTATGTGTCCCAGTCTTCATCTTTACTGACAATGCATCCCTACTGCTTACTGTCAAGGCACATTAACACATTCTTATTTTCTGTGTCAGTGTAATTAATGAAAATATTAAGCAAGATAGCTGCTAGAACTGGAACTTGAGGAACTGTGTCAGTAATCTCTCAGCTCTTGCTTTCCCATTCATGAATGCTTGCTTCCCTTCTGCTGTTTCTTCCTTGTTAGCTGAATTTTTCTCAGCATACAGTAAGTTCACTTAAAAAAAAATTCCACAGGGACCAAAATTAACTGCAAATTTAAATGAATTTCATCTTTTTCATCCAAAAAAGCAATAAACTATTCAAAAAAACCCCCACATTTTTCACTTCACACTTACGAAATGAAGTGTTTTGATTTGTAGATGCCAGATCTTTGACTGACATTTTTTAAAGGAAAATTTAAATTCTAGATTTAAAATGGCATTGAAAAAAGGGGAATTGTTTGTAAAAGAGTTAAGGAAAACTCCAGCAAATCAAAGAATCATACTTTTGTTCAAACACCATGCTGTGTATGGATCAAAAATGATGCTTCTTATTTTTGTGTTTTATTAGAAAATAGGAAAAATTCTGTTTTGATTGGTCCAAGCGGAACATTTTTTCTTGGCTTTTCAGCTTAGTGACACAGGTGAGAATTGCACTGTGTTCCCAGTGTGACTCTGTATGCACATTGCAATCCTTGTATCAATACTTCGTATTAAATAATAATGTACCAGGAGACCCCTTAGTGAACTCTGGACTTCTGTTTGGAAACAGTGGACTGCTGCTTTTTTTCTCTGGGCTGGAGATAAACCCTACCCCACTGCAAAGCAGCCCCACCACATCTTTATTTGTTTTTTTACCATTTTTCCAAGATGGTTGAATAACAGCTGGAGTCTCTTTCCCACCAGTGATCTGGCTTCTGGACAGGTTGCTGCATCTCTCTGACATAAAACGAATTCCAGGCTTCCTGTATGTTCAGAATCCTGAAATTTCTTGGTCCGGACATGTTCACTGATCATTTCCTTAATCCGTGGAATTGCTGTGTGGCTGTAGGTGCAGCCCTGTGCACACAATCCCCTGGAAAGTGCAGAGTGGTCAGATGCAGATCTGGGAGCTGCCCCGGCACAGGCTGGTCCCTGCTCCCACTGCACGTTTCCTAGCAGCAAAGTTTGAGAAACCTTTTCTCCTCCCCCTTCCAACTCCATCCTGGTTTTTGTGAACCAGCTCTTCTGTGCTTTCATTTGTGGGGTGTTTTTCAGCTGCTCCCTTTTGGGGCTTGGCTCAGACATCATCTGAGGCTTCAGTGGGGTTAAAAAAAACTGTGGTTGTTAGGTTTCCTGGCTGGCTTTGGTGCCTGAATAGGATGTTGGTTCGGCACATTCAAAGGAATAATTGCATGCGTGGGCCTAGCCGTGAAAGGGCAGGCCTGGCTCATTTACTGGGCTATTTATAGCATGCTTTTCACCATCGTTTGTCCCATTAAAACCAGAATGTGGGTAGGAAACAAACACATTAGCAGGGCATGAACATGGCCAAGAAGAATGAGTCTTTGATGAGATCCAAGTGCTAATGGGGCATGTCCTGTGCCATTTGTACAGGTCTCTTGTAGGGTGAAGGGTTTCTGGGCTGGGAAACCAGAGCTCCTGCCTCTGTGCTGGTCACCTCTCAGCAGAGATGCTGCCAGAAGGGACCACATTTCTGTAGCTCCATTTCTCGCTGTCATGTGCTATTTCTGCTTCAACACAGAGGAGGACATAGTCCTTAGGCCCACAGGGAGTCACTCCACTTCTGTTCACCTGTCTGTTTTGCCCCTGTGCTGGTCTCAGCTGGGAGGATGTTCCTGATGTTCCCTTCCACAGCAGTGTGCAATCCTGTAAGTATCTCCCTTTCTCCCCTTGTTTTCCAGAGTGGGTCTTTGTGGGCCTGGTGATCCTGGGGGCGTTCCTGTTCTTCCTTCTGGTGGGGATCTGCTGGTGCCAGTGCTGCCCACACAGCTGCTGCTGTTACGTCCGCTGCCCCTGCTGTCCTGAGTCCTGCTGCTGTCCCCGGGCACGTGAGTGACCCTGTCCAAGCCTGGTGCAAATCTTCTGCTCCCTGGCAGAACAGGAGGAGAATCTGCTTATAATGCTTCCTTTGCCCTGAGCACTTTGCTTGGCTAAAGAACTAGTTCTTAGGGAGTGAAGCATCTGACCTATTACTCAATGGTTGAGCGCTCAAAGTTAATTACAAATGTAATTCCCTGAGCCCTCCCTGCCTTGGCAGCTGTGGCTGCTTCTCCAAAGTGTCATGCTCCCATTCCAAAGTTGTTGTTGTATCAGTGAATGTTGTGGGTCAGAGCTAAGAGCATCCTGGGAGGTTTCCTCCTGGCAATGCAAAGCAGCTGCCCTCTACAACAGTGCAAAATCCTTGCAACCCAGCAAGGTTTCTGGTTGGGCTCAGTCAGATCTGTCAGGTTTCATGAGTCTCAGCCCTGCTGCTTGAATCATCAGTTACTTTTAAAGCTGAACTAACTCATAGTAGTGGTAGTGATGACTGTAACACTCTAGAGTGTCTTTCTGGGCATCTTGCAGTGCTCATCTAACCTACTGTGTGCATTTCTTAAACACCACTCAGTGCTTTTTGAGGCTTAGAGAAATTCAGGTTGGTCCTTTTTAATTCCTTTGTCCAGTTGTCTCCTGCTGGGTTGTCACCAGTGTTGGTGATGTGCAGGTTTCAGCCATGTGCTGTGTTGGTCTGTGGGGGGCTGGTGTGACACTGACTCTTATTCTTTTTCTTTTTCAGTGTATGTAGCAGGCAAAGCTGCAAAAGCCGGGTACCCTCCTGCAGTCTCCGCCATGCCAGGTCCATACTACATCCCCAGTGTTCCTGTAGCTGGTGTTCCATCTCCTGCTGTGCTGAGGGACAAGTCACACCCCCCTCCCTTAGCCCCAAGTGACTCCGGTGGAGGAAGCCAAAATGGTAATTTGCAATGCCAGGCACAACGTTCAGTCCTCTTTCTGGGAGCAGGGCTGGGAAAAGGGAGGAACAATTGTCACTGATCAAGTGGTGTGAGCAGAAGAATCAAGGAGAAACTGCATTTTAATCCTGTCTCTGACAACCACATTTGCATCCCTTAGGGCCACATGGTCCAAGTTTTCTGGTGCCATCAGCACAGAGTCAGTTTGTGGGTGCCTAATTACATCAGCAGGGAATGGGAGGCCTAATTCATATACATGACCCCTCTCATTACTGCTGCAAACATTCTCTTGCAGAGGACAGAAGGATGAAGATGATTTTAGGGGAGCAGAGGCAGCAGCCATTTTCCCCTTAGACTTGATGCCTTGCAAGCTGCTTTCTCTTTGTAAACTGCTCTTCCTACCCTCTGCAGGGCACTGCTTGTTCTCTGGCAGCAGTTTTTGCTGCTGTATGTTTTACTGTTCCCATGGCATTTTGGGCAAAGGAACCTACTCCCCTTGGTGTTTCTGCACAAGAGCATTGGGGCTGGACCCCATCCTTTACCTTACAGAAATCAGTAGGTCACTTTTTTGTTCAGCTTTTGCATTTGTGAGGTGTGAGAGATAAAAAGCTTCTAACTAGAAAGGAGTTGTGGATCAGTGTCAGACATAGACTGTCAGGATGATGACTCTATCTTGGTGAGGGTCACTTCTGCTGCCATCAAGGAAAAAGAGGGCAACTGCTCAGCCACATGCATTTATGATCACAGTGGCTGTCTAAATTCAAACATGCTGTGGCAGAAATGACACTCACCAATGTAGACTCACCCCTGATCCAGCTACATGTCTGATTTCAAAGCACTGCACTAATTATCAATTGTTAAATTTGCTCATGACAATGTGTTGAGAAAACACATCTGAAAATACAACATTAAGTAGCAAAATCAATTAATTAAGCTTTTGGAACAACCCTACACATCTTTCTGCTGCCCCAGTCAGTATATTAACCTTTCTGGAATTACAAAAAGTATTTTTCTTCAACAATCATGCTTTATTTTACCACTAAAATCAAAACAACTCTGGAACAGAGCATTTTGAAATAGGAAATAAGTCAATTGTTGATCCAAAGCAGAATGTATCCAATTCAGAAACCTTTGTCAGAAAATGATGAATGACACCTCAGTGCTTAATTTTTTTTCTCCTGTAAAAAAATGTCACTGCATGTAGAGTTGGCTGTGGAACTCCAGGGATTTTTTAAGAGTCAGATCACAGCCCCAGTCTTGTCTCTGCTAACAGAGCACAAGTGCAGAATGTAAAACTGTGGGGGAATTTGGTAACCAAATAGAATGGCTCTTAGCATCCCATGATCATTACACAAAAAGATGCATTTATTATATAACCCAGATCAAGTATATCTGAACTCAGTCCCTCACCTCAGGACCTGACATTAAATCCTACATATTGCAAATAAAACATTATCACAAAATTTTAACCTTTGTGGCAAGACAACAGAGGTTCCTATTTTTTTTTGTTTTTAATTAATCTTTTTTTGTAAGAATGTGTACAAACCCTTAGGCTCGTTCAGGCACCTGTTGTTCAAGGTGTTCCTTGAACCGTGAAGCTAAGGAAGGGTTATAGCCTGTATCCTGTTCCTTTTCTCTTAAGTTCCTCCACAATGCTAGAATATTCCCTAATGACAGGCTGTAGAAGAGAAAGCTTTATGTGGCTTTTCCAAACTACTTGTTGGCCAGACAGCAAGCTAAACAAAACAGGTAATGGTTGAGTTTATAATGAAGGTCTTTTCTCAGAAGGAGCAGTAATTACGGTCTCTGTGTCCTCCACACAGCCAGTTTTGGTCTGATCTGAAACTTGGGTTCTTGGGGACCTCAACCTTTCTGTCAAATCCATTTGAAAAAATGGAATCAGAAGTGCTGGGGGATTCTGTAATTCTGGTTGCCAGGCTAAAAACAACAGCCTTTGCCCTAGATAGATTGCGTGCTTATAAATGACCCCTGTGAGAGGATCTGGTGAGCAAACTGAGGCATGAGGATATTTAGAAAATTTGTCTACCATCACATAAAAGCCAGGTGACCAAGCTCTGATGAAGCTTAGGAACTCCGTCCTTAACTTAGGGCTGATCGGGGAAAAAAACCCCAGCCTTTTAGCTCTCTTATTTAGAAGATTATTGACAACACATGACTTAGGATTTATGCTCTATTTTAAATGCAGTGGTTATCTGGAGACTCTTCCATATATTTCTTAAACCCTGCACACAAGGAAGCTTTTGGCCTGGAGCTGGACTCCAGATCTTTGACTTGGAAAGTGTATGAGGATGAGACATCATTTACTTCCTAACCATACTCGTCTGAAAAAAATAGTAGTGCTATCCTTTCTAGGGAGGGAAACAGCTTACAGTTTTGGCTGACTTGGTTCCACCCACAGAAGAATAAAAATAGTGTCTAGTTAAACACAAATTAAACATTAGAAATTTATGAACTGTTCAGGAGAAGAAAATATGGTCTAATAGGGAAGAATGTTCTGTTCCCTTTGACTTCAGTGAATGGTTCTGGACATGTGGTCAACATCTCTGCATCTTTATTTCCTTGTAATTAAAATGGGCCTAAAATTATTCCGGCCCGATTAAAGGATTATGGCAATTTGCAGATAGAGAAGGGTGTGAGGAGGAAGCAATAATATCTTTGGTCTTGAGATGAAGGAATAATGAAGAGATTTAATAAGTTGAACATTTAATATCATTATGAAAAG
Organism: Calyptomena viridis; assembly: GCA_013390005.1. Taxonomy (NCBI): domain Eukaryota; kingdom Metazoa; phylum Chordata; class Aves; order Passeriformes; family Eurylaimidae; genus Calyptomena; species Calyptomena viridis. Next base: position 470,046 of record WEIV01018578.1, read on the forward strand.
TATTTAATAAATAAACACAGAGACAAAATATGCTTCATCTGTAATGGAAAATACTTTTTATGAGCAGTTCACAGTCATCTTTGCAGATATAAATCCAAAATTAATTTCTAGATGCTTGCAGAATTAACCAAGAAATTCATTTGCCTTTTGATACATAGCTGCAATAGGAAATGAAACTAGCATGAAGCCTAGCTAGTTCTCCATCAGTTCCAGGAGCTTTAGATGTTGCCCAAATAAATATTTGGCACAGCTTCAGTGTGAGTAGTAGCTCTGGGGAGACAGACTGGAAGCTGTCTCAAGTTCCTGTTCAAGTTCCCCAAAGGTTATGTGTAGGTCAGAGTAATTTCCAGCTGATGGTTGTTTGCTGGCCTGTGTATAAATGGGGAGGCAGCTTAGCTTGGCTCCTAGTACAGACATTAGAAGAAAGAATAGTGAGAGGCCTCTTTCCTGGCATGGTACCAGGCAGAGGTGAGCCACAATGGTGAGGTGCAGAACTTGCCTTGCTGCTCATGCAGTGCAGCAGGAGCTGTCACTTCTGAGGCCAGGCAGTGCAGCCCCTCTTTACAGCAGCAGCCTCACTCGAGGAGACAGGATGTGCTTCCCATTTTGGAAAGCAGAGACAGGGTTCCTTTACGAAGTTCTGTAAATCACTGTGTGCATTTGCAGCCATTGTGCACACACTCATGGGGATGATAAAGCACAGCAAAATTCCAGACTGCTGTCAGCTAAGCTATCTGGAGCCAAAAGAAAGACCCTGATAGACCCATGTTATGTTTCCACATCTAATATCTTTCCCAAGTGCAGACACACAAGGTAGTACTTCAAGATGTTGACACTTACCTTAGCATGTGCACATTTAAAACCCACAGTAATGCACTTTGCTCCTGAAACAATCTGTGGGATTATGACAGGAATCGTTCACCCCATTTCTATGGCACAGCCATTTCTGAAGCATAGCATGGTTACTTCATAGTGCACAGACACACACAGCAGTTGAGGACAGCAGGTGCCTAAGAATGTCTCTGCCAAGTCCTTGCTCAGCCCACACAGTGCATCCTATGCAACGTAATACTGAACCCATATGTTTGTAGCTTGAGGTATTGTGGTGCGAAGGGATAGAACAGAAAGAACAGGTTGGCTTAATACCACTGTCCAAGTTTTTAAATTGTTCCACAAGAGGAGCATTCATGCAACACTGCACTATTCCCATAAGGGAACGTATTAACACCATGCAAGGGAGACAGGTTTCATTTTGTAGTGCTAAGTGAATTGTCCTTACAGCAGTTCTGTAATGAGGCTGGATTTGAGGGTTGTAGTCCTCTTTTTACCTAGATCTGAGTTTCTATCAATCCTGAAATAGCCACAGGCTGAGACCTTTTTTATTTTCCTCAAAGCCCTGACAGGTGGAGTTCTCTGCTTGCTGACTATAGACCTGCCTTGAGGCAGTCAGGCTATTCTTAGGAGGTGCACGGAGCCAGCCTGCCAGAGCTAGAGCTGCTGTGGCTCCAGGTGTGTAGGGGTCTCTTTCACAGGAATGTGAAAAGCTAAAAAAGCAGTCCAAACCTGCCCTGTAAATGGAGCAATCCCAGGAGTGAAGCACTTAATGTATGTGCAGGACATACCTTTTCTGTAAAGTAAAGCCAGAGCAGGCAGTTTCACAGCTGCCGGTGACCTGATTGGCCTCATCCTTGGATTGAGTATAAATCTCAAAGCAGTGTGATGTGCTTTGTGGGACTTTCTGTATTTCCTTCTGTATTCTGTGGAGCTTCTTCTGCCACATGCTCTTCAACTTGTGTGAGCAGAAATCGTAGGGATGGGAGGGTGGTGTGGTCTTTTGGGTGACTGCTCCCAAATGCTCAGCCACCTGCTTCTCCTGCAGACTGGGAGTTTACAGCCCCCACTGCATAAAGGAAGCCTAATCTTCTGGGACTGCTTCTCCTGTACCATGACAAATTCTTTCTGTAGTGCTGAGGAAGGAGAAATGAGCTCTGCTTTTTTCTCTGCCATCATGTGTGGGAGTTGTTATCACTTTGTGGCAATGACACTGCTTGATGCATTTGGTTGTACAAACTGGGCATTTCCAAACCATTTTTGCTGTTGCTGCAAACTTTTAAAATGATGCAACTGCTTACAACTTCACATCCCACATTTTAGATTAATTTCTTCTGAAGCAGCAACTGAGTCATTGTGTTTTGACTCAGCCTCCCTACCTGCAGACGTGAGCTCAGCTACAGAACCAATGTTGTCGCAAAGTCTCCATGTTCTTATATGTGTTTTCCTCTAATTTTTTTCCCTCTCCCTAGCAGTGCGCAAAGGGTACAGGATCCAGACTGACAAGGACAGGGACTCCATGAAGGTGCTGTACTATGTCGAGAAAGAACTGGCTCAGTTTGACCCAGCTAGGAGGATGCGAGAACGATGTAAGAAACAAGCGTGGTTTGATTTTTTTTCCACTGACTATAAAAAGACTGCAAATTCATAGTTAAAAGTTCACTGGCTTTGCCTCAGGGTCAGCCTCTAGGGTATGATGTCCAAGATATGGTAAAAGGGGCAGTTAAAGTCTAGATTTTAGGTATCTACAGGTACCTTCTGGTTTTAAAGATCTGGTGCTTACCTAATCATTCTTAGTTAGAGCAGGCAAAGTGAAGAATACTGAAAAGCTCATGAAAATTGTCCACTCAGATAATTAAACTTTTGGATCATCAACATCTGAAAAGCCAAGTCCCTACTCATGCCTTATGTAGGTTGTGTTGTGATAATAGCTGGGGTATTGTTTTTACAGTTCCTATATGTCTTAGGGCATGGTGTCTGTAAATTCGATGATTTTATGGAACGCAAATTTTATGGGCTGCAGTGACCACTGTGGTTTGAAGGATGCAGAAAGTTTGTTTGGAGTGGCTGTTGCCCCGTAGAAGGAGCAGGGACTACAAGAAAGATTCAAGAAGCCAGGGGATCATCAGATTTTGTGACACTGGTCAACGTCGGAGGTGGTGCACCCATCAGTACTGACAGCTTGGCAGTTGGGCAGGTGAAGGGGAAGAGGGTGGTGAAGAGGGACGTGGTGCAGACTCAGAACTGAGCTTGTGTGGAGCTCCTCACTGTCTTCCCATAGCCTCTTGCAAGCTGTATTTCCCTAAATGAGGGCTGAGGCTGCACTGATGGGTGTCAGAATACCAACCCAAGTGAGGATCTTTCCACATGAGGAGACAGAGGTGCAGTGGCATGACAAGGTGTGTGTGAAGAGGGTTGGCACTTTGTCCTGTGGCTGTTGTGTGCAGAGGACAGTGCCAGGCTGGGGGCTCAGCTCTGCTGAGCTAACCCATTTTAGGGGGGGGTTGCTTTTCATTTAAAACAGACATGTGGGATCCTGCAAATCAGTCAAGGTAAGGGCTTTAGGGAATGACACTACATCAAAGCTCTGTACAGATTAGGCATAACGAACAAATTATATGTACTTCTAAAACAGTCATTGCTGAGCACACTGTCTTCTCCACCCACAAAATTTACTATAAAAAGACCTCTGCAGATTGGTGTGTCAGGCCTCCAGATGTCAGTCTGCTTGATGGGGTAGAGACTGACAGTGATTCAGACAGACTCTTACTTTTCTCTTAATCTTTTTTGGGGGGGGTTGCTTTTGTTTTAGCTGGGCAAGTCAGGCCAAATCCAGAGCCAGCCTGTTGCACACCAGGAAAGGGGAAGGTGGCACAACTGCTGTGCTGTGATGATGTCCCACCGTGCTGAGTGCCCACCTCCCCAGGCAGAGAGCTCACATGTGTTACTGAAGCAGGGCTGAGGGGAATTTTTTTCATGAAGGCTGAACACAGTTATCTAGAACACAGGGACTTCATGTCTTTTGTGATACCTTTAGAATATCCCACCTGGCTGCCAGCTACAAATTCAGAAGACCTTTAGGTCTAGCAGCAGCTCTGGTGTCCAAACAGAGCCCCAGCAATCTTGGATAGGATTGCTCAAGGGTTTGGAGGCCTTGGATTCCATTTTGGTTATTTTCTAACAAAGGGCAACTCAGCTTTTATGCTGGAAAAGCTGCAGCTGGGTTTACTACAGCCTGTCCTCTCCTCCCCTTTCACACACACTATCAAGTGATGCCCAACTCATTTCTTTTCTGCGACCTCCCCTGCAGATAACAACACTGTGTCTGAACTGAGCTCATTGCATGAAGAGGATGTGAACTTCCGTCAGTCCTACCGCCAGGCACGGAGGAAACCTCTGCCTCCTGCAGGGGACTTGGATGGCGATCCTGAATACTGGGCAGGAGTCATGGGTGGGGGCAGCACGTCAAGGTCACAGGCTGTCTCTGATTACAGAGATGAACGGGACAGTTTCTGGCACAGGTGAGGAATACTGGGTTGGGAGGCAGCTATATCTGGCAAAGTGGTAAAGAAAGGAGAAGGGACAGATGGACTGGTAGCTCTTTTCCATTTCCTGCTGCTCTAGTTCTTCTTAGCAGGAGAGAGGGTTTAGAGAGAAATATGAAATCTGGACGTGTCATTAGATGAGGTTAGAATGAATCTGATTCCCACAAGCCTGCTGAAGCCTATCCAGCTGGATAAAGCTAGGTACCAGCCTCATTCTCTGAAATATAAAAGTAAGATTAATAGAGAACCAAGCCACCCTTCCCAAAGTAGGAAGGTACAGGTACAAATCTCTCTCCTGGGATTTGCACCCGATTCCTCTAGCACTTCTCAGTGTTGGTTTGCTTTATTAGGAGTGACATCCTGATGCTTTGCAGCAAGACCTGTACACTAGGCCTAAAGGACTCTGGTCCTTCCTTTACATACAAGCAGCCTGGTATCCCAAAAGCAATGGCAGGGATTTCCTTCCTTCATTACTGGGCTGTCGTGCCAGGTCACTGCTTTAAAATTGCCCTGCTGTGAGCTTCTGTAGCCAGGTTCTTAGGTTTTCCCAGCAGGACATGGCTCTGGGGCCAAGGAGAAGCAAGTCCAACCCTGCATACTGGAGGTCAAGGGAGGTGAACTCCGGGGTTAATCTCGGGTAACATTAGATATGCAGAGCCCGAGCTTTCAGCACTAAACTGCCTTTACAGTCTGCAGAGAGAACTCAGGGTCTCAAGGATGTGATACATCTTCCTATGGAAGATGATGAAAAAAAACAATTGAGATGATTCATGCCCCCAGGAGTGCCTATTTCCCTCCATTGTCTGTGCAGGCAGCTGAGGGGACGAGCGCAGCTGGATCCTGTCCGCTAACTCTACCTCTTCCCTCCTCAGCCAGCAGAGATCCAAGTCTGAGATGTTGTCCCGTAAGAGTTTCTCTGTGGGAGTGCCGGCTGTCTCTATGGACGAGCTGGCAGCCTTTGCAGAGTCCTACAGCCAGCGGCCCCGGCGGGCAGACAGCCAGGAAACTCGGCGTTTCGAGCGGTCCGAGTCGCACGGTGGCCGCAGCGGAGGGCTGCCCCACCAGGACAGCTCCTTGGAGGAGTACTACACCAAGCGTAGCAGAGGGAACCGAGAGCCCCTGACGGACTCGGATCGGGGCTGGTCATACAGCCCACCCCGGAGACGGGCCCATGAGGAGAAGCACCTTCCCAGGCTGGTGAGCCGGACACCTGGAGGGAGCCAGAAATACGACCACTCCTACCTCAGCAGCGTCCTGGAGAGGAAATCCCGCAGCTATGACGAGAGCGGTGACCATTGTGCAACCCCCTCGAAGCTGAGCTCGCAGCCCAGCCAGAGAGGAGGGGGAACATACTATGCCTGGTCACCACCTTCCACCTACAAAGCCGAGAAGTTGCAGCAGCAGCAGCAGCAGCAGCTGTCATCGTCTCAAGAGGAGGAGGAGGAGGAGGACAGCCTGCCCCCGTACAGCGAGAGGGAGCTGAACAGAGGCCCTTCGTACAGGGCCAGGGAACAGGCCTACCTCAATGCCTCTGAGAAGAAGACGAAAAAGGACCCCAAGAAAACAGTGAGGCCATGTCTGGTGGTCCTGGTCCAAATAGGCTGAGCGGAGAGCCACCAGGCAGGGGTTACTAACCAGGGTTGATGGGCAAGGGGGTTATCCAGGAGGGTAGTGCCACAGATAGTCCAGGTGTGACTCTCTGTGGAAGGGGAAGTCCCTGTGGGTGTAGGAGGCCAGAGTGGGAAATTACTCCGACACAAAACTCATGATGGAGGAGAAAGCCAGATGTACCTGGAACTGGGGAGGTGAGGGATGTCTTTGGCATCTCTAGCCTGGTGATCCAAGATGGTGGAGTTTATTGGGAATTTAGAAGGGCAATGGTTGGGAATTTACCTAGGGCTTACAGAAATTACAGGGCTTTGCTTTGGCCCTGGTCCTTGTTAAGGAAGGATTGAGAGGTTCTTGTTCTTCTGGACTTGGGACAGGGCTGGTAGCAAGGTATGGTGTGAGAGACATCTTTCTGAGAGGGGTGAGAGGACAGACTCCTGTGGATGCTTGCCCCTTGTCTTGTGTAGGGGCTATCCATGCCAAAAGCATTCCTCATCCAGGCTACCAGCAAGTCCAAAACATCCTGCCAAAGTCTGAGCTAGTGAAGACTGATGAGTTCATGGTTACCGGGGAAGGGGAGGTAGCTGAAGACTTCTCTAGAAGGGAGACCTTGTAGCTAGAGCAGCTTGGCTGTGTGAGAGAGGAATGGGTTGTGAGCTGTTTCTGTTCAGTTGTGTCTCTGTCAAAGCTTTGTCTATCTCTTTGTTCCATGGATGCTTCCCTGTTGACTTCGATCTTCTCTCTTCTCAGAATGATTTCCCAACGAGGATGTCCCTTGTGGTTTGAAGTTGTGGACATGTCATGTTGATGGGCTGGATATCATGAGGTGACTGCAGTGGAGAAGATACAGAGCAACAAGCAAAACTCTGTGAACCCCTGCAGCCATCAGCCATGGACTGCCTCAACTGTTTCATCAGGGGACCAGAGGCTTTTGTAAGAGACAGACTCCCATGAACAGCACTCAATCTCAGAGGCAATCTGGGAATCTGCCAGGAAAATGAGGCCAGGGCTCTCTGGCACCCTGTTTTCCAGTGCTCTCCATTCTGCACTGGAAGGCAGCCACATCCCTGCTGTCCCTGCAGCCCTGAACTACTAGTGAGGATGCCTTTGTGCCTCCTGCCCTGTCTCATGTGCAGAGGGAGGCCTGTGCATGCCTCTTGCTCTCTGCCTCCTCAGTTCTCTGGATCAAAATTGTCTCCGTACTTAGAGCCTTTTCTGTATCATCCCCATGCTGGAAGGAGGCCTTGTTCTTACAGCTGCAGACTGCCTCCAGCTGATGGGGCCCTAACTTGGGAAAGAAAATCTACATCCTCTCAGACACTGTAAGAAAAGGACTGATGAGGTGTTACTTTGTAAGGGCTGAATGGGGAAAGAGAGACAATTATGAGGTGGTTTGTTCAATATATTTAGTTCTGTCCATTGTGTGATGAGAGTTGCAGGTGAGATTGATGTATTGTTTTGAAAGTGGGTCAAAGTAGCTTTTAATTGTGATGAGAGCATGATGTGTTTTCCCCTTGTCCACAACTGTGTTCTCTTTTGATGCAGTTGCATTTCCTTGCAGCTGAGCCATGATCCTGTAGAGTTTCAAGCTAAAGTACCTACTCCATTTATCATAAACAGTGCTCTAGCCTTGCTGGTGCTCTGCTTCCAGCTCCACCAGGCATCTCTGCATAGTGAGTGGCCTTTTTGTTTTAAAACAAAAAGGGGGAGACAGTCTCAGTGAGAGGGCAGCTGCAGACCTTCTTTCTGTGCTACTGGTATCACTCCTTTCTGGGAATTGTTTCCAGACACTGAAGGGAAAAGTAACAGCAGTGGAAAAAGAATCAGCCCTGTGGATGGACACAAGCTTTGAAAGTCACCCTTTTCACTTAGAGCCATTTCATTCACTTCAGCTTTAGTGGCCGTTGTCTCAGGACTGGCTGAATTTAGATGTGAGTGCTTCACACCATTTGGAAGCCTGACATTCTGGTTTTCATAAGGTATTTATTTAGCTACTAAGATGATCATGTGAAGGAAGATGATGGTATATTGACCTCCATTAATCCTAGAAACAACTTAGTGTCCCGTTGTGTTACGGACATTGTCAGCTTCTGAAATGACATTTTTTGTTACTCTGGCAATTTGGGAAGGTGCTCATACTGGCAGTACTGTTTTGAACACAAGGTGTATTAACATTACTGCAGTTCTCCATAAAAATGATAGGTTAATATCTGTATTACTCTTTTGACAGGTCAGTTCACCCACCAGCAATGGTCAGGGGAGAGGAAGATTAATCTCCATAGATTTGATGCCAGTGCAGTTTTCATATGAGAAGGTGAATTGATGAAAGGATGTCTTTCTTCTCCCACACTCCTCTAGTGACGACTGTAGTTTTGGAAATCTGATTCCTGGGTCTTCTTGGCCAGAGAAGGATTAGCTTATGGGGACATACAATCATGGAATCACGGAATTGTTTGTGCAGGAAGTAGCGGTTAAAGATCATCTAGTTCCAATCCTCTTCCATGGGCAGGGACACCTTCCAATCTATCAGGTTTCTCAAAGCCCCATCCAGCTGGACCTTGAACACTTGCAGTGATGGGACATCTGCAGCTTCTCTGGGCAGCCTGTTCAGTGCCTCATCATCCTAAGAGTAAAGAATTTTTTCCTTGTATCTCATCTAAAATTACCCTCTTTTAGTTGCAAGTCTGTACCTCTCTCATTGAGGGTAAAAAGTCCCTCTCCAGCTTTCTTGTAGGGCCCTTTTAAGTACTGGGAAGCTGCTGTAAGGTCTCTGTGGAGCCTTATGTTCTCCAAGGTAACAACTCCAACTCTCTCAACCTGTCTTCATGGAAAAGGTGTTCCAGCCCCTCTGACATTTTTGTCTCCCTCCTGTGGACCTGCTCTAACAGCTCCATGTCTTTGTTCTGGTGGTGCCAGAATTGAACATGGTACTCCGTGTGGGGTCTCAAGAGAATGGAGTAAAGGGAAATTCCACTCCCTTGATGTGCTGGTCACTCTTCTGATACAGCCCAGGATGTGGTTGGCATTCTGGGCTGCAAGTGCACATGGCTGGCTCATGTCTAATCTTCATCTACCACTATAAAATTATAGAATGGTTTGGGTTGGAAGGGACCTTAAAGATCATCTAGTTCCCAAAGTCCTTGGAGCTCTCAGTCCATTCATTCTGGATACCAGGGGATGCCTTGACCCAGGTGCAGGGTCTTGCACTTGACCTTGTTGAATCTCATGAGGTTCCCACAGGCCCACTCCTTGAGCCTGTCAGGGTCCCTCTGGATGGCATCCCTTTGCTCCAGTGTATCCATAGCACCACAGCTTGATGTCACCCACAAACTTGCTGAGGTTCACTGTCTGTGTCGTTAATTCAGATTGAACAGTATCAGTCTTTGTACAGGCCCTTGAGGGGCACTACTTGTTACTCATGTCCATTTGGACTTTGAGCCATTGACTTGACATTCTGGACGTGGCCATTCAGCCAATTCCTTATCTATCAAATAGTCCATCCATCAAATTCATCTCCCTCCAGTTTAGGGACTAGGATGTTGTGCGGGATTTAGTCAAAGGCCTTACATAAGTCAAGGTAGAGGATATCAGATGCACTTTCCTTATCCACCAATGCAGTCACTCAATCATAGAAGCCTCCAAGTAAGCAGACATGATTTGCTCTTGGTAAAGCCATGGTGGCTGTGTAATCACTTCGCTGCCATCCATACACCTTGACATAGCTTCCAGGAGGATCTGTTCCATGATCCTAGAGAGCACAGAGGTAAAGCTGACTGGTCAGTAGTTCCCAGGGTCCTCTTTCTTTACCCCTCCTAAAACAGGTGTGATGTTTCCCTTTTACCAGTCACTGTGGACCTGACTGCCATGACTTTTCAAATAGGGAGGGCAGCAACTACATTTGCCAGCTACATGCCAACTACATCTACTTGTATTATGGCTGGAGAAACTAAATGTTAAGTATTTTTATCTCTTCTCATCACCAATGTGTGTTTGTAGGAAAATCACAGCACAGTTAACAAGAAGTAGGGTGGTGGCTGCCATCTGAGATCTCTGAGGCCTTGAGAAGTCTACAGAGCTACACTACATGCTGTTGTAAATTAACATTTCCTCCCTGGCATATGATGATACTAGCATGTTGATGTTCTGTTAGTCTGAAAACCTTGGGAACCCCTATGCCATGAATTTCAGGGGAGCTTAGTCTGCTATCATTTCCATCAGACATCCAGAAGACCCGGTTTCCATAGAAATTTGAAAGTGGATCTGCAACAATGACTGTCAGAAAGGGGCCAAAACTGATTTCATAGTCTCTGAATGCCTTTATCTTTTAAATGATACTGAAAGCCTGAGTATCACAATCTCCTTCTCATTTCAGTTATGTTCTGTCCCTTATCTCAGTCACTGCAGTTTGATCAAGCCCTCAGGAATGAGTTGTGTGTATTAAAAATACAAGCCTTCCCCTCATTTATTTGAGTCAGTTTTGTTTGCTCAGTGCTGGTACTTTAGGGCATCTGTACACTATGTGTAAGAAGTTGCCATTTGTGTATCTAGCTTATAAATAAGTAGTTGCAAGCTAATTCTTTTATGAAAAGTATTTTAATTGTAGAAACAACTGTTTGTAAGAACTCCCTCATATCTTTTGAATCCAAGTAGCTGGAAGAGTATTGAAGATTTTATGACTAGTGATTCTGCGAGTTTTACCAGATGATAAGAAAAAAAGGTCTTAATTCCCTGAAGTCACATCTGGGCAGCACCCATTAGCTGGCAACACCTTGCTCTAAAATTTAAGATTTTGTATCTCCCTGTACAAATCTGAAGTAATTTTCATTATTTTAATTTACCGATAGTGTGTGTCCTCAGGCCATCTTTATTTTTCTCATTAGAAATGTGCCTGCAGCAGCAGCAAATGGACCAAATCAAGAAGTGAGGGGTGATGTAGAGTATCTACAGCTACACAGCCCTAATGACCTGTGACTCTTGGACAGGGGAGCAGGGGGCCAGAGGCTGATGGAGAGCCGGAGAGGAGCCTCATGTCTCGGGAGAGAAGTAATGGTTTGTGTCTGCATCATCTTTCAGAACACCTGCAGAATGCTGGCACTGGAAAATAACAAGCCTGGTTATTATGTGGTCTCAAACTATAACTTTTCCAGTGATCAATTTTTATTGCTGGCATAAAATTAAAATCCTTTTCATACCAGATATGGGTGTCTGGGTCATATCAAGGACACAGATAGTTTTGTCTTAAAATGACAACATCACAACAGTGACTTGCTGAGAAGACAACTGAGATGATGAGTGAATCCTGTAGAAATAAAAGAACCCTTAGAGCAACAGCAGGATCAAGCATCAGTGGCAGATTTGGCTGTGCTGTCAAAAAAGATCTTGGCTACTGGAAAAAGTTTTAACATAATGGAATGGGAAAATAAATACCAATGGTAATGACTTCTCATCAATCCCCATTATTCCTTTAAAGTACATTGTAAAGTTCCAGTGGGTGGCTTCAGTGTGAATATTCTCAGAACACTCCATTTCCATTGAAATGGAAAATTAACAAAACTAGCATTTTGAATATTTAAAATTTTTGAGATACTCCAACATTTATAACCTGAAACAGCTGCCATGAATTATTCAGGTCTTTGTGCTGGTGTATAATACAGGGCACTGGTAGGATCCCTGCCTTTGTTCCTGCAGTCAGGTCAGAGGTGGCCATCCGCAGTGCACCCCAGGCCCACCTCCCCTCACTTGCAGCCAGCACTGGCAGCCCTGTGTGTCAGGTTTCCTTGTGGGGTCCCAGCTCCTGCTGACATGTCTGGGTCCCTCTGTAGCTCACTGAATTGTGGTTTTCATTCTGGCTTGTGGCTCTGGGTCCCTGCTGCCCATGGATCAGCAGTCACACTGCCTTCCTTACCTCTTCCAGGTAGGCAGCACCAGTCCACCTGCAACATAAGACAAGTGGTTTTGCAGTCACCAGAGACTTGTCCATGCGAGTCCTCTCCAGAGTTACCTAAAACTGGCCAGAGAAATTTGTGTGTAAAGAAAGTATTTGGCACTGTAAGATAGAAGTGGCCTTTTTGCAGGGAAGAGAGAAGGGGTTTCAGAGCATTTTTTCTGGGGAGTGACAGGACAGGTAACCACACTGGGATGCCACTACTGTGCTGTGACCAGCTTCCTCTGATAACAGTGATCTGACAGTGCACAGAAGAGCTTTCCTTGGCCAAGTTGTTGGCCTGTGCCTACAGGCCCAGGTTGTCTTGAGCAAAGTAAGTGGGAACTATCCATACTCTGAAAGAGGACTATGTCTCTTTCAGAACCAAAGTTCCTCCAAAAGCTGCTTCTCTGAGAGAGACAGGACAGCCCCTGGGCTGTACAAATACAGGCTCAGGAGAAGGAGCAATCACAAAATATTTCAGAAGACAGACATCACCACAAACTTACACGTACATAAACACAACACCACAGTGTTTATCATGCCTGGGCTATTCTGAAAATAATGACTTGGAGATTGTTAAGAAACCACATGGAGCTGTCTTCCTTTTTCTCCAGGGAGCTTTCACACAAAGACGTGGGTGGGGATCTGTTTTTCGTCACTACGTACAGGTTTTGGGACATGTGGAAATAAAAGCTAAAGGGGCTTTAGCTCATTTTTTGTCTGGGTCCAGGAGCAAGGATACTTTGCATAAGCCAGGTGCTGCAGATTTGACCTTATGATTCCGGAAACCTCTGTGGTGCAATATTTCCATCAGACTCCACTGGCAGTACATGATTTCTGCAACAGCTGTGATGTGGAAATCACCCTCACTGTCGTCTGGGGCTCCCGAAGTCCCTTTCCCATTTCCTGAAAGGTCAGAAAAGGGATCCATTACATAATGTAACGGGACAGGCATCATTTTGATATGATCTCAAAAATGCCAGCTGGATTACCAGCCTTAGAAACAGAAAAAATCTGAAGAATAAAGTTAGCTAGTACTAAAGGAAGGCACCTCCCATGATTCCCTTGTGAATTCTGTTGTGACCTTTATAATTGCTTTTTGATATTCACCCCTGCTTGCATGGGGGCCTTTGTCACGGGAACCCATCACCTCCTCTCCCTTTTGTCTGTCATTTTTTGTCATGCTTGTAGTGCCTCTCTGACCCCTCTGCTTTCCTTTGGCTATTTCCAGTCAACCTTTGGAGTTTCGCCACGGGGTCCGGATCAGTTTAGATGTAAAATGAGTGGCATTTTGTAAAAAGGCATTTTTACCCCCTATAAAAACAAAAATTACAGAATATCCACAACAAAACACGAAACCCTCCAGATATTCTCTCAAGCCCAAGCAGGGATGTTACTGGAAACATTTTAAAAATTAAACCTGACCATTATTTCAAAAGGAGTAAGTATTGTTTTCAACCCAGGGCAGGTGCAGTCAGAGCTTTGAAATGCAAACAGCAGGAGCAAACAGGTTTCATTGTCCTTGGTGAGAGCAGCGGCAGAGAGAAGCAGCATGTAATGAGAAGGCAAACAGAATTCCAAGATGCTATTAGTTAACATGTGAGTTAGAAGTGTGAACTAAAAGTTGACAAGCTCAGTTTAAAAGCAAAATTCTGTCCAAGAAACTTGAGCCCCAGCTCAGGGGTACAGTTCTCTTGCTGTTTACCAACAAGCTGAGCTTTTTTCCTGCTGCTGTTGCTGCCCACCACAGCCATTTCCCTGCCATTACACGGTGAGTGGCTTGATTTGCTGTACTCAGCTGTTCTTTTACTTAGATTGTCCTTCTCCCCTGTAATGAACTTATTTTGAATATGAGGGGGAGAAGAACATAACAATTTAATGAAAATGTAACACTTTTATACCTTTTTGAGACACATCCTCATCCCGAATTACCAAGCATTATACATTTGCCGTGCTTGCAGTATCAAAGTTGTTGCCTTTGAGTTGTCACCATAGAGAATAAAAGCAGGAAGAGTTACCACCAATCTGCCTTTTTATTATCCTGCAGGCAAACAATTTTCCTACTTTGCTAAGAGATGAGCAGTTTACATGGGTTGTTTTAAACCTTTTTTTTTTATTAATGGACAATAAACTGAACATTTTCAAGTGGAGAAGCAGACCCTTCACAAATTTCGTACCATTCACAGGGTAACATACACAAACATATTCTTCCCAGCCTCCTTTCATACAAGAAACCCCTGCAAGTGAGTGAGTCCTTCCCATGGAGCCACACTACTTTACAGAAAGGATAAAACTCTCCCCCAGTTTTGCACTTAAAAATGTTTCCCTGTGGATGCAATTGGGAAACTTTTGTCTTTTTCCTGTGGAAATGTTATTTCCTTTTGGCAGTGTGACCTCTTTGTCCCAGAGTCTGCAGAACTCGGGAGTGATGTTTTTTGTCTCTCATAAACAAGAAACTTCATTCAGATCCTGTCTCCACATTATAAATAATGGATTTGGACTCACACTGTTTGTAGGTGTAATTTGAACAGCATTTAGATCTGTGTCTAGTTGGTGTCACCAGCACTCAGGTGAGAAGTTCACACAGCTCTGGTTGGTATTTCCCTCTGCAAGGGAAATCCTTTGGCTTTTGAGCTTCCTCTCTGTGGAAAGGGAAGCTATCCAGGGCTACCTGTTTCCTAGGACAATGCTGGCCAAGCCAACTCAGCCCCTCTCTGTATGCCTCTCCTAAATCATAGAATAGTTTGTGTAAGATGGTATTTAAAGGTCATCTAATCCAACCCCTGTGCAATGAGCAGGGACATCTTCAAGATCAGGTTGCTCAGAGCCCTTTCCAGCCTGACCTTAAATGTTTTCAGGAATGAGGCACCCACTACCTCTCTGGGCAGCCTGTTCAGTGTTTCACCATCCTCATCGTAAAAAAAGTTCTTCCTTATATGATCTAAACTGACCTTCAGTTTGTACCATTACCCCTTGTCCTATCACAAAGGCCCTGCTAAAATGGTTATCACCATCTTACAGACCCCCTTCAAACACTGGAAGGCCTCAATGAGGTCTACCCAGAGCCTTCTCTAGTCTCAACAGCTCCGACTCAGCCTGTCTTCATAGAAGAGGTGCTCCAGCCCTCTGATCATCTTTGTGGCCTCCTCTGGACTCATTCCAACAGGTCCACATCTTTCTTATGTTGGGGACACAGAGCTGGATGCAGCACTCCAGGTGAGTGGAGCTGAGGGGCAGAATCACCTCTCAGCTGCCCACGCTGCTTTTGAGGAAGCCCAGGATACAATTTGTTTTCTGGGATCCCAATGCACATAGCCAGCTCATGACCAGCCTCTCAACCACCAGCACCCCCAAGTCCTTCTCAGCAAAGCTGCTCTCAATCCCTTCATTCCCCAGCCTGGAATTATACCAGGGGTTGCCCCAACCCACATGCAGCACCTTGCACTTGGTCTTATTGAACCACATGGGGTTCCCAGGGACACACTTAGCTTGTCCAGGTCCCTCTGGATGGCATGGCAACCTTCAGGTGAGTCAATAGCACCACTCAGCTTGTTGTCATCTGCAAATTTACTAAGAGTGCACTTGATCCCTTCATCTATGTCATTAATGAAGATATTAAATAACACTGGTCCCAATATGGACTCCTGAGACACCACATATCACTGATGTCCATCGGGATTCTGAGCCATTGACCACTCCCCTCCGGAGGCAACCATCCAAACACTTTGTTATCTCTTTAGCAGTCCACCTATTGAACCCATCTCTCTGCAATTTAGAGAGAATGATGTTGTGGGGGACTGTGTCAAAGGCTTTACAGAAGTCCAGATAAATAACATCTGTAGCCATTTTCTTGTTCACTGATGTAGTTGCCCCATCATAGAAGGCCACTGGGTTGGTCAGGCAGGACTTGCCCTTGGTGAAGCAGTGCTGACTGTCTCCTTGCTGGCTGAATCACCTCCCTGTCTTCTGCGTGCCTTAGCACAGCTTCTAGGAGGATCTGTGCCATGATGTTCCCAGGCACAGAGGTGAGACTGACAGGTTGGTAGTTCCCAGGGTCCTCCTTTTTACCCTTTTAAAGATGGGTACATTGCTGGGCTGCATCACAGCTCCACTTGAATTTCCTGGCACTGCAATGAATTAACACCCCAGCTTTACTCGCTTGGCAAATACAGATCCAGACGCAAGTGTTACAACACAGCTCAGTCCTCACATAAGATCTCCTCCTAAGTCAGGGCCAAAACCAAGCTCCCTCCTCAGAGAACCCTGGGCCACTTAGCTTGGAGCACAGCACCGAGGGAAAGGCCCCCAAGTAACCCAAAATTATACCCCCTGCACCATTCTGTGCAGGTGAGGGGAGCTCCTGATGGGGTGGTGGGAGGCAGAGGGTCAATGAGAGGCTCTTGGAGTGGGAAGAGCAGCATTAAAGGCCTCTAAGCTTAACACTTGTCTCTGAAAATTATAATTCGTCATTTATTTTGCCCCCTGTGAAGGTGCTCAGTGTTTCTTTGGGCAGTTTTATTCCTCGCCCATCCCTCAATACTGCCTCCCATGAGGCAGAAATCTCCAACACGGAGCAGGAAAGGTGCCCATTCATAACTTGAAGACTAATGAGAAGGAGGAAGATCTGACAACAGAAATACTGAAGCCACCCAGCTCAGGGCTCTGCAGGAAGTCACTTCTGGCTGAGGAAGTGTTTGTGCCACCAAGGCAGAAGCCAGAGGTGCCCCTGGAGGTCCCACTGTAATGCCTGGTTACCCCTCACACAGGTAAGGCTCTTCTGTGCCCAGGCACAGTTGGTGCAGAACTCCTGGCTGTAGGTACAGGTTTGTGATACAGGGCCGTTTCTGAATTAGAGAAATGAGTCTGAAAAAAGTCTGAAACAATTGCCTAAAGTGGCACAGGACCACTTACTTACAGCAGGTGTAGTGTTTTCATTTAGTCCTCTCTGTGCAACAGAAATCCTTTTTGCTTACATCTCAAGTTGCTTTCCATCAGCCTCTCCAGAGCAGGTGTGGGTGATTTTCATGTCCCAGTTATCACATCTTCTCTTTGAGCAACAGATCACTCAATGTACTTGCCTCTGAATAGGTACTCCAGGGTAGTGAGAGGCAGAGCTCCAACTGGTTGCATTTTTCACTCAAGAGCCTGCTAAATGATTGATTAATTAATTTAGTCTCTTAAAGTTCCCTGCTTCCTGCAAAACCGGAATGTGTGTTGCTACAGGCCTTGATTCTGCTCACCTTGGAATTACAAATTTTGGCAAGGACTTTACCATCCAGCAAGGTGGAGATCAGGTAAAACAGTAGCATAAAAAGCTAACAGCTTTACCTTACATAGGTACACTGCCGTGTCCTTCCTGAGAACCAGTGTATCTATTTGTCATTACTAAATTTATTACCATCACAGAAAAGACACCCATGGTCCAAGCAAACGGGTCTCTGACTGCAGAACCTGGGGGAGGTATGGGTTAAAGCAAGGCAGCCAAGCAAGAACTGCCCAGAGGCCACCGGCACTGCGGGACTGTGCCCTGTTGGGAAGGGCATAGCCCAGCATGGCTTACTGCTGCTGGCTGTGGGCTCTCCTTAGGGAACAGTCCTGCAGTCCCCTGTCAGCATCCCTGACAAGGGGCTTGCAACCCCTCTGTCATCTCCAGATCAGTAAAATTCTGCAAGATGGGTGAGGTTACTAAAATGAAGACAACCTTAGCTACCTACTTTGAAGTGTAGGCCTCCACAGTTAGTCTGAGCAATACTGAGCAATACCTGCCTAAAATGTAGGTCCTACAAATCATTATGCATGAACTTGGCTACTGTTACTGAGTGCATACAGAAAGGATGTGTGGGCCTGGTACCTGGAACATTTGTCTTTGGAGCTCTGAGTCCCAGCTCCTTGATGTGAAACTATTAGCAAAACCAAGTGCTCAGGATTTCTGAGAAAGTAAAACTACTCAAATTAGTAAAACCACAGTGCACATGCATCCCAGTGCAGCTGATTTACAGAGACTGCAGTGTGCACCCCCAGCAGCCAGAGCCAACTGATACAACTTGAAACCTGTGGCTTTGCAGAACTGAGCTGCCAAGACTTGGAGAGCACTTGGTCTCATGCCCTGATGGACAGAGTGACAGAACTTGTGTGGGTAGCAGGATCTGAGCCCAAGGTATGTTTTAAGTAGTACTGGGGGAGTGAAATGGTGAAATGTGTTTGGGATTTTTTTGTTCAAGTTTTTTTGTGTTTTGTTTTTTTTTTTCCCCTTTAAATAGAAATATGTATTTATATATATGTATAAATTTTTGTCCTTGCTTCTCAGAAGAGACATCTGAGGCTGCTTTCTATTCAGGTCAGTATGGTGCCCAAGTGGGAAATTTCACTCCCCAGTTTCAGTAAAATGCAACCTGGGCTGGTTCTTGTGAATGCTTGTAAAAGGAAAGTTACTGCAGCAGAGCTCTGTAATCAAGAGGTCTCCATGGACAGCCTGTCATTCTGATCACAGACACTTCTTAATTAAGCAAAGATGCTGCATCGTAGCTGAAACAATTCCTAAGTGTCCCAGCTTCCCTTGTCATATCAATGAGCCTGGAGTTATAGAGCTCCCAGCAACAAGGGATTTTAGAGGATTTCAAGTCTTAAAGCTCAACACTCAAACATGTGCAGCATGCAGAGAACACATTCCAAAATGTGTTTGAAGAGCAGAAGCATAGTTTTGTACTACTTCAGAGATCTCTGAAAGGCAGAATGTGGATAGCATCCCAAGTATTGCTATGGAGAGCTGAAGTCCACGCACTTCTGTGAAAAGCTCAACTTCACTTGCAAGCAAATCAATCAAGAAGCAGCCCTTGCAGCTAAGTTTAACTGATTTCCTGTTTGAGCATCTCAACTGCACCGATTTAATGATTAAACTTGTTCAGATTAATGGGAAAAATAAAAAGAAGCCACGAATAAAATACTGCACAGCCTGTTTAGGTTAACAAGTGAGGACAAGGGTGTTTGTGAAGCAGCTGGTAGGGAGAGCCTGGAGGAGAAAAGAAAACAGCTGCCTGAAGATAAGCACTAAATTCAACCACAGGAGCAAAGTGAAGGGGAACACACTGGTGTGCTTTAACACATCAAGTGGCAGCACAAAAATGCTGCATGAATACTGATCAACTTACTCAGCTGATTAGTACCCGTAGGTTATGTCTACACCAGTGTGTAACATAGCCCCAGGGAGTGAATGTGGGTGCTCAGTCCCCGATCATCTGCTCTGCATAAGGTAGTAGTGTACTATATTCTCTACATATAGTATATTCTGGAGTAAAATTGTTTGCAATAGCTCACATCCAGTAACTTTAAACTCTAACCACCAGCTGAACAAGGCTGTCCATTAAGGTACTTACAGCAAGAGCTACAAGTCTAGAAGACACAGGGCACAAGGCATAGCAAAACCAACATGTGGTCCAGGCCAAGATTAGTTAGGCATTTTTAGAAAGTCAGCTCTCCAAAAAGTCATGCATCAGGGTTACAGGCAAATCCCCACAGCTTTTTTGGTTGCCAGCCTGCAAAGAAGTTGGTCCCAAAATGGCCCACTGCCCATTCTTCCTGTACCTCTATGAATGACTAAGAGAGAATATGAAAAGTGTAGGGCAGAAAACATGCTTAGATGTTGTTTCTTGGCTCCCAGGTAAGGGAAACCTGAACTGACCATACAACTAAGCTGAATTGTTTGCTGTGGGCTTCGAACTAGGGAGGTGGTAGCAAGTGAACGGAGGGAGCACCAAGTGCCCTGGCTTGTCACAGCAATTGTGAACAGAGTGAAGACAGAGGGGCTGTGCTGCCCAGCAGTGTCTGTGTGAGGACTCACTGGGTGCAGATAATGCCCATCAGCAGGTTCTCCATGTGCCTAGTCTGAAAAATATACACAAGCAGCGTTAGAGCAAGAGAGTTCACCTGGCCTACTACTACTTAGTTCCTGTGCCCCTGGCACCTTTTAGTGTAGATGTCACCATCCTGTTCATGGCCTTGCTTTGTGCCTTCCACAAATGTATGCAATAGGCTGATACTCCAAGAGACACGTTTTCAGCCAGTTTACAGGGAAAAACTGTCCTTCAGAATAAACACATATTTTGGTAACAGTATGTGCAGCAAGGATGCCACAGAAATGAATTGTAGTTTCCATCCTATTGTGGCAATAGATGTCTTTCTGATGGGGCTGGGAATGCAGAAACAACAAAGACGATATGTCAGGTTTTTCTAGGTCTAGTGCTTCCTAGAAACATTAAAAAAAAAAGAAGAAAGAAAAGCAAAAACATTTCAAATTATGTGTTTCTTGGGAATTAGCAGCAATACTGACACATTCTTTCTTTTTTTGGCCTGTTCTCTGACTCCAAGCCTCTCAGTGGTACATACCCTGCTCTTTGTGACACTGTGGGCTAGAATGGACTAATGGAGTTTAAAATGAACTCTCCAAAGTCTGTCATTTAAGAAGCATGGATCACTTTATGGATCTTGAAGCACAGTCATGTGAACACTTCCTCAGCATAGCTGTATTAGTTCAGACTCCTGGGGAGAAGGTGGGAGTGAAGTAAGACCAAATTACTAAAACCAGATCTACTCCAATAGAGCATGAAGCCATGCCCTTCGTGGTAGCAGTTGGTGGCTAAGGGAGGTATGGATGTATCTGCATTACTCAGCCAGTTATTCCAGTCATATTCTGGTCACAGTCTGCTCGTTTCCCTATGCTCTTCATGCTGGCTGTTCTCTTTGCCCAAAATGATCTCCCCCATTTGGGAGCTCACCTCTGTGTGAAAGCTCATTGTTACCACCAAGCCTATATGAGGTGCTGAAAATAAAAACTCTGCAGCACAACAGATTTGATTGCTTAATTTTCTTGCCTGAAGCACACTGTGGTTTCTTCCCGTTTGTCTCCGTGGGTGGAACAGGCATTTCAGTGTACACTGCCACGTTTATTACAGAGAGTTCTGTGCTAGAGATATTAACATCTTTGTTATTACTGCCAGTTCCCTCCTCCCCCGTACCAAGTGGTCGCCTGAGCTAGACTTCCTTTTAAGGACAGACTCCCAGTAGTAGAGTTCTCCTCCTCAAAGTGAAGAAGATCTCTTTGGAGGTCAATTCCTTCTGCTTTCTCAGAATCCTGCCTCCCCCATATTCCTTAGAAAGTCATTATTAAAATTGTCAAAACCACTCACAAAAATATCACAGAAATTCTAGAAATCAGTGTCATAATTACCTCTTCAGAATCATTAACAACTCAAAACCATAGCTTTAGAATTAGAAAGTTTTATGGAAGAAAAAATGTTTAACATTTAACATAAAATCAAAGTTTGACATAGCTTATTTTTCAAATGTCATCCTTTTTCTGTTCATCAACTGACAATTAAAAGATCACAATTAAAAAAGTCATCTTAAATACTTTAAAAGCCTTATAAAAACATTCATAAAGTGCCACCCACAAAAGCACGTAAACAAGAACCTGAGAGCAATACATTATTAGGATGTTAATTTAGTTAATTGCTGCTGAGGACTAAGCTGTCAGACAGCGTGTCATTTAGCAATGATGCAACCCAACAAACACCATTCCATAGGTGTTGCCCCAAAACATGTACACAGAGGCACCCAGCACAGTGTTGTGGGTGTTTCAAATAAATAGATCCTAGCACCATCTAAAACCAAGACTACCAGCAAGTGAGAGAACATGGGTTCTATGGGAAGCAATCATCCCAGGCTGTGCCCTGTTGTGAGGGAAAACTCAGGCAGCTTGTACAGAAAACAGGTACAAATTTTAGCTGGTGTTTACTGGGATAAAAAACACTCCTCACTAGAAATAACAGAAAAGGGCAGTGATCCTTGGAACACCTCTATGTTCTCCTGCCTGGCCTTGAACATACCATACTGTATAAGCACCTTTCTGTTCCTTGTCCCTAAAAGAGAGGCTTCAGGACAACCACCTCACGCCAATGAACACGCACTAGTTCTTTGCTTGAGTGTCTGGGCAGTGCTCACAGATTTATCCAGAAGGAAAGGGAATAGGTTCTGAGCACTCTCTCCCCCAAAATTCATGCTCCATAAGAGACGTCCAGGGAGCAGCTTTACGTCTTCCCAGCACCAGGAAGCTTCCTATGGCCCATACAGCTCTCTCCTCTCCCCCAGCTACTCTGTGTGGTGCTTCTGGTGACGCACCAGCTGGGGCTGGAAGCGAAAGCTTTCCCCACACTGGGTGCAGTGGTAGGGCTGCTCCCCGGTGTGGATGCGGGTGTGTTTGACGAGGTTGGAGTTGCCACTGAAGCCCCGCCCGCACTGGCTGCACTTGTAAGGCTTCTCGCCAGTGTGGGTATGAGTGTGGTTAATGAGGTCAGAGCTCTGCCCAAAACATTTGCCACACTGCCCACAGGCGTAAGGCCGGGTGCCGGCATGGGCTCGCTGGTGCTGCTGGAGGTGGGAATGTTGGCTGAAGCTTTTCCCACAGGCTGGGCACTTGTAGGACCGCTCGCCCGTGTGTCTACGCTGGTGTTTGATGCAGGTGGAGCTGTCACTGAAGAACTTCCCGCACTCGCTGCACATGTACGGCTTGAGCCCGGTGTGGACGCGCTGGTGCTTGAGGAGGTTGGAGCTCTGGCTGAAGCTCTTCCCGCACTCGGCACAAGTGTAAGGTTTCTGGCCTGTGTGGACTCGCTGGTGCTGGATGAGATGGGAGCTCTGGCTGAAGCCCTTGCCACACTCCCTGCACAGGAACGGGCGCTCCCCGGTGTGCAGTCGCTGGTGCTGGATGAGGTGGATGCTCCGGCCGAAGCCCTTGCCACACTCAGGGCAGATGGTGGGCCGCTCCACGCGAGGGACCTGCCGCGAGGCCGCTGCCATCCTTCTCTCCTGCCTTTTCACTAGGCCAATGTCAGAACGAGGCAGCTTAACCTCCTCTTCCTCCTCATATCCACCTTGCTGAGCCTCTGAGGAACCACGCTGACTTCCATGGCTGTCCCCAAACTGTTCCTCTCCTCCGCTGGTCTCCACTGCCAACTCATCCTGCAGATATGTGCTTGCAAGGTGATCTAGAAGGGGCCCCATCTCATCACCTAGGAAGAAAGTATGACTCAGTGATTCTTTGTGGGAAGTGGCACAGCAGAGAATCCTGTTATCCTTGGAAGCCTGGTCTGCACCGTGTAGGAGAAGCAGTAAAGGGAAGACTGGGAGCAAATTGAAACCCAGCTACAGGAGAGGCTCTATGACCTTATCATGTGTCAGAGCATTTGTACCATGAACAGCAGAGCCAAGGGCAATGCTACAGGTGTCTCCTTGCCCCCAAAAAATCTTCCCACGTTGTCTTCTTAATATTCTCTCTTCCTATACACACCCTTAACCACAGGCTGACAAAGACAAGCAGACTGCCTTCCCTGAGGGCAAAAGAGCAAGTCTCAATATGAGCTGCATGAAATAAAGTGGCTTAAATAACACCGAGGCATCTCTGTGTTACAAAGAGCATTTCTCTGTGTTTATAAACTTACATAACTTGTTCCTCACCCATGTGTGTCTCCTTCAAGGCCTCATGGTCTTGTTTTTCTTCTTGGTCCATCTGTGCAGCTACATCAGGTTCATCAATCAGGAACCCTTCTTACAGGAGCAAACAAAAGTAATCTTAGTTGAATATTCAGCAGGAGATTGTCACATGTCTTAAAATCTGCAGAATACTGGGAACATGTAGAGTGGTTCCATAAAAGAATGGAGTCAACTAAGCAACAAACATTTATGAACATCCTGTGCCCTACTGAGGTATCTGGTGTCAGATATTTTCCTTAAAGGGGACTCAAGGTTGCCCCTTTTCTAATAAGTGATACACACTAGGGCATGCACCAGATGTGCTGGACTCAGAATTGGTTGACAGCAATCACAGATACAGAGAAAAACCCAGTCATAATGAAATTTCTTTATTAATGACAATCAAAAGACTTATTACACTCTTAAGAGTATTTTAAATAGAAAATTACATTTTAGACACCAGAACCTGATTTTCTTACTTGCTACCTCATCTCTTCTTTCTCCTCTAAGACTCTTAGGCTGAGGCAGAAAAACCCAACAAAAAAGCAATTTGATGTCTTGTCTGCTGCAGCTGGATTCTGTCAGTTGCCAGCCTGGCATCCCTGATGAGCTCCGACAACCACCATGAATGCAATTGTTGGGCAGGGTGCTCTTCACATGCCATCAGCACTCAAAACAAGAATTCTTCCATCAGTATTTACTGTTTGGAGGCCCAAACTAATCAAACAGTAAGCAACAGCAGTTGGCATCAAGAGGGCAGGCAGTAACAGTTGCTGCAGAAAAAAGGCAGAAGAACAAGGAAATACAGTGGTAAAAAAATTCCCACTTTATGTTAAAAAGTAAGAACCAAATATGGCAGGGAAGGGATACCATGGAGATGAATCTATGACCAGACAGTGACGTGCATCACAGCTAAAGCTGAGATCACTTATGGAAATATTTTTAAAGCATTTAAGACACTACTTCCCCCTTTTACTCTTTATAGTTACTTAATACTAGTTTGCATCACTTTAAAGATGTTGCACTCTGCTTCAAGCTACCAACCTCTCTGGACAACCAGTACCTCTGCACAACTACTCAAGCTCCAGATGGGATTGACTTAACTGGACAGATGAGTGCTGCTACAACAAACACAGCAAACTGATGAGTGCCTGGTTCTGGACCACTTCATCCACCATCAACAGCTATTTAACGATGGGTAACAAGCAAGTAAAAGAGAAAGACTGCAATCTTCACCTGCAGAACCACAAAGAAAGAAAGAAACAGATAAGCCAAAAAGAAGCTTTAGGGGAAAAAAAAAAGCTTTAAAAGTTAATAATCTGAATCCGTACTGTAAATATTTGCTGAATGCTGAAGTGGACCACCCTTGCAGATGGATTGTTTCCAGCAGTTCCAAGCCAATATACAAAGGGAGGTTGCTTTCTGCAGCCCTGCAGTTCTCAGGATTTTATCACTACTGAGAATTTCTGCTGCAACAGTTTGGCAGTACAAGCCGACCAAGCTATTTACATGCTGCAATGGGCACCAGATGGGCCACCCCCGTTCCAGAGCAGGAGTCAGAACCGTGTCCACACACAGACCTTTCTCCCAGGCAACTCACCACAAACAGAGGTGTTTTGCTCTGAAAGCTGTCAACAAACAGGAACTTTGGAGGAGCAAATCCACCAGCATTTCAGAAGTGGCATCAGCATTTGACAAATGCCCAACAATCACCGCCCAGGGGGGAACATCTAAGCAGGCAGACAAGGTAAAAGGAAGAGTTCCCTTCTGACCCTGCAAAAATTTCCTTGCTTAGGTTGCCACTGACACACTGCTGTTATGCTCAGATTTGCTATGGCAGCTCAGCAGAAAGCAGATAACCTTCATATAAATAATGGGGAAATCTGTAGGAAGATTCCCATGATTGCAGTCATGTCTCTGTGAAAACAGGGGACAAACTTCATCAACAGAGGGGACCTTCCTGCAGGGATTTCATCTGTTACTAGCAGAAGTATATCCTTGGGCATATTGGGTTACTGCTTGAACGTGAAAACTGAAACAGGAGTGTGTGGATTTACTGTAGGCAACATTGACAGCTTTACTAAAACAAGATATGAAGGATATCCAATTTGGACCTTCATCGGGGGCTTTGCAAACATGCCATACTGTTCCCAGGGCCTTGGCTTTAGTCTTGTGATAGCTTATTTTTGTAGATGGATCCTATAATGTATGTTCTTTACTTTGGCTACTCATTTTCTCTTCTGACCACTGAGGTCTGTATTCCTCCCACGGCTGTACCAAGGTGTGGAGGTTATGGGAGCTTCATCCTTTCAGCTTCTTGTGCTGCTGATGGCACATCAGGAACATGGTCGTGCCAGGCACAACAGCACGAACTTGCAATTTAGAAGGTGGCATTCAAATCTTCCTTTCCCCAACTATTTTTTTTTTTGTCAGATAATGCTTGCAGTAAACTCAAACGATGAAGACACTTTTTTTTTTTTAATCATAGAAATCAGTTAATTATGCAGCTGCACGCATTTCCCTTGGGTGTGAAGAGCTCCCCTCCATACTGTCAGATTTCTCCATGAACGACGGCGCTTGCCTTCCTGCCCAGCTCGGGCGAGGGGGACGGGACAGGAGGCGGAATGGGAAGGTCACTGAGGAGCGCCCTGCCAGGCACCCAGAGACACGGGGGCGAGTGCGGTGTGGCTTTTGGGAACAAGGATTTTCCACGGAGCAGGGGCAGGGGTGTGATGCCGGTGCGATCAGAATCCCCGGGTGGGAACCGGGGAAAGACAGGCATCTGCTCTGCGGCAGGTGGCCGGGGCGGGCGAGGGGGAAGGATGGAAGCACACAGGGATGGCAGCCGCAGCAGGGACAAGCCGGCCCTCCCCTGCCCTGAGCTGCGTTCCATCCTCTTCTCCGGCCGCCTCCTTCCTCCGCAGGGCCGGCACACACAGGCTCTGCCTTTAAAGGAGGTTTAAAGCCCCGCTCCCGGCCCTGCCCCCGGGTGCCGCCTGCCCCCGATCCCGGCGGGCGGGGACAGCGCCGAGCCTACCTGCAGGATCCGCTCCCGCCCGCCGCTCCCGGCTTCCTGCTCCGCGGGCAAAGGGCGCTTCCTGGGAGGGGCGACCCGGCCGGTCCCTGCGGGGACCTCCCGAACCTCGGGATACCGCCCCGCAGTCCCGGGATACCCCCCGCAGTCCCGGGATACTGCCCCGCAGTCCCGGGATACCCCCCGCAGTCCCGGGATGCTCCCCGCAGTCCCGGGTATCCCGCATTCCCTTGCGGGGAGCCCTCGGCGTCACACTAGGACCAGCGGGAGGAGGGATGGGCTGCTCGCGTTCGCAGCTGCCCCTTAAGGAGCCTTAAGCCCAGAACCTCTCTGCCAGGTGTTGCCAGATGCCAGGGATTTGATGCAGGGCTGTGGTTTCGTGGCCCTTACGTGGGTTGTTTTGTGTGCTCAAGTGCTTTCCCTTATGTCCTGGTTTCGGCTGGAGTAAAATTACTTCTCGGTAGCTGGCACAGTGCTGTGTTTTGGATTCAGAATGAGAATAATGTTGATAACGCATTGATGTTTTGGTTTTTGCTAAGTCGCGCTTATCCTAAGTCAAGGATTTTTTTATTTTGTTTTTTTTTTTTGTGTGTGTGTGTTTCATGCTCTGCCAGTGGGGAGGTGCACAAAAGAAAACTCTTGAGTGAGTGTAATTGGGGCAGGTGACCCGAACTGGCCGAGGGATGTGCCACATCATGGAACGTCATGCCCAGTGTATAAACAGGGGCATTACCCAGAGGAGGGTAACTCAGATTGGGGTTTGGGTAGGGGGTCTGGCATCATTCATCTGGTTGTGAGTAATTGTATTGTGCATCACTTGCTTGGTTCTTCTTTCCATTATTATTGTATTTTTTTTCAATTATTAAACTGTTCTTATCTCAACCTACAAGTTTTACTTCTGATTCGCCTCCCCATTCCACCCGGGTGAGGAGTAAGAAGGGGAGGTTGAATGAACACCTGCCTGGTGCTTAATTTCTGCTGAGCTTAAACCACAACATCTTAGTACTGGCTGATACTGTGACATCACATTGTCAGGCTTAACTTCAGGGCAGAGGGGAAGCAGCCAAAGTGGGTGTGTAGCACTTGCCAGTGGTAGAAAACAGGACACCAAGCAGCTCATGGCAGCTATTTGTGAGGCCATTGTGCCATGCAAGGTGGGAGAAGAGATAGGAAGTCACTATTGTAGAATTGCCTTACTTGGAGTTTCGTCTCTGGAATGAAATGTACACATGGTTTTACAATACAGGGCCTGCTCTTAATTTCTCCAGGTAACTCACACCCGGGGGGAAGAAAATAGATAACTCTGTTTTCATGAAATGTGAGAGTTCGGGTGTGTACTTGAGTTCCTTGCAAACCGATGGTGGAGTTTTCCCTAATCAGCAGGTGACATAGGAAAGGGTTAATTTAGGCCTTTGCAGGTCTGAACTTAAGCCCATGCCTGGGGCACCCTTCAGGGCACTGGAACCCAAGTGCTGCTGCTGGAGAGCTGTTGCAGTGGGATGCACCAGCCAGCCCTCTTCCCAGGCAATTCCTGGCTCTGTGCTGAGAGCAGTCCTCACGCTGTTACTGCTTACCAGTAATTCCACCATAAAATTCTGGTTTAATACACCCACCACAGCACAGGCCTCCAGCAGTGTCCCAGCTTTCTTGTGGATGTTTTCTTGTGCCGTGTGTGGGGATCTGTTCCCTCAGTGTCACACAGCCAGAAGTCACATTCCGGAGGGCCACAGCTTTTCGTGCCGTGGTGACCTGGATGTTTGCCGTTTTCTTGCCATGGTGACACTTGGGTTTCCCTGCCACCTTACCAGAGGACCGGGCGTGGGTTTGAAGACGGAGGAAGCCACCCTGTGGCCACAGGCAGGAGGCAGCAGAAAGGCTTCATGAGGCTGTAAAAACCAAGCATTTCATCTTGCCCCCCATATCGCAACTAATAACTACACTGCCTTTATGGATGATGGTTTTTTCAAGCCAACACTTGTTCTAGGTGATAATACAGAAAATTACCCAGCCCTTCTAGGAGCTGGAACACCCAGGTACATAGTACGTGCATAGCAGTGGCACAAAACAGGCTGGCCAGGAGATGAGGTCCCAAACGAGGGCAAAGAAAGGAGTGTTTTTCCAGGAAAATATGAAAATTCTTCCTGCTAACAAAATGAAAAATACTCTCAAAGCTTCCAGATTTGCAGTAAGAGACAAATGAACAGGGTTCAGTGTTGTCATGCTGAGGCGTTGTTTGTTAAAGTTAAAACATCAATTTGCATTAAAGACTTTTTCTGTTGGAGAATTGATGACTGATACAGGCTCATTAAACTCGCAGTCTGTAATTTCACAGGCTGTGTACAGATGGAGAAATGGTCATCAACAAAATAAGATGGGAATACTGAAACAGAATGAAAGGGAAAACATAGCCCCATCAATTTACAAAACAGTACGATTGACAGGCACATTACTGTATCCTTGTTATGCTTGTACCATACAGCACATTTGCTTAAAAGTGTGGAGGGTTGAAGATTGCTGTGCTCACAGCCAAAGCATAAATGTATGCAAAAGAATAAAAGAGAAAACTGGCTGGTTGCTGGATCTCTATCACTGGAGGTTTTTGAAATTTGGCTGAAAAAAGCCCTGTCTGATCTGATCTGGTGTTGGTGATAATTCTGCTTTGCGCAGGAGGTTGGATTCCAGAGGTCTCTTCCAATCAACATTTCTGTGATTTTTGTGACCCAGTTTTGGGCATTTATGGGTTACCATACAGTTCGTGTTGTGCAGACAGTTCAATAGTTAAAAGTTGGTAATTTGGGAGAAATCTCCATAAAAAGATCTGGCTGTCTTGAAAATGCATAAAGCAATAAAGTGCACAAAATGGGTAATGTGACAAAATTTCAAGGAAAAGAGAAAGAAGCAAAGTGTCTCTAGGTTGATATAAATGGTAAGCCAGCATTTACTACATCACTATTAAAATACAACTGCCTGAATCTAGACAGATGCTATCAAAAAACCTCTTGCATTTCAAAATATCTGTAATAGTTCAGAAACACTACTGTGTCAAGCCATGGCTCTATTTTTTACTACATCAGAGCAATTTCAGTGTTTGATGACTTTAAACTTCAGCTGGCCAGTGATTTAGAAGTCACCTTTTTTTTTTTTTTTATTTTGACAAGGACGATATATCAATTTTTAAAGGCCCTATGCTTTTAGTGTTAGAAGTATTTTGTCTTTAAAAAGTCCACAATGCTTAAATAGTTGAAATGACCAAACTCCCATGTTGAATGAAGAGCTTGTTGGAGAAAAGCAATGAAAAAAACTCAGTGAGAATGACAGTAGATAGGGAGAAGTACTAAAATGCTTTTCCAATTTGCAGTAAGCTCTAGCTACCCTTAACCTTTACAGTTCTCTTGGTGTTGTAGTGCCAAAAGGCACCCCTTGCCTACCCAACAGCTTTTATAGTAATTCATTTACACTCAGCAACACTGCCGTCTGAATAGAAGGAAGTTTAATAAAGACATGTGAAGGATTGTGGCTGCCCACTGAAGATTGTTTCTTAAACTTAGGTATTGATCAACCATTTTCAGTTGCACTAAAAGAACTTTTGGTGTGGAGGGATACATCAATCACTTATATGCAGAGAGTACCAACGCTCTGAAGAGCTGCTAAAAAAGAAATAAACAAGCAGAACAGTTTGCTGTCTTACTCTTCTTCGAGCCCATTTGACAGGAAACTCTATTCCAAGTATTTCAGCTCCATCAACGCATGCAGTTTTCCATAGCCTACATAAGATTGCTTGTTAACACTGCAAAAAATTAAGTGCTTTCCAAGAAGATAATGACAGCCCTTGGTTTGGATGTGAAGTATTAAAGCTTCCCCCTCCCAAAATAGTTTCTGATATGGGAATTACAGAATCACAGAATGGCTAAGGTTGGAAGGCACCCCTGGATATCACCTAGTCCAACTCCCTGCTCAAGCAGGGTCAGCCAGTGCAGGCTGCTGAAGGCCACGTCCAGTTGAGTTCTGAGTATCTCCATGTCTCCACTGGATTTCAGGGAAAAAAACTGACAGGAAGCAAACTACCACCAGATTGGTTGAAAAACTGGAAATCAAACAGTTGCTGTATCAGTGCTAAAATGTGACTACCCCAATCCAGGCATGTGCTCATGGAAAAAAGCAAGTGAATAAGCAAACTGACAAAAGCTTGGCAGCATCACTGTGTCATGTTCCATTTTTTAATAGTTCAGGGCTGCTCCATTGTGTTTCAGGGAGAAACACATTCTTAAGACTATAATATGTGCCAGTATTCTGACAGGATTCCAGCTTAAGATGTTTTGTGACTGGGTAATAACTACTTCTTAGAGCTTCTAGCATTGAATTGAGTCTGCTAGCAGCCTTAAAAGTGGATGCAGAAAGAAAAGCTTTCAGTCAGGACACTCAAGGACACCTATGACCAACTTGGGACTAAAATGGCCATCAAAGCTATTACAAACACATGATCAGAGCAACACTTTGCCCCAAACTTCTTGCTAGGTTTGATTCAAGCTTACCCACACTGGATAAATTGCAAATTTTACAAATATAAAAAAATAAAAATGTGTGCACATCCATGGATCCACTATTTTTATGTCCTGTTTTGTTTACAAATGATCATACATGCCTCCTTTTTGTAGAAATCAGCCTCAGTGTATTTGGCCAATTACATATTAAGTGTAAAATCAAAGCTGTGTTTGTGCACCTGATTCACCACTTTGGCAAGTAACATGTGGTTGAGATTTGCTTTATTTGATGTTTAACTTCCCCTGTAAAGTAGTACAGTAATCACTGGGGGTTTGCCCGTGTGCACACTTGTAGACCATCAGTCTGTAGCTGACATTTGTGAAGGTTATTGCAAGGAACCTGTGATGGACCCTTCCCTCACCCAGAATGAAGAGCAGCTGTCACTGTGTGATTTTTAAGAATCCCTAATTAAAACAGAAGAAAAAAAGCCCTTGTAGAGATAAAGGAGTGTAACAGCTGGGGGAGGAGAATCAGCCAGTGAGTAAGCAGAGCTATTCCCAGCATTGAGTAACTGAAAAAAAAAAAAAAAAAGAGAGAAGACTAGAACAAAAACAAGTGAACACACCTGTGTGAATTTATCAGACCAACCCCCAAGCTCCCAAAGCTCCTGGGACAACTGGCCAGCAGACTGGTGCAAGCTTGTCCGTGGAGGCTGTGTTTATATTAAAGCTTGTTACAGCTTTACAGTTACAGGCATGACTCCCTTATCTCACTTGCCTAATTACCCATTACCTGGATTTATGGCTTTGGCTACACTCTTATAAAACCAGGTAAGGGTGAAAGCTGGAGAAACATCGAAGACTGAAAAGCAACTGGGAAACTGCATTGAGAAGTCTTTCAACAGATGCTCAGTTTTGTCAGATCTTTAGAAGGCAGGTAAGATTTAAACCGTTTGCTGGTTAAATAGCCTAAGTCTTTTTACTTTCCTATGAAGCCTGTTTCCTCCTACCACAGGAAAGGGAGGCTGGAGGAAGATGCACATGCGTGCCTGAAGGAGGGAGCTGGCCCAGTGGAGACCTCTGTGCTTGAGGGCAAAGGTGGTTGTTGAGGCCGAGGTGTGGAGGAGGGTGGGAAAGATCTGGCAGAAAAGATGGGATGCAGGGAAGAAGCAGTGTGGAGAGGCAGAGAGCATGTTGTGGGAAGAGAGCTGGGTGAGGAAGTGTGGCTGTAGGGACAGTGTGGGCTGCTGAGCCTGTGAGGCTTCAAGGAACAACAGGAAAGAGGATGTTTTGCGTCAGCAATAGTGTGGCCAGCAGGGCGGTGACTGTCCCCTGTACTCAGCAGTGGTGAGGCCACACCTCAAATCCTGTGCTCAAGTCTGGGCCTTTCACCCTGAGAAAGACATTGAGGTGCTGTTGCTGGTCCAGAGAAGGACAACAGAGCTGGGGAAGGGTCTGGAGCACAAATCTGATGAGGAGCAGCTGGGGGCGATTAACCTCGGGAAAAGGAGGCTGGGGGGAACCCATCACTCTCTACCTGAAGGGAGATTGTAGCCAGGTGGGAGTTGGCCTCTTCTCCCAAATAACAAGCAATGGTACGAGAGGAAATGGCCTTGTTGCACCAGGGAAGGTTTAGATTGGATATTATGAAAAATTTCTTCCCTGACAGGGTAGTCAGATGTTGGAAGGACTGCCATAATGAGTCACAATAAAGGTAAAGGTCTGCCCATAAGAAAGGGAAGCATGGAGTGATGCTTTCTCTGTGAGACACTTCCAAGTCAAGCTTTACCTGTGCCCTGACTACTTTGCCCAAAGGTTGTACCCACAACTTTGCATTCATATGGCTGCAGCAACAGTACTCTCTTACCTTGTAACTTAGATTATCATCTACTTTACAGTTTTACAGGTTGGGTTTTTATAATAATGTTTTACTTGCAAATATCTGAAGATGATATTCTAGTAAACATCTTTCTCTAGTTTTCTGTATCTGCAAGCAATATTACCTACTGACTTTTCAGTTTTGATTAAGTTCAGAATATAGGTCTATGAGAAAGAACTCAACACATATAAGGGAAAATGCCCATAAGATGCACAAGTTTTTCAGTAAAATGCTGTAGTTTGTTCCTCACATTTTTCACTGAGGTGTTTCAGACTTCTTGAAGTATAATGCAGTCTCCCATACTTAATTGACACTTGCCTGTGGGAGGAAAAAAGGCTTGTTTAAGCATCATGGATAAAACACTCTCAGGAAAAAGGCAAACATCATAGATCATGGCCTGCAATAGTGCTTGAAGTCTGGCATTGATGAAGCTTGCTGTTGTCTACCAGTATATTTGTATTACCCGAATATATTTCAACATTTTACTTGGTGGTTTGTGAGCTAATCCTCTCATTCTCTTCTATTTGTGTTAAACAGAGTGAATTAGGAGATCAGTTTCATTGGGGATGTAGAGTCTGTCAGAGGACTGATTAAGTCTCTAGAAAAAAACATGCAAAAAGATCATACTGAGCAGCAGAAGTTAGGTGAAAGGAAGTGACCACTATGCATTTGTTTGTCCAGCATTTTTCTGGGAAGTAGTGAGGTAGTGCTGATGTAGTCCTGTGTTTGGAGGGGCATCAGGCTGTTAATGGCATTGGGAAGCCAACCAGAATGGGTGAAGTGAAATGCCTTGTACAATTGTGGGAGAATTGGAAGGAAAAGCATGAACGAGGTGCTTATTGTCTATACTTGAAAGCTCGTTTTTCACCGGAGAGAACTTGCAACTTGTTTTTCATAGCTTTAACTCTGCTTTGTTAGTTTTTTAAATCACATAAATGTCTGGGGGTTTTCTAAGAAAGCTGTATTTTGCTCTCACATATCTGGGGAATAAGACGTTTGTGTACTGAAGGGGTCAGTCTTTCCCCACTTTTTCCCTCAGGCAGTCTGTTGTCGAATTACTTCAATTTAGGTGATGGCTGATGCAGGAGTTGAGCTATATTAACATGGTTAATTGTTTAAATACGCGTTTTGCTGGCCTCATCAGGGTAATCGTGTTATGCAAAATAAAAGATAGCGGTCTCGGGTCCCATTGTAGCTTCATTTCAATTTGAACTGATCACGGACAAGTTCTAAGTGAATCTGTGTACGTGAAATTGCATGCACCCGCCTTATCTGCCCAAAGGTAATGGCATATGCAAATTATTTGGGCTCCAGTGGCCTGTGGGTGCTGGGAAGAAATGATTAACAATGATTATGAGACTCCTGGAGGCTGGTACTCTGTGAAGGTTTTGCTCAGCAAGCCTGTCAAAAGAAGGCTGGAGTCATTCAGCTGCTTTTCTCCTGAGCCTTCTCTAATTGCAATGACTGATTGATGATCCAACAAACAAGACAAAGCTTTAAACAAAAAGCTGGAATAAAGCTGTACATAAATATGTGCATAGATTCATGTATACCTGCACATACACACATCTTCATAACATGAGAATAATGAAGGACACACTGATGTTAACAAGACCAGTGAGTCTGGTGGTGCAATTCAACATCTTTCCACTTTGAATTCAGGGTAAAGCTGTAGCTAAAATGCTGACTACTGCTATTCAGCAAATCTTGCTGGGTTTTTTGGCTGTGTAAAGACTCAGCCACTTACTGGTTACCTAATAAATGTGCTGCCATTTTTCCACGTGATGAGGAACATCACCAGTTTAGTGTGGCAGGAAGGAGGAGGACCTGTACCACTCCTGGCATATCTGCAAGGGATTGGATGGATGGATGCCTTTGGGGACCTGCACTGCTTGTGGAGGTTGTTTAACAAGTCTACATGTAGACTATCATGCAAGGATTGATATTGGGGAAGGTGCATCTGAGGCAGTGCTCTGTCCATCTTTGTTACAGCAAAATATGTTAATTACTGGTGTAGTTGCTCTCCTTCAGAGATCTTTTGAAACTGAATGATATTTCCTGCCAATGGCACTGACAGACATCCACCTATTTATCTGGTTTCATTAAATCACTTTATTCATTTAGATCTCTAAGTTGGTACAGGACTGCATATAGTTTAGACCTCATGTATTTTCTGATTTTTTTGTTCTTATTTCTTGCTATTTTAATATTTTATATTTAATATTTAGTTTGGAGGTTTTTGTGTTGAAAGGAGCTGGTTTGCATTTTTTTTCCCCTCCCTTTTCTTATGAATGTGTAATCACAGGTGGTTTGTTTTCAGAATGCTGTGGTTTTCACAGTCTCCATGTTTGCTGAAATTGGGCATTAAAGATGACCCACAAAGTTGTATTTTGTGGTCAAATAAGGGAGCAATAAAAGTTATGGAGGCTCTGGTAAAGTTTGCACACTTTGCAACACAGAAGTGTTTGACCTGTTGATTGTATGGCAGCATGTATTTTTAGTTAGGATGACGTGTTTCAGATGGTTGCCTTTGAGATTTCTCTCTCATTTCTATAGGACTGTAAACAACAGCAAGTAGTTATTTTGGATAGTCACTGTGAGTCAGCTGAAACTGGATTCATTTTAAGGTTCTTGGAAATGTGTTCTTCTGTGACCCTGTACTTGCAGTATTGGGGTCCAAGGCCCTGCTTGACAAGCCAGGAGACAGCCTGTGCTGCACCCCAGAAGTTCTGTCCATTTTGTTGCTTATCCTGGGTGTCAGCTCTGCCCTATGTGCAACTTTCTTTGTTCCTTGTTGAAGCAGAGGTAGTGATTTATGGAAAAACAGGCAGCAAAGACAGGTTCAATCAACACTTTGCTACTCAAATTGCAGCCTTGGTGCAGTGCATGTCCTGCAAAGGGAAACTTCACCCTAATTTATGGACTGTCCATCAGGCTGGAAAATCAGATTCTGTGAACTCCAGAAATAAACTTACTTTCTCAGGTGACTACTCAAGTGGCAGAGAGGCTTCTCTAGAGACTTTCAGGAGTTTGGCTTCTTCACAGCTCCTTTGGCATGACGAGAAGTGCTTTTTTTCTGTCTCCTGTGGCTTCATCTGGTTTGTCACATCCACAGACAAAACTGGAAGCTGAGGAGGATGCACGACATTGCTCTGGGTTTCTGTACAGTGTTGAACTATTTTACATAAATTTTGTTTCCTTGGAGAAAGATCTGATGCTGCAGGTAAACTGTAATGTAGCTCTTTTTCAGAGACATCCTCACACTTTTAATAAGTACAAATAAAGCCATGCACCTTACCAGACACAAACAGGAGCTTTTGCAGTGTTGAAGTATTTTTGCCAAGGGCCAGAAGAGAAGTTGCAAGTCCATCTCCAGCAATTAATCTTCCTTGGCAGTTACACCTTTGGATTTCTTTTTGCTATGAAAAATTGTCCGACAATAGTAAACCTCCATTGTCACACTTGTGGCATAGAAAAAAGGAAACTTACCCACAAGTTCTTAGCAGATACTGCTCTGACAGTCATTGAAATAAAGGATTTTAAAAAAAATAAAATAACCCTTATACCTAAAATTCTCCGTTCAGATTCAGGAAGGAAATTATTAGCATGCAAGGATAATTAAAATGTTTCTCTTTGTCTTACTTCAAGCCATATCATTCACTAATGATAATGGGATTTAAAGGTTTCCTGGTGAACAAGCCTAAGAAGAAAGAAAAGGTCACTTCTGAAGTGGTACCTATTTTTCCTATTTTAATTTATTTATTCTAAAACAGGAATAATTATAAAATATTTA
This sequence comes from Calyptomena viridis, assembly GCA_013390005.1. NCBI lineage: Eukaryota > Metazoa > Chordata > Aves > Passeriformes > Eurylaimidae > Calyptomena > Calyptomena viridis. Next base: position 506,666 of record WEIV01018578.1, read on the forward strand.
ATATTTATAATAATTATTACAGGCTGCATTGTGTGCATTTGTTACTCTTGAAGGTAAGAAAATTTATTTAATTATTAGTAATTCCCTAGTAGCAGCATAATTTTGTGCTAATCTGGGATGGAATATCTGGTTTGGTGTGGATGTGTTCTTAGAGGTTTAGGCCCTGGGTTTATTAGCTGCAGGACCAGGATAATGTTTGAGTGTTGGGTTGAAATGAAATTATGTTCCCAAAGTGTTTTAGCATGCTGCACTTGCTGTTGTTAAGTAGCTTCTGCTTGAAATTAATTCCACTGGGAAATAAAAGACCTCAGCTAATGGAATTACGTCAGTATATTTGGAATATGAAAAAGGCAAGCAATTACAAATAGAAAATTAATTAAGCATACAGCTTCCTCTTAAAGATTTAATGTTTGAAGGAGCGCTGTAATAAACTCTAGCAAGATAATACTAATAAAACAAATATAATTTGACAGAGTTGGCTTATTAGATATTATTGATTGAGCATGGGTTGAGAGTTGTGTCTTAGTATTAACAGGTTCATTACCTGTCAGCAATGCTTTTTAACATGTATCACGTTATGCCATTTGTGGCTTTATTTCATAAAAAGTCTCTTATAGGAGTTTAAAGAAATTTCTCATTTTAGCTTTATGAAACTGCTAAGAAGGAAGACTAGTACAAAACCATCTGTGCATAATCTGTGGCACTTGGACAAGCCAGGCTTTAGTGATTAGTTGGAGAACACCTACTTCAGCAGCTGGAATTGGAAGTTGACCACAATTTTCACTTTAAATCCCAGTTCCCAGGTGATGTGCTCAAGCCCCTGTCATTGCCTGATGGCTGTAATCATGTTGGACTGTTCATTAGTGGCTTTTTTCTCTGTGTTGTGTTCTCAGCTCACAGCGATGTGTCAGTGACAGATAGGAGAGTGTATGTTATTTTGGACCCTGGCTGTCCTCAGTTGGAGTAGCCTTTTTGGATCAGTTGGCACCAGGGAAATAGCACAGCAACACCAGGCATGGCCAGCATGTTCAAGTCTTTCTGGACATGGATGTTTGGGGCTCTGTGTGTTGGGAAAGAAGATGCAGGACAGTACATGGCCATAGTATGCAGCAGCTCTCACAGCACTGTCACTACCAAAGAAATTTTCAGATACAAGTGTATCGTGGGTGTAAATTCTCACTTTAAAGTCCTTGTATTTCTGTGTTGGGCTGCAGGGATCAGACACTAGTTTATGTTATGATGTATAGATTATGTATTCAAGGTTGGCAGCTTCTGCTTCTGTTTCTGTTTTTCACGGAATCATCAAGGTTGGAAGACACCTTCAAGATTATGTAGTCCAACCATCACTGTAGCACTACCACAATCATCCCAAAACCATATCACCAAGTGCCACATCCAGATGCAACTTATTTCAATGCCTGACCACTCTTTGAGTGATTTTTTTGGTTTTCTCTAATATCTAATGTGAACCTCCCCTGGTGAAAGTTCATCTGAGTTAATTTTGAGTTCATGTGATAATCTAAATAAGAACATTTGCATGTTATATTCTTGATTTAAGGTTTGTTAGACTTGCAATTATCATCTACGCTTCTGCTACAAGACTGAAAACAAGATGTTACAGTCAGACTTTTAAACCCAGCCATTTAAGCTCCTAAATGTGCTGAGCTCTTATTGAGCTTCCTTGTTTAGTTATTAGGTGCTAATTTTAGACTCTGTTTCACATCTTGTTTTTTTTTTCCTCCATTGCTTGAATTTGCCAGCTAGAAAAATTAGATCTGTATTTTGGAATGTGCATTAACACAGATATTGAGGTCATCCCAGTCCAGCAAGGTTTACAGAAAGCTGCCTTAGCCTTCATGAAATCTGACCCACTAGTGGACTAATGTGGTGATTTTGGGACCTACAAAATATTGATTAAGACTCTCCTCTCAGTTCTGAGCATCCTGCTCATCAAGATGTTACATTTTTTAGGGATGCCATGACACAGAAGATTGAGAGTTATGCATTGTTCTTCCCTTCTGCTTCCCTCAGTCTTAACACCTGCCTCAGCTTGTGGTTTCAGGGCTGCTGGAGGACCCACAGAAATAAGTACTTGCCTCTCTTCCCAGTGACTCCTTGTCTTCCCTGTCACCTTTCCCTCTAGTTCCTCCTACTCTAGGCAGGAGTAGAGGATGAGAATGAGTTTCCTCCTTACACTGCTCCCTGGATATTGTCAGTAGCCAGCAGAGCACTCTGGCTGCCCTGCTCTTCTGATAGCCCTGGATGTTGGAGGCAATTTCATGTTTTGTGCTTCTGTGGCTTGAACTTGCCATCTCTGACACAAACCAGAACAACATAGGAATGTGAAAGAGAAAATGGGTTCTGATGATGATACCATTGCATGGGGTGACTTGGTTTTTGTGCCCTTTGTTTAGTGCCCTTCCTCTCTTTTCTGGAGATAGGAACCAGAGAAATCTTTTTTCATCTACCTTGTATGTAAAGGTAGACAGACAGAAAGGAGGGATTTAGGCTGTTTGAGATGCATTCTATTTATTTTGAAATAGCTAGAAAACTCAGCTATGCTTTTGCAGGTGGTTTCAATGTGGGCAAAATCTTTGCTTGTCAGGACAAAGTAGTCTTTTCCCAGAAGCAGTTGGCTTCTTAGTAGCAAGCAATTATCATTTGTATGGAAGTTATTTTCATTCAGACTACAGTAATTTTATAACTCAGACATGCCAAATTCCACTTATGACAAAAGGCATAGAGTTAGTTTCCACTTCTTCATGTAGCAGCTGTTGCAAATGTCAGGATCCAGTTTTGTAGGAAAACTGTTAAAAATTACTATTTGAATTTCTTACAGTGTCAAAGGCAGTATTCTAGATGTGTCCCTAGGCATTAATATATATGATGGATGCTGACTCAAAATACACTGGTGCTATGATTTGTGACTTCCCAGTAGGTTTCTCTCTTCCTAAATCAAATCCAAGTAAAATGCTTCTTCAGCATGACAAGGAAATGGACCTTCTCATGATGTGGAAACTGTTCAGGGACTTCATTTGTTACCTGCTGCCTTCTCAAAAGCAAGCTTTGGCTGCATGCAGGTTCCTAGTAGATAACTTGTAAGCCTGTGTGGCAATGCTTCCAAGGTAGGAGGAGATTTCAGAAAGAAAATACATATGTTCTCTTGTACATCCTTTAAGTGAATCACACATGGAATCATACAGAATATTCTGAGTTGGAAGGGACCCACAAGGATCATTGAGTCCAACTCTTGGCCCTGCACAGGGCCATCCCCAAGAATCACACCGTGTGCCTGAGAGTGTTGTCCAGGAATGAAACTCCCAGAGAAAAATTCTCACATTTCTTCCATTCTAGCCTAGAAGCCCAGTTTGGCTGGGGGTGGCAGAGCAAGGAGATGCACTCATTTGTATGGCAAGTCCTGAAAACAACACTTGGATGGTATAAGCTACTCTGACAAGTTTCTTTTTCCAGAGCTTGTGTTCTGGTTTCTGAATTCCAACAAGATGGTGGGCCAATAGAGGTTCACTTCCCCTGTGCCAGGCCATGCTTATGGTTCACTTACCAGCAAGGGGAAAAGTAGAAGTACAGGAATTTGCATGCATCTTGGGCAGACAGCAGCAACGAGTGTTTTAAGGCTGGGTGGGGTCCAATTAACCTATAATTACCCAGCCTGGGCACATCTTTCTTTAGTGAGGAAAATCTGTGTAAGCAGGTGGAATGGAAAAAAAAATTCAAATGAAAAATACACAACTATTTTATTACAAGTTAAGATATTAAAGTACTTTTATAGTGAATTTCTCTGTATTGATTTCAGGCTGATATTTCAAATAACTATAGTAAAGGAAGAACATTTCCAATTAACAAGAGATACAAGGAATATTCCTGCTTTTGGTCACTCTGTGGAATGTAAGGTATCCCAATAATGAGCACTCCCCTCAGGAGTGTAAATATTTAAAGAAATCACAGAATTTATCCATGAATCCACATTCTCAAATCTAACAGAGACGAAGCTGAAACAATTGTTTCAGGTAGTTTGGAAAAAAGAAAACACAGAAATAGCTTAGTCAAATGGTTTATAGTTTTGGTACCACAAGGAATGTGTGAACAGTTCCGAGACTGTTCTAGTCTGTCTCAGACTAGATGGGATACAGGAACATGACACTGGCAGATACTCTGTAGAAATAAGTGACAGAAATGGGAGATCTGTGTATGCAGACATTGCTAATGTGGAAGTTGGTGAGTGTCACTTAAAAATGCCAGTGTAATCACACGTGTGCTGGACTAGGACTACCTAGATCATGAGGCTTCTGCAGTCCCAGGTCCTTCCTACCTCACCTAGTGGGCTGTGCCCTCCTCAGCTGTGTGCAGACTTAGGGTTCCTGTGAGGTGCTCACTGCCTGGAGGTGGCTGGGGCTTTCCCTTCTTCCAATTGCCCTGCACTTTTATTAGACATCTGGGCAGGGGGGTTGGCTCAGGCTGTGCAGGGTGGACAGTGTCCCTCCTGTGTTAACTGCAGTGAGCCTTCCTTCCATCTCTCTGTCCTTCTGTCCTCCCCCATGGCTCTGTTCCCTCTGCCCCTTTGTGATCCTGGCACAGTTCTTCCCACCTAACAAAAGGAGTTTCCACTGTAGCTCAGAGCCAGGCTAGTGCACAGTGTTTGGCACACGGAGTTAGTCAGCCTCTCCCTTCAACACCGAGGTGTGATCTGCAGGGAGCAAAGGGAATGCGGGCACCCTCAGGTGGGTGTGTGAGGACACTGGTGGCTTCTCCCATGGACAGAAGTTATTCCTGCATTTGAGTGCTGAGTACTGCAACACTAGAGCATCATGTGTGAACTGGGTGGTTCAGGCAACAGATGTGTCCCTTGGGCTCCTTTCCTGCTGTGTTTTGTACTTATAGGAAGTGATGGAGGTAGTGGGTGGAGAGAAGTGAAACTCAGATGTTCTACTTGAGAGGCATGGCATAAGCTGAGTTTCAATTTACACTTTTTCTGAGTTTTCAGTAAATATACAAATTAATAACTGTAGAAACTTGGCTGTGAACAGACATTTCTGTTTGCTTTCTGCTTTAAACAAGATACTTCCTCATGGAGGATATTACTCAGCTCAGCTTCTCATAATTACTTATGGAGCATCCTGTAGATAGTCCCTACCCTCATGTGAATCCCCAGACTGGTTATTCTCCTGCCAGCATGAGATTCATCTATGAGGACTTGAGGAAAACATGTTGATCTACTATGGGAATGCTTTGTAGAGGGAGTTGTAATGTTGTTTTTGTGAAAATGCTTTAAAACTGTAGGCACTGGTCACAAACTGTGCTGGTATTTGATGGCTGTGCTCTTACAGAATTCAGTTACTGCAGCCCTCCAGGATTTGAGGATTTGAAGGATGACCATGTTACTTTGAGATTTCTTAACTTTTGATTCTCAAAACTGACCACAATATTCTTGAATTTTGAAGGAGTAACAACCGTGAGGTGGAACACTGGCAGGTTGCCCTAAGGAGAGGGATTAATACACAGCAACTTGTTGAAGGGGAACACTTGGAGCTCAGAAGTTCCTGAATTAATCACCATGTGGCAGAGGCAGTGAAGGACTGTGTGTCTGAGAATACTGCAAAGACCCTGAACATGAGGGCAAAAGTGTGCCTGTGTGCTGTTGGATGACCATGCTTAGCCTTTCATTCTAGTTGTATATAAACTTCTTGAAAATCCCTTTGAATCCCTTCTTTCTCTGCTGAAGGAGGGGTCTCATGATCATGAAATAAAGATGTTTTTCTGTTCTTATTCCCTTTCTTCCTTAGTTGACAAACACCTCAAATCACTTTTGCAACAGAAGTTTTAGCTCAGATAGGACCTCCTTATCCACTGGTCATCTGTAGTGTCTCACAGGGAGTGTCTGATCTGTGAATCAGATGAATTCATTATTCCTGTCACAGGGAGTGTGCTGGCAGACAACCAGCTGAGTTGAGGTGGTTGCAAGTTGAATTTCTGTAATTCTACATAATTCATTCAATTTGGAAATGGGACAAGATTTAGTGAAAGGTACTTCACTATCAAAAATCTGGGATAATTGTGGCAGAATTGGTGGGTACCTATGGGTTGTAAAAAAAAAAAAAGAGCTGTGGATTTGTTTTGAGATATCTGTCTGGCTGTGACTGCTTTTGGGACTACAGACCAAAAATGGCCATCAGTGGGAAGTTTTAACTTTGACCACGTAAAGTGTTCAAAGTGAATATAGAAGACCGTTTTCCAGCTCCAATTGATTTTTGTATGTCAGAGATAATTGGTGACATGATAGATCTAATGGCAATTGTACAATCCAGTCTTACAAGAGTAAGGTAAAGAATCAGAACAAAACCAAGGTGTCTCCTTAGTCACTGCTGATTGTGAAAGCTCAGGCAGCTGCTGTAGATGTGTGTCTGTTTCCTCTGCCTCTCACTGGCTCTATTACTCCTTCTGTTCTCCTTCCTGCACCTTCTGCTTTCTCTTCAACAGCTGTGCAAGCCCTGCTGAAGGAGGTGATTATTCCTTCTGCAGCAGCAGGGGCAGCCACAATGGTAACGAGAGCACACGTGCCATTTGGTCTGGCAGAGCTGGTGGTATGGCAGCAGCAAATGCCCAGACTCCAGGAAGACCTGGAAAAGGTTCAGTAAGTGATTAGGGCAATTTTTAGTGCATATGACCCTGCTTGATCTGATGTTTGTTGGTTACTGGAAAGTCTATTTACCTGTGAAGAACAGGTGTTGATTTTGCAGAAAAACAGGGAATGGGCTGCTGCTCTGGATGGTAGGACTGTGTGGCCAGAGGCAGAGCCAGACAGTTCCAATTACCACACCAAGGCAGAATCAGATCCTTTAAGATTATGTTAAAAAAGATTTAAGAAATGGTTAATTGAGCAAAGGAAAAACAATGCTGACAAAGCATTGTCTAGATGGGGAACTGGATCCTGAAGCACTGAAAAATGGGTCTTTGCTTGTCTCCTTATTTGTAGATCAAGTGGTGCCAGATATTAAGTATTTTAACCAATGTTCTCTGGGTTGGCAAGGGAAGCTGATAGGGCAGATAACAAGTTTTGCAATGTTTGTGTGTAATGGATGGGATAAGACTAAGGCTGGGCAGAAGAGAACTCCAGGAAGAGAAGGCTGCCTTGTTAGCAGCTGCTTTGCAAGGCAGGAATTTCAGGGGGCAAAGAGGTAATAATGGAAATAAGGGAAATGGAAATCTAAATCAGAGAAGACCAAAGGACTATTGCAATAAAACCAAGATACTGGAAAAGAGAATATCCTGTGATCCTGAGAAGGAAACTATGACAGCAACAAAGGGAAAATCAAATCAATTGGGAGCTGAATGAAAGCAATGAACAATGATAGTTACCAGACCCCCAAGCCCTAACAGTGGAAGGAGATACAAAAATAATTCTCTCAGGGGACTCTGAGGAACCAATTATAGATTAAAAAATTGGAGATGAAACCTACCCATGTCTGATAGATACCGGCACAATTTATGCAGCATTAACAACCCCCCACGAAGGATCCACAATTAAGGGTAAAGTCAATGTTGTATGAATAGAAGGTAAATCTACATTTGTACCCAGGACAGATGAAATGATGGCACAGATACATCCATCTGATAAGCATTCTTTTCTGCCATTGGAATTGTCACCAGCCAGCTTGCTACTATAGCACCCTCAATCAGGGGAAGTAGGAAGGATGAATCAAAGCCTTAAAAACATCAAAGATTTGTGCAGAGGCTGAAATGGTCAGATGCTCTATCTGTAGATTTAATGCTCATGAGGTGTGAAGGCCAAATAAATTGTGATTGACCAAGCAGAAGTGTTATTTGGCAGGAAAATTTGAATTTTGAACACGATCGTGGCTGCAAAAATGAGTCATTCCAGTCTGTTGACTTTTTTGACTTCTACTCGTGGAGAAACCCCCTGCTCCAAACTTCTGGTCAATACACCCAGATTTCAATCTCCAAGGAGATAAAGAGAAATATGCATGAAGAAGGGCTCTAGAGGGATCAACCGGGGGTATCAGCTGGATCTGTACATGGCTCAAGGTCCAAGAGTTACTCTTGGAGTATTGTCAGAAGTTCACTTCAAGGGGTATGTGCCCCACACTCACACTTTCTGAAAATCTTACTCATTTCACAGTTTCAGGGTATGCAGGAAACTGTGATGGAAAAGTTTAGAAAAGCCTCATTTATTTGCTGTCTTGGCTCTCGCCAGGGCAACCTCGTTAAAGATAGCCATGATCTGTCTTTTAAGTTGGCTTGCTGAAGCTGTTTTTCCAGCTTTGATCCCATAAAACACTATTTTTCAGCTTCTTTCAGTTTGTGAATGCCCTAATTTTTTTTCAGAGGCATTTTGGTCCCTATACAATGAATTTCAGTCTGCTGATAAGATGGCTGTTATCCCAAATGTCTCATTGGCTAAGCACTTCTAGTGAGCAACACAAAGTTAAATCGCCTGGGTTTTTTTTTGTTTTGTTGTTTGTTTAATCAAAGAATATGTCTGTGCTGCTTAAAAGAAGTTTTTTAAAGCTGTTGAATGCTTTAATTTCCTGCAAGTACCAGCAGCTGCAATTTCTTGTGTCTGGTAGCAAAGCTTCAGGAAAAGGCACAAATTGTGTTTTTTGCTTCTTTTTCAAGTTTTTGACTGTCACATTAGGTTATCCATGTGTTAGAGTGCGACAAGTTAGGGAATCCCTGTCATAATCACCTGTGATCTTGTGGTTGTAAAGCTGTTCTGGTGGCTTTTGTCCTCATTCTGTAGTGCATTAACCTTCTCATAACCACAGGAGATGTAATGCTCAGACACTGTTAAGTGAATCCTGCAGGAAATTTTAACCTATGAAATCTCTTTTCCTTTGTACATAATGCTTATATAATTAGTTTGAACATGGCAACATTAGTGGCATTTCCAAAGTTCATCTTTCAAGTTGGGATTAGTGAAGTCTGTTTTCCCCTCCCCAAAAGGAGGCAAGGCAAAGCAAGGAGAAACAGGAAAAGATGAACAAGATGGTCTGGTGCTCGAGGAGTGAGTAGGTGAAGAAAAATCCTGGTTGGCAGGAGCTGGGAATCTCTGACAGACACACTTTTGTCTGTCTCAATTTTGTCAGGCTGGGCCAAGGACAGTGAGCTGGGGGCACTGGTGGTGGAATGATATGGTAGCAGTCTCTGAGCAAGAGCCAAGTGAAACTGATTGGGGGCTGGAATCCATAGGAGTCATTCATTAGAGATGATAGCAAAAAAGCACAGTTGACCTGCACCGACCTGTGGCAAGTTGTATCCTCTTTCCTTCTCCTATCATTGTCCATTCACAGAAACAGATTTTCCTCCAACTCCAGCCAAACTGGACAAAGCCTATAGACTGTTGTGCTGTGCTTGCCGTCCTTCAGTTAAGCTTTGTTCATGCAGTAACATGATTGAACCCATATGTCTGAATAGCTCTGCAATAATAAAGCACTTGTTTTTTGTTTGTTTTTTTTTTTTTTTTGTTTTTTTTTGCAAAGCATTTCACCCTGCACGCAGTGGTGCTAAATATAAATTGTGTAGTTTCTAGCAGTTATTCCATATATGGGCTCTTCTTTTTCACTTGTCATCATGGGCAAAACAAGGAGAGCCCTGTCAGAGGAACTGTATGTGGTTGGTATGCTTGACCTGGACAGCTGGGATCCTTATGTTCATCTCACCTGGCAGTGGAGTGGTTGGTGAGCACCAGCATGAGTTGGCAAAGTCTGAATAAGCTGCTGTAGTTCTTGCTGGTCTTGTTTAGCACCTGAGAGAGAGCTGGTAGAGGGGAGCTTGTGTATGACCTCTGGGATCTGTGACAAGCACCTGGGGTTTAACTTGTCAGAAATGGGAATTGGAGAAGGCCTCTCTCCAGCTTGTCATTTATATATTCTTAAGGCATGGGACTGCTCTGCTGTTCATTACAGGGGTGTTCTGGAGCATGAACATGAAATGAAGGTGCTTCTGTGAGTTTTTTTACTTAGGTTACTTTGAGCAGAGGTCTTCTGTAGATTAGATCCTCCATTTGCTTCTGGATACTGTGCAGAGTCTCATCATATTCTCTGTCCTTTCAGGATGCCCCCTGCCTCACACTGTTACTTGGACTGTACCTTTTAGTCAGACAGCAGCATCTGGTTCACTGGGTCCCAGATAACCTCAGCATCAAACAGCAAAAGCAAAGGCTGTGACAGGAAGCATGAGACAAGGACCAGTGGTGTGTGACTCGCCAGAGAGGCCTGAGGTGCAGCAGACCTGCTGCAGGGAGTTCTCCCAAGTTTGTCTTTGTGCATCAGAGTGGGTATCTGTACAGGTTTGCCTTTTATCAGCCCTGTTTCTAAGCCCTCAACATGACGAAGGCCTCATCTGTGTTTGCAGGATTTTGGACATTCCTTCCATCTCTTGGTAAGAGAAAGCTGAAAATGTCTGTGGCTAATCTGAAGAAGAGAGTGTGTTTCCATTGGCCCCTGTCACTGGAGATCTGACAATCCCCATGGGGGCATCTCAGGAGCTCCAGAAATCCTGGCCCTGACTCTTGCAAGTATTGGACTGTACTTTCCCTGGAGGTACCACGGGCTGGAGAACACCACATGTACCTTGACCATAATCAGCTCTGGAGCATTTCTGTAGCAGTTTCTGATGTCAGCACATTTCTGCAATGTACTTTTTTAAATTTGTGGGTTACTTTAAATGTCCCTGTCACAGGGAGACATACTGTTATCCGTACTTGAGGCTCTGACATTAGTATTTGCTATTTTTTTGCTTGCTCTTGCTATTTCTTTGCTCAAGGAAGAGTTCAGGGTTCAAACATAGCTCTCTGGCTAGTTTAATTTAACAAAGGAAGAATTCATATGAATATGAATCTTCATCAGTCTCTGGGGTCCTGCATCTCTCAGAAGCATCTCTCAGGTGTGGCTGCAATTCCTGCTTTGTGGCTGCACAGTTAAACTCTTCTGAGAGCTACTCAAAGCCTGTTCTAAAGAAAATGTCTCATGCATGAATAGCTGTAAGTGTGGATTGGACAGGTTGCAGAGCTCTCTGTCCTCCCAGTGCTGTCCAGTCCTGGTTATACCTGTGCCAGGTATCCTGTACCAGGGCTGTGCCCTGGCAGCCTGTGCTGTAGCCTGTGGTGTAGCCCCAGTGAATGCTCACATACATTAATGACAGTAAAAATAGGTGCACTGCTTACCAGCCTATGGAAGGGAAGATGTGCAGAGTTTCTTCATAATACTTCACGGGTTATTTCCTGCTTTACTCGTTAGCTCAGGTTTTCTGATCTCCCGTGCTCCATCAATGCCTCATGCCATGTAAGAATAAATCTCCATTCTCCTTTCATGATGCCTTCAGGTTGAAAGGGCAAAATGGCCCTGTGAGCTTGCAGCTCACTAAGTCAAAAAGGTTTTGGTTCACCTTCCAACTACAAATTCTTGTTTGGTTTTTTTTTTTATCTAGTTCTCCACTCTCCCTTTTTCTACTTGTGTTTTCTGTTAAGCCTCACAAGGTGTTTTTTGTCTGTAGTAATCACACAAAATCCTATGTCTTTATATAAAAAGGGGAAGTGAATTCTCTAGCTAGCCAAGGGTGTTGTGAGCATTCATTAGTCAATGCTAGAAATTAGTGTCCAATCCCATCTAAAAACTTCATGATATGTGAAATTTGAGAGGCTTGCTTTTGAAAAGAGGCTGCTGATTGATGACAACACATATTGTGCATATGCTGTCATCTTTATCCTGACTGTGATTCCTTTTTTTTTTTTTAGCTAGTGAGAATCTGAGGGACAGAAGAAGCCTAATGGGACTTCATATACTGTGTGATGTATGGGGCACTTGCAGTCAGAAATATTGAACTCATAAATGTACTCATTTGCCCTGGAGTCACTGAGAGGGAGACTGAAGACAGGACACCGCAATGTCACAGTCATGCAGAGTCACTTCTGTAATAACAGAGCGACAGCACAAAGGATGTATTTTTCTTGGATTTTACTGCAAATCTTTAAATGAGCTCCCAGAGGATGCTCTCATTGGCTGCAGGAGAAGGTGAACTTTTGCTGGATTAGTGTGTATGCAGACCCCTTTTGCATCTTGTTTTTTTTTCTGAGATTCTGAACATTTTGGGGTGCTATTTTGAAGCAACCCTGCACATACTGTTGGTTCTGTCTCGTGTCTCCACCACAGCACTGCAACCCTAAGCTCTACCAAGCCCGCCCTTCAAGCATGAAGGTGAAATGAAGTTGAATATGCACATCTGAGGCAGATGGTTGGCCCCAGTCTTGCAGTGGTATTTGAGAGAGATTTTCTTCGTGTTATTTCAGCAGCACAGAAGGAAATGAAAGTGTTTCTTACTGTAAATACTTTTTTCTCTCCCCCTTCCTCTGCTCTGCTCTGCTATGAGTGCCTTAAGACTCACTTCACTGCTTTTCTCAGAGAAGTCTATTTCTGTCCCATCTTAGATCAATTTAGGCCTGTCCTATGCACATATGATAAAGACAGGATGTTTCTGTGATAGCCTTGAACTAACTTGGAAGTTTGGGACACTGGGAGCAAGAGGTGAGATGTAATTGTTATTGATAAGTCACAGCGGCCAAACTGGTGGCTAAAATGTGGTATTTATCAAGCATAGCCAAATTGTTGGAAAAATAATACTGACCACAAGACCAGGGGTTTACCCATTTCTCATAAATATGTGCATACCTGTGATTCCATCCTGTGGAGCTCCTTAACAGGCTGTGTCTATGTCCAGAGAAACAGCATGGAAGTGTAAGGTTCTCAGCTGCATCCTGAACTGCTCTTGTAGTTATTCCCCAGCACATCTGCTAAGTGCATCTGAAAAAATCTAGATGTTTGGTCTAGTGCTACACCAGTTTATCTCCTCCGGTGAGCGAGACAGTGTTTGCTGTGTTGCTTGTGTAACCCACCTTGACCCTCAGAGCAACACCTCAGTGTGCTTTTAGCCACCTCAGAGTGTGAACAAAGCATCTGGCCCTATGTGGTCCTGTAGATAACTGTTTCACAGTGGTTCTTGAGGATTGCCTTTTCTGTCTTGTCCAAAAAGAGCCTGTGGTGTCTTTCAGGCTGCATTCAGTTTAGTTTTGCAATGCAACTTCACTTCCCATAACCTTTATTCTTTGCCTGAAGTGGCTGTATGGAGTTCTTTCCTACATGTCAGGTACCATTTGGTCACCAGAAGAGCTCAGCAAAGTTCAGGCTGGCAACATATTCCTTGGGAAGAGAGGGAGAACCTTGTCACACATCTCCATCCTGCTGGTGAGGCTCTCCATGAGTGATCATTGCTAGTATTTCCAAAAATCAGCTAGTCTGCATGTGCAGTGCTTTATCTGACTGGACTGATTTATCTTCCCTGGATGGAGATGCTGTACTGGGATAAACTAGAAAAGGATGAAAGAAACAGGTGTTTTGCCTTTGCCCCATCTTGATGTTAGCATCTTCCTAAATGGGGTGAGCTGACCAGGAGATATTTTTGTCTCTGCTCACCTCTCAGCCCTGCTCTCACACACACAGCTACCTCCAAGCTGCGGGACTTTGCAGAGCACATTGTGGCTTGCGTTGGTTCAGCCCGAGCTCAGTCACCCAAAACCTTGCAGGTCTATTTTGAACCATCATTCAATCTGTCCACTATGGAGTTTCTTTTCTTTTTTTTTTCCACTCTTGCTTCTGACATCATTTCCCGAACACTATATTCACCGAGCGCTGTACCCAGATCGTCTTCTCAGCATATGATGCAAGGAGCTCTTTAAAATGGATTTCAGCTCTCCTTTTGCTCTGCAGTGCTTGCTGGTGATAATAACTGTTACTCATGGTAAGTGGGATTTTTCTTTATGGAGTTGGCACAGATTTGCCTAGATGAGCAGATGCCTTAATTTTGCTCCAAGATCTTTTAAGGACTCTACCAGATTTGGGGAGACATCAAATAGTGTAACTGCTAATGCATGAAAGGGGCAGACAGGCCAAGGTAAGACAGATTATTTTTTTGGTAAACGAATGATAACTAACAATATTGTACTTTCTGGATGTACTGCATCTGTAAAAGCATTTCAGGGGGAATATAAGGTCCTTGTATGCAGAGGGCTGGCTGGAGAGCAGTGTGGTCCTCCTCCTAACACTTGGTGTGACCTTGGGTTAGTCCCCAAGCTGCTGTCACCCTGCCATTTACCCATCTTTTGATTTTTAAGTTGTGTACAACACCTTAATAATGTGCAGGGGTACTGTGAGACTTGTTCAAGTTAAAACTGCGACCTTAATCTTTGGGGAAAAGCAGTTGTGCAGGAAGCTGTTGTTTCTCCTACCCTCTGTACAGGGTCCATGGCATCGATGCCCTGAAGATCTTTCTTTGCAAAGTCTCTCAGCTCTAATGGAGGGTGAAAAGACCAGGTGTCCTTTTGTTTCCCTGTGCACATGGTGTGCACACCATTCCCATGTTATTGAGGTGGCAGAAGCTTTATAGAAAGCTTCCCACTTCTCCGATTTTCAGTCACTGGTGATCTAACCTGCCACAAGGGTTGGGTCTGTCCCTCTTACGTCTTACCTAGGCATTTGCCTTTTTGGGAGGCAGCTGAGAGGGGATGGATGGACATGGCAAGCTTGCTGCCCGTGCTCTGTGCCTCTCCTTTCAGGCTCTGCCACCCAGATCAGTGTGCTCAGCGGCGGCTCAGCAGTCTTTTCTGTGGGAATCCAAAGTCTGCAGAACCTCTCCAGAATGAGCAAGGGTAACAGGAGATGCTTCACAACTGTCTTAAATGATACTTTGTTGGCCGAATGCAGCACTTCTCCCAGTAGATGCCTGAAATTGCAGAATGGCTCCCTAGTGCTGAGGAGTGTGGAGAAAGAGGACGAAGGAACATACGAATTTGTTTTTCATGACACCACCACATATTTTACACTGAGAGTATTTGGTAAGTGGCCTTCTTAGCAACAAATAACTTTTGAACTTGAAACTGTGTGGAAATTCCTCCTAAGGAACTGCCTGGACTTGCAGGAGATGTAGGTGCCTCTGGGAGCAGCTTTTTTAAGTTTCTGACATCTCAGAGAGCAGTAATGATCAGTGTAAACTAAGAGGTGCTTTTTGCATCCTCATTGTCTCTCCTGTCTGTTGATCCTTCCTTGAAATAGCCAGTCAGTTGAGTTCTGTGCTATTTCTCAGTGATGTAAGAGACAGCAGCATGAAGTGTTTGTGAAGTTGAGCCTATACTATGTAGATACGTAGCTGGAGATTTCAGTCCATTTCTAGACTACTATTCCTGATGGCTCTTACAGAAGCTCTCATTGACCAACAGCATTTTGCTGCCTGTGGACACACTTCCTTAAGGAGTTAATTCAGCCTGACTTGGCTCTGAAAATGGAACTGGAGTTCTGTGCAGGTCTGCATCGAGGTGTGTTGTGTTTTCCCCCTGCTTCATGCAGCTGAGGAAAGGTGCTAAAGGCATCTGTGAGTGATTTAAAGCCACCCTTGGGCAGCTTGGAGGTCAGCATCTTCTGGATCTGTCCAAGACCAGTGACAGGTACCTTAACCATGCCAGTCTCCTTGCTGTCCTCCCTGTGGCCTCAGAATTTCTGCTCCCATTTGTGTGCCCATTCATCCATCTGCAGGGTGTGAAGACAGAACCCGAGTCACTTTTGTACAGGATTCATCTCTTTGCTTGGGTTAATAAGGAGAAGGCTTAAATGGGTTTGTCCCCCTGCTGAATAGTGCTCCAGGCAGCCAGTCACCATTGCTCTGGTCCTCACTGCCGCCGTTCCTTTTGCAGGACTTTCACTTACACAAGCTTCTAAGATAAATTGAAGCGTATGAAACTGTAATGAAAAAGTCTGAGCAAACTGATCTCAGTGAAGACAAATGAACCCTTACACCTTTTAGGTGCAAACAGGCGGAACTGCTGTGGAGAGTAGGTCAAAAATGTGACTCCTTGGCATGAAGATCAGGGGCTTAGACTGGAAGCGGGCAAAGACTACAGAAATATCCAGGATTTAACCTCCATTTCAGTGGATTTGCTTTCGGAACTTTTGTCTCCTCTTTGTGTCCTATTGCCTCCCTAAGGCAGGGAAACAATTTCACAGCAAAGGTGTAGGGGGATTCGAGTGGACCATGAGGAAGAGTTGATGAGGAGATAGGCTGGTTTAAAGATCTCTCTTTTTGTTCAAGAGACCTTTGCTAGCTGGGAGAATTTAAACTCTAATTTCTCTCTTGCTCTGGCCTTGCAGAGAGCCCTGAAAAGACAACTTTTTCACAGACAACCTTGGAGCCCCTGCAAGAAGGGGCCAACCAAGCTCTTAAGAAGGCTTGGAAAGGAAAAAGTTTCATTCTTTCACACCCAGTGTACACACTGTGAAGTTAGCATTCCTACCTTTGAAAAAGAAATTTTCTTAAGTCCTTCCACTGTCTGACATTTTGCAAAAGATGTTCCTGGAGGCAGTGAATTTTAGCTGATGTCCTAGTTGAAGAAACTGATTTCTGAGATTATTTGCATGGATGGGTGTTTTCAATTTTACTCTTGCTGTCATAAAACCATACCATGTCTCTGTCTAGTTTGTGTTTGGAAAGTGGCAAATGTAGGAGATAGGTTTGCTCCTTGTAGCAGACTGAAATGTAGTAAAATCAATGATTGATTGCTTCATTTTGAAATGTCCTAGTCTGATTATCCTTTCTAACTGCAGGGGTCTGATGTTGGTACCCATACTGGGCACGATTTGCACTGGTTTCTCTCCAAAAATGGAAGAAGAGGCAAAGTGACAACAATAGTACAAACCTCTAGTAGAGGAGGGGGTTGAGTCTACTTGGAAGCTATGGTTGTCTGCTGATTACAGAGGAAACCTCTGGCTGGCAGGTTCTTTGGATATTTCCACAGTCCTCTTTGATCAGGGGCTTTTATTTTTTGTTTCTTTCAGTGTCAGTAAGGAAAATGAGGAGATGCCAGATTTTTGTGGCATCGCCAAAATAGGGACCAAGAGTCACTGGCCGGGTTGGGGTGGGCACTGTTAATTACTTCAGGGCAGAATGCAGGCACTGAAGAGTCTGGTTATTGATTCCTGTGCTCCCTGGCTACCAGTAAATGCGATGGTACTGAAATTGCTGATAAGGGAAGCTTCTTTCCAGCTTTTGTTCACTGCTGAGTCTGCTCCTCACCTCTCTCTTTCCTCCCTGTTCCCATTGCCCTGTGCTGTGTGCGACCAGAGCCAACCATTGGTGTCCAGTGCTTCCCTGATGGGACTGCAGAGTTGTCCTGCAATGCGACCAGCAGTGAGAGCATGACCTTTCAGTGGCTGCTGAATGACATGGAGCTGAATGACCCTGGGGCTTGTGTTCAGGACAGTAGGAAGAAGGTTCGCCTGGACAAAACCATGCCTGGGGAATTTGTATGTGTGGTGTCTCATGGGAATAGTGTCACGAGGACCAGGCCCGTTGCACTGTCTTGCAGCTATGGTGAGTAATGGCATCTCCAGAAAATCTCCCTCTTGGTCTCTTTAAGCAGCAAACTAAGGAGTTGTTGGTGTCTGCAAAATACAGAACTCTTTTGTGCTCTGGCAGATGCTTCCAGACTTAACACATCCTTTCTAAAGAAAGTTCCCCCCCTTGACTTCCTTGTCTCTCCTGTGTCTTGGACTGACATTGACACAGGTGGGATGAAAGTTGGTTCAAGAGTCAACTCTGAAGCAAGGATGGATCTCTGTCTGTTTTCCTACTTCCCAGTGATGGAGACCTTGCACCCTCCTGTGCACCGATTCTCTATGCCAGTTTAGAAACACACACTGCTTCCACTCTGACATTCATCCATGACCCAGACAGCCTTCCAGTGTATGTGTGCATCCCTCTAAAAACACCTCTGCTAGTTCAGCCCTGTGGCTGCTGGACTCAGCTCAGGTGTTTTGCCTCATCTGTCTTCTCCTTGTCTAGGCCAGAAGCACAAAGATTTATGGGTCTATACAAATGTTTCTCCATCAGCACCACACCATCAAAAGTGGATATAAACACAAGCCATTTACTTACGGAATGTAGGGTTTCTTCCTCTCTATGTCCCTGCTCAGATATGTAGCTCTGCAAGAAGGCTGGGACTTTATCCATTTGTGAACTATTCATAAATGCTGAGTATTTTGCTTGAATGAGGCCACAGTTTAATGAGACAGAAAATCTGGATCCTTGGGTATCATTTCATTTGCACCTCCAGAGGCGAAGGTTCTTTTGCTCTGGCAGCAAAGACAGTTATCAAAGCTACATCAGAGCTCCACGGATAACTTAACCACAAGGTTTTTGACTAATTTAGCTGTAATTAATTTAATCACCTGCTACTACAGAAGTTGTACTCTGTAACAGCACCTAGCATTTTAGAAATTGTCAAGAGACATTTCAGCTCCACAGCAGATACTGTCTTTTCTTCTGTGGTTGGCATACAATGGTGTGAAAACAAACTTACTGGCCTAAACCCTGCATCCAGTGTGCTGGCATTCATTAGAAATGCTGTGGGTTGTTCATGCCTGGTTGAGTTGGCACCACTGCACTGGCCAAGCTGTGCAAGTTTGGCATTTGTGGTTGTAGAGCAGTGATCTTAAATTTTATCCAATCCAATTGACTGGAGGCTGCTCAGCGTAGTCAGACCCAAGTTGGCTGAGGCACTGGGGAACAAGGATGTGAACATCCATGAGCTGTTCAGTTCAAGCCCTGTGATAAATCATGTGAGAGCTGACCATTACCACTGTTGATTCTGGGTGGCTGCCCAGTCCCCTGGTGAAATATCAGTTCCCCATTTCTTCTTGAAGAGCCCACAGGGGAATTTAGCTATACCTCTGTTGGGATGAACATATGCATGAACGTGTATTTGGAATGGTCTGGGAGAAAGCAAGCATCAGATTCTACTTTAGTCACCAAATTCAACCACATTTGTAAAAAGTCAGCTAAAGCAATTCTGAATATTAGTAAAATTAATTGAGAAATGAGCTCGCTTAAAGTAATTAAAGACTAAGTAATTTTGGGGGGGGGCATTATTTGCTCCAGGCAAAGGGCTGGATTTAGTTTTTCCACTGTAGGTATGAGATCTATGTAAAAACACCTATTTAGGCAACCTGTTAGCTGATGAAATTAATTTTTAATAATTGTTACCAAAACCAGTTTGCAGAAATGCTGTAAACTTTCCAGGCATCAAAGAGCTCTGAATACACAGGATCTAAAGCAGAGGATTCAGAAGTTAACAAGCCAATGTATATAAAAGGCTTGTATTGTTTAATTGTTTGCTTATTGCTCATTTTCAACACAGTATTCTATCTCAAAAAGACGTTTTTAACAAATGGCAAATTTTTAGGAAAAAACCTTCAGAGAAAAGAGTCCAACTGATATTTATGCCTCTGACAATATTCTCTTAGCTTTCATAAAAAGGGAAATAAAATGATTAAGGAAATTATTTCTGATTTGCTGAAAGTTTAATTTTGAATATGCTTTTCTCTTAACTTGTTAACTGTTTGTAAAGAGATTGGACCAAGTACTCTGAAAATACAATGAGCACATGTAGTTTCACACAGAGGAGCACACACGGTTGTTTTTACTGTCCTGGTGAGTGTGTTGGCTATAACAACATGTAGTATATCCTGGAACATCTGAAATCTTTCCCAGCCTCTGGAGATATGGAGCAATTTGTGCTTTTGAGGGCTTGAAAACAAGATCCAAGTGAGTCTGTTGGTTGCTGCAGTGCTGTGCTGTGCAGGTGCATGTGCAGCTGAAAAGAAGCCAAAGGATTCAGAAAGGGATGGCATAGGCCTACCTAAGGAATTTTAAGGAATTTATATCATTGTGATAGTGGAGTTGTATATTTGTTTTGTTTTGTTTTGTTTTTTCTCATATGGGAAGGAAAGTTTTCCTACTAGCTGGCCCAGGTTGGAGCAAATTGTCTCAGTGAAGGAGGAAGTCTGGACGGGTTTCTTTCTGCAAATCTGTGATGCCCTCTACCAGCTTTTCTGCTCAGCAGCAGCAAATGTGCAGGTCTGACACGTCAACACAACCCTGAGCAAGGGATGCTGAGCTGGGTAATAATTACCACTGACTTGTGCGTGGCCTTCTGCTCAGCCATCTGCAGCCTTCGCCTCCTGCTGGGGGTTTCGCATGATCTCGGCTGGGCAGAGGAACAGAGAAATCCTTTCCCGGGCAACAGTGAAGTCGGTTTCCTACAGCTCTGGCTCGGGTGACTGAAGTCTTTGGTGCCTGAGGAAGTGCAGGCTCTGATCAGACTTGCTCTGAGCTTGGTACAGTCGTTACCTGGCTGTCCTAAGTGGATTCTCTGGAACCCAATGCAAAATCTAAGGGTAGACTCCACAGCTTTTCCTTCAGTGGGAGATGCTTCCTTAGATCTCCCTCCTCTTCTCAGCTGTCTGTTTTCATCCAACTTGTTGAAAAGTAGCATCTTTCAAACCACCACCTTCCTTGTTAGATTTGATTGAAACTTAGAAATTATCTTAGATGTTACTGGTCAGAGCAAGCAGACACAAAGCACACAGCTTAGTCACACAAACCTCTTAGTGAAAAATTCTGTACCATAATTAAATGCTGTGACATAAATCATGGTGTGTCACAGTTTTCTGTATCAGCTTCCTTGATCCAAAGTAAAGCAACAGTGGTGTCCACATGCCTCTGATCTGGCTGCAGTGTTTCTCCCACTGGGAGAAAGAAGCTTGTCCACCCTGGTACCTAACAATGCCATGTCCTTCTTGCAGGAGACCTGCTGCAGTACCCGTGGTTCATTTACATCCTGGCAGGGTGTGCAGTGGGTGTGCTTATCCTGGTGGTGGTTGTGCCCTCAGTCATATGTTGCTGCATGAAGAGGAAACACAAGTTCATCCCAGTGCCTTCAGGTGAGTGGAGAATGAATGCTGTGACGCCCTGGAGTGAGTCTCAGAGAGGACTGTCTTTGTGCAGGCTGGGGATGACATGGCTTCAGAGTAAACTGGTCTCTGCTGGGTGGTGCCTGTCCTCCAGCCTGTCCTCCCCTGACCTGGTGAACCAAAAATCTGCTTTCTGATAGGCAACTGTTACAGTCAGCAGGGTCTTGAATTAAACCTTATTTTTCCTTTATTCACCTCATACTTGCCACTATGTGCTCCTGGCCAGAAAGAAAACACAGCAAAACCTTTTCTATGGGCCAGAAAATCGAGCCTCGTTCAGGTCTGATACTGAAATGACCTGGAGATTCATGATGGCAGTCTGCTGTCAGCACCAGTCCCTGAGTGCAATCTGCCCATGCCCTGTGAGGCCATCTCAAGCTGTGATCCTGCCAGCAGGGTCAAGCTGGTCTCTGACAGGTTGGCAGTGTCCCTTTGTACTCGGCATCTGTCTGCTCTGGGAATGGCTGCACGAGGAGGAGACACAAACGTGTTGGTGGTGTGGCCTCACAGTGGACGTGCTGAGGCTGGGGGGATGTCGCGACCTCTTTCCTTCAAGGATCCGGTTTTGGTTTCACAGAGGAGAAGGATGATGGACTAACAATGTCAGTGGTGTCCAGTGAAGGTGTGAAGAGCCCCCCCAATGGAGACCGTGTGGAGGCTCAAGCTGCCCAAACTGCCTGCCCTCCAAAGCCTGGTGAGTCCAGTGACTTGCTTGAAGTCAGACCTTGCTTAGGAGGATGAAGGACACGATGTGTGTGTGTGGCTGATGGGATGGGGCTGACTGTGGAGAGGGGCCTGGGACATGCTAGAGCAGGGAAGCTGCTGCATCTTGTCCAGATGACAGAAGCTGCAGCAAATCATTTATCAGCACCTTACCTGTGCTCAGTGTCTGCACAGTGGTAACTCTTGCCCTCACCCAGCCATGAAATGTAGCAGCAGCCATCCCATAGGCATCTCACAAAGGGTCCTGACAGTAACTGTCTGTTCCAGTGTCTCCTGTGCTAAAACACATCTCAAAACCAGCAACCTCCAAAACTTAGCAGTTTTTCCTGCCATTCTCCCCTTGTCATCAGTAACATCTTATAAAAATAAGCATTGTTTTAGGAAGCAGTCATCTTCAGCATGAAGCATGAACCAATATGTTGAACTGTAAACACAGCTAAATCCCATCCAAGCCAGAGGCTTGTGTATTTCCTTAAACTGAGGCTAAAGTGAGAATACTGTCACATTTTAAATACTTCAAAGAACCCAAGCATAAACCCCCACAGCTTTAGCACAATATGGTCAAGGGAGTGCAGCAATAAAGACCCTTCAGATATCTCCTGTTCTGTAAGTGCTTGATATTAATACTCCACTTTTCGCATTAGGTTTCCCTCAATTTTGTTTCATAAACAGAAATGTTTGCAACACCTTCACCAGTAATGCACTGCCATCAGCTGAAGTAGGTTTAGCAGAGACATGGGCTGGAGCAACATTACATAGGTTATAGCCTGGTCTCAGCACTGCTGTTTCCATTTCTGATGTCCTTCACTGTACCATGCACAGCCTCCTGCAGCTCAGCTATGGTTTATGTCTAACCTTGGATGCTGCTTTGCTCTGCTTTCAAAATATTAAATGCAACTCATGAACATAGAGCAAAAAAAGAAAAAAACACCCATGTCTTTTAGGTCATTGTTTAATATTAATATATTTCAGGTGTAGAACTTTCAATGAAAAATTTACCCATTGTCAGTTTAACTAAAAATGTAGCCCATATTTAAATTTTTACAATTAAATAAAAAGCAGAGGTGCATGTGGGAAGTAGGTGAGAACATATTAAATGTGTACTGTTAGCCAGCTTTAATTATTCAGGTGTAAATGAATAGATTTGGCTTTAGTATTTTGATACTAAAGGCTTGGTACTAAAAGTACTAGAGTACCTTGGTACTAAGAGGCCAGAGAGCTTCAGTACCAAAGTGTCTAAAGCCATGACAGATAGCTCAGTAAATGAGTACAAAGAAAATTAAAACTTGACTTACAGATGCCTGGGGCAAGGGGACTGAGGGGATTAGATAGCCTGCAGCATTAGAGACCAGTGGGAGGATTCCCATGAGGATGAGGCATAGTGTAGGCACTCATAAACCATCTCTCCCTTTTTCAGATGCTGCCCAGACTGGTCAAGGCATTGAACCCCAGCCACTAGTAGAAGAAAACTTACCAGTGCAGATAGAAGCTGAGGAAATGCCAGACCCTGAGGTCATAGTTGATGTGGAAAGCCAGGAAGATGCCTCACACCGTTTCCCGGATCCAACTGATGACTGATCTGACATACTTGCTGTTCCACCCTGAAGCCTGTGACACTTGTCCTTTTCATCCCATAGTCTCATTGTGTGTAAGAATTGGTCTGGAAAATTTTAGCAGAGAAAAACGTGAAGTGTCAGACCTTCTAACCTCATTTAAAAAGAAAAAAGAAAATATAAGGAAAAGCACACTCATGGCTTCAAGGCCGCACTGCCATGAGCTGACAGGTTCACTAACAAACAAAACTGGGCAGCTCTTTGATGCTTTGCCTGATAACCCAGCTAAATGTAGAGCCCCAGGAGATGGCCTGAAATGAGATGGGTGGTTCCTCCTGCTCCTTGCCCACCCCATGCCTTTCTATGTCTGCCAGCCAGGGGTGGGTGTGACAGGTTGATGAGGTGGCCTGCCAGTCTCAGATATAAACTAAGGGGGCCTGCCAGAAATTTCTTGAGAAAGAAAAAGTCCCTTCTTGGGAGATTTCACGGCATTTTTTCACAGGCCCTGCAAAAGAAGCTCAAGGGAGACTTCAGCCAGGTATCTGTGTGCCGGGTGTTTATCTGAATCGCTCCTCTGAGCTCCAGACCCTCTGATTTGGCCCTCACTGCTTGCTGCCTGGGGCCAGGACCAGTGGTGGGGGCTGCTGTGTGCAGACCCCAGGGTGTGATGTTGGCTTTGCTCACCTTTTGGTGCCATGTAATGCCAGGGGGTACAGGTGACCTTTCACCTGAACTGCTTGAGTTACCTGTGAGCTAAACCAGCACCACCACTAGCTTGCCTCCTGCAGCAGAAAGGTCCCTGGGGCTTGGGTGTGCAATTTTGGCGGAAACATTGATTATAATGCTGAGATTGTTTATCAGTGCAAGCATTAGTGCCTTCAGTGTAATGGTTTAGCTACTGCAAGCTAAAGCTGGCCATCTGCCTGTGCATGTAGGCTTGTTCAGTGCTGTGCTATTTGCACAGACAGCAGCAATTTATAGAATCTCTTAGGCAAGTCTTGTTGCTACGTATGTCCTGTTCTGCTCAGGGGAGGTTTGCATGTGGAGAAGCTGGGGTAGACTTACAGGGAAGAAGGGAGAGGTGTGAAGAGGGCAAGGACTCTGTACAGGTGGCTGAGTCCTGCCAAAGCTCTGCCAGAGGCTGCAGGGAGTGCTGCAGTATGTGCTGCCAGTGCAAGGCATTTACTGCATAAGACAATTTTGGTAGTCAGAAGTGAGGCATGTTGGTGTTAAACTAGTCAAATGGGCTAGAAAATCATGGTAGTGTAAAAGCAGAGATGGTACATATTGGGACCAAAAGGGATGGGGATATGTGTATTGCATTCCTCTCTCCCTTTTGATTTTGTCCTTTTATATTGTGCTGACATTGTTCCGTGAATTCCTTGGAAACAGATTTAAGATATGCCTTGTAAATGCCATCCAACGAGGTCCGTGTGTACCCCAGCAAAATCCAAGGTAAACTGAATGCTTCTCTCCAGGTGGGGGAGCTGGTGGGATGGCTACATGCTTACCTGGGAGTCCTTCATCTCTGTGTACGTGCCGAGGCTCTGCATCAGTGACACCCAGCCATAGGTGATTGTTCTTGTTGTTTCCTTGTCCTGTGACTCTCTTTAGAAGATTTTTGGATCTTGTGTGCTGTGCTGGTGGTGATTCAGCCTGTCTCTGCTTTTTAGGGCGGTAGGAGCGAGATAATAATTCTTTTCCTTATGGTGCTGAGCTATCTCCTTTTCAGTACAAACATTCATCGAAGGCTGTGAGTTGAATGACAAAACTGTGACACTGAGTGCTCGGGGTGGCAGCTGCCTGTAGGCAGCACAGGAGCAGCTGGGTGAACAGACTCACTGGGCCAGTGTCACCAAAATGAGGGGACAGTTAGCTTTGCTTTCCTTATGCACTTTCTGGCAGGGGCAGATAGGGGACAGTCGACTCCAGTACATGCTTCCAAGGCTGAACAGTGCCCTGAGGTGCAGTGGAGAAGATGGTAGTGTTTGGGCACTGAGGGTGACAGAGCTGAGCCAGCCTTGTCCTGCTGGGCTGGAACATCCCGGCTCCAACTCACCCTAGTGCTGCCTTGCTCCTGTCAGCCCTGGGAAGGCTGGCAGCTGATACCACCACTAGTGTAATGCCAGTCTGGGAAGAATTTTTCCCATCGAGATGGGAATCTGAGACTCCAGACATCTTTATGAGGCAGATAGGACATGGCTGGTTTTCTATATTTTCCCACTGAAGGTGCTGTTCAGCAAAGGGGAAAAAGTTGCTGTAACTGTGAGGTCAGGAGATAAGTGTTGCAGCCTGTGCCCTTCTTTTAGCTGTATGTGTTCATACCCAGCTATTGTTCTTTTTTAGTGTGGTTTTTTTTTTCCCTTTTCCCTGCAATGATTTTGTTCCAAATAAAAAAATCCTTTTTCTAACTTGTTTTGGAGATGTTTAAGTTTTGTTATTTAATAATTGTTTCTTTCTGGTTTTCACTGAAAGTACAGGCTGATTTTCAAATTTACACACAGCCAAATAAAGGAAAGATGACAACAAGTTACTTTTGGCTAGAGTTCACTTGGGTAGTCTAGAGAACAGAGATCAGTAGGACATGCACTTGTAAGTCAGCCCAGGAGAGG
Source organism: Calyptomena viridis (assembly GCA_013390005.1). Lineage (NCBI taxonomy): Eukaryota > Metazoa > Chordata > Aves > Passeriformes > Eurylaimidae > Calyptomena > Calyptomena viridis. Next base: position 532,439 of record WEIV01018578.1, read on the forward strand.
CTGTAGGACAGTGGCTATGACTAGTCCTGTTGGAGTGTGTTAATGTGCAAGTACATCCATGTGCACCATCAGCTCACCAAGCCCTGCTCTGGTGGCTTGCTTGAACTGTGAGGTGCAAGGAAAGGACACATGGAGATGGTCTAGTTTTACTTACCTTTATCCATCTATTTTTCTGTGACACCTAAACCCCCTTATCTGTGAGAAAGGATGTTGGACTGCATGGCACCTTCTGCAAGGAGGTGGCTTGTGCTCACCCTTAGTCAAGTGGGTCGGGATGGTGAGTAAAAGCAATGTTTGTGATCACATCAAAACCATTGCAGGGTTATCCCTGGAACAGTAGTGTGACTGGACATGGGTGATCCTGTCCTGCAGCCTATGAACCCCGCACCGAATTTGCACGCACATGAATTTGCGATTGTTTTCTACCCTGACTATGGTGCTGCATCACCCAGGAAATAGCAGGGACACTTTCCAGCCTGTAACTGTCTGACAGAGGAATGGGTGCAGATGTACATGGTGTTATCAGGAATTTGACCAGAAAAAGAGGTGTCTGTGTTGCCTCTTTGGGGCTTCTGGTGGCTTTAGGGAATCTGTGCCATGCTAATTCTACTGTCTCTGGATTGCTGAGGCAGCCCTTGGTGCCAGGCAGCCTCTGGCCTCCTATAGAGAGCTGTGCTTTCCAGGTGATGGGAGCTGACAGCTACATTGTCCTCTCCAGCCACTGGTCATGACTGGGGAAGGCTGAGAGCAAGGCAGCTTCCATCCCTCTGCTAACTGAGTTCTGGCAGGACAAGGGGAGCTCTGCTCTGTGGGAAATGTGGAAGTTTTGGGACATGATTTCTTCCCACTTGAGACAAAACATCAGTGCTTTATAGTACTGTACAGAATAGACGTTTAGATTTTTATCCATATTAATATTTCATGGTAGGAAAACAGAACAGTTTCCCTCTGCTTGTGGTATATGCTAAGCAACAACTGACATGAAATGTGATATGTAGTCTTTTCATTATGTTTTCATTTTGTTTATGGATATGAAAGAACAGAGAATGAACTTACTTGACTTCAGATGTAAAAGCAGAGAGGAAATATGTTGCATAACAGTGAGCAGAGAAAGGGGAATGATCCCTTTAGATTTCTTTTAGCATTCAGGATGAACTCATCCCCACAAAACTCTCATGTCAGAAAAGCTCACCATCCCAGTAATGAAACAGTTTGTACTCTGTTTTCCAGTCTCTACCAAGCTCTGCTGTGCCAATGTCCCAGTGGCTGTGTCTGTAGCCCTTGGGGTCCTCCCTCAGAGCCCAGCATGGGGACAAAGGCACCAGGGCCAGAGCCAGCAGTTTAGGTTGGAAAAGAGAACCAGCACTACTTGTCTCCATCAGCTCAACAGAAACAACAGAGTAGAAGCTGATGAATCTGAGAGCAGATAGGCAAAACTGGTAACAGGACAGTTTACAATAGCAAATGAAACACTCTTTGCACATACTGAAGATTAACTTAACTTTGGTATGAGCAGTTAACAGACTTTGTTGGGCTCTGCAGGACCACTGGGAAGCACAGTGTCTTTCTGGCTGCTCTCCCTTGAATGGTACTTGTTTGGCTCCAGACTGGCTGATGGGCTGAACTGAAGCTCTTGGCCAGCTCTGGGGCTGAGAGACCCCCTACTTCCAGCCCTCTGAGTCACCAGCAAGCAGTATGTCACATGCTGTTTATAGGGTCTGAAGAAGCTGTTCCTTGCCTGTACCAAAGCAGACTGCCTGGAGGGCAAGGGACGTTTAATGATAAGGAAGGTGCTTAGGATGGGGAAGCAGAGGCACCCATTCTAAAGAAAACTTTAGGGTATTCAAATGTGGCTAAGCCCATGAGAAGCTGGATAGCAATTACATTCAAGTGGTATGTGGAGAGCCCAGAGCAGTTCTATCTATGCATGCTGAGGGCATCATTGGCATCTTCATGAGATATTTCCCACCTCAGGCAGGAGGTGCAATTTCAGCCCCAAGCTGCTTCTTGTCCCTGGGGTTCCCACACCCTCCTATCAATGGTGGGGGTGTAAGGGGCCTTCATCAAATTGTTCATTATGCTTGCAAATTTGTGTGCCTGACTATATCCCTCCCCTCTCAAGACACCTATGGAAATGTGCTTGGCAGCTTGGTTCCTGCCCCAGGAACTAATGTAGGATCTTCTTTCATCCATACCTTTCATTGCCTTCAAGATTTGCTCAGAGAGGGGCCTGTCTGCCAGCTCTGCACCTCCCCTTCACTCAGGGAGCTGGTTTGGACCCGTGGGGCTGTGACAAGGGATGCCTGATATTCCAGCTAGAGCTGGCTGTGGGTCTGCAGACTGTGAGGGGAGTGATCTGTGAGTTTTTCCCTTGGCTCTTTGTGTGGTCACAGAATCACAGAATCAATTAGGTTGGAAAAGATCTCTGAGATAATCCAGTCCAACCTATGACTGAACACCACCTCATCAACTAGACTGTGGCACTAAGTGCCGTGTCCAGTCTTGTCTTTAACACTTCCAGGGACAGTTTGTCCGCTACCTCCCTGGACAGCCCACTCCAATGCCCAGTCACTCTTTCTGTGAAGAACTTCTTCCTAGTGTCCAACCTGAACCTCCCCATGCGTAGTTTAACACTGTGTCCTCTTGTTCTATTGCTTGTTACCTGGGAGAAGAGGCAGACCCCCATCTGGCTGCAACCTCCTTTCAGGCAGTTGTAGAGAGTGATAAGTTCTACCCTGATCCTCCTCTTTTCTAGCCTAAACAACCCCAGTTCCCTCAGCCACTTGCTGGGGATTGGAGGGGTGGGTGTTGGGAGGATGGGCAGAGACTTTCTCCTGGAAAATGGGAATACTTGACCTATGCTCACCCAGTTTATGGGCATTTTGGGGCAGGGGCTGGTCCTGTCACATAGGGAGATGGCTGTAGTCTGCTCATTGTGCTGTTGTGCCAAACACAAATGTAAGGAAAGGAAAAGTTCCCATCAGCTCTGACAGAAAATAGGGGTGGCTAATGTCAGCATAACTTTTAATTGATTTATTTTTTGGGTTAGCATATTCCATGTCACACTTAGCCAACATCCATGATAAAATATTGGATTGGGCTATAGTATAATGTGTGTATTTTTAGCTAAAATAGATATAGTTAATATTGGAAATTCTGTGCAGAATTTTTAAAACTCACCTAAACCGACAGCGGCCACTTATAGTTTGAGCATTGTCTAACACTATGGAAATGAAATGTATTACAGACCAAGAATGACTTGGAGGCAATTTTCAGCCAATCTTTTGGAATTGCAAATGTGGTACATTAAAGAGAATTATTGTCTGCTCCCGTATCATATGCAAATGGAATAAAAAAGTACAGCTGAGTGCCTATCCTCTAGCCAGCATTGGTGTCTCTGGTTTATACAAGTTTGTCTTTGAGGGCGAAATGTATTTTTCCAAAACTAAGAAGTGAAGCAGTTTTAAAAGCTTTTTTTGATACTAGAAGTCATGTAACAAGATATCTTGAAACAAACAAAAAAAGGAAAGAAAAAGAAGTTATGGTGTTTATGTCTGTGTAAAGAGAATTTCAGTAGTGACATCGACTGCATGACTTGGAGCAAAGCACATTAAGAGTCTGTGTTGCACTCCCACTAAAGCTTTCAATTACAGAGCAATAGGCCTCAGATTTCTGCCCTGAAACAACAGACAAACCTATGTATAGTGCGGGAATTTGGGACAGCAGGGGTGGGATTCAGAGGTGTGTGTGAATGAATAGTAAACTGCTTGACAGTCAACCTCAATTCACCTCGAGCTGATTACAGAAAATGGAGGGGTGGAGGCTTTTCCAAGGTGGCACATGGAGCCTGGAGCAGGAGCTACCTGCTGGGTGTGACAGCCTCTGCTGCTGCTGTGTCTGTTGTGTCAGAATGAACCGTGACACGACAGAGAGAGGGGGAGGATGATGATGAGACAGAGTGACTGCTGTGGAGGATCCAAAGGGAAGAGAGGGCACAGGATTAAAGACTGAGGGTACAGAAGTGGTGATGAGTAATGGCAGACACAGATGCTTTTTCTTTCCTTAAATAGGTGGGTAGGCTGCAGGGGTCTCAAGCAAGGTCTGTCCTCCATCATCCAGTAAACTCTTCGGGCAGTATAAAATGCTGTCCTCCAGAAAGCTGTAGCTGCTGCTGCTTCCTCCTCACGCCTACCCTGACATTTGGCACAAATCCCCACACAGATGCTCTTCACTGCCATGGTACATCACAGCTCCCCTGAGCCACTCAGGCAATGCTTTGCCTGGGTCATCAGGGAGTCCTTAGTCCTCTCTGTCTTTCTCATGATGAGCCATTTGCAGGGAATGCTATGTGGTAGCTTTAATAAGCCCAAGAAGGGGAGTGAAATCAAATCTTCAGATAGGATTAAACAGGAAATAACCTTTTCTTCTCCACTCCCCTATCTCTTATTCTAGCCAACCCTTCTCAGGGTTTTTCTCCTGATGTCACTTTCTGGTATGGGTTTTGCTAGATGAGATGGGAGAAGGGTAATGGGAAGGCAGGACCCCACCCACCTTTTTAGGTACCCTGAGTACAGGTAAGAACATGCTAGTTCCCTTTCCTTCTGGTGCACAAGCTGGATTTGGATTTCTCTTGCTGCCGTAGGAGGCCATGGTGAAAGCTGTGCAACTTCAGCTTCTGTTTGTATGTATTTCTGCCCAGCTGTTGAGGGTTTGGTGCTCTTTCTCTTCAGATAATTTAGTTTCTGATAAGGAGTTTTGTTTCCTTTCCTTTTGTTGAGAGTTTAAAGCTTTGCTATTCGGACAATACAAAGAACCAGATGTGGATGGAGAGGCCCTTCTTTGCTGGAGAGAAGATCAGTAGGAGTCAAAACTGCCATGAATTTTATCTCATCTATCTTAAAAAATCTACTCAGCATAAGAGGGAAGTAGATGCTTGTGTTTATACTGAGTTGCTGATACTGCAGAGGTTAAAGGAACATCCAAGACATGACAAATAACCATGGCAGCTATAGCTCCAACCCTGTGCATCTTACCTTTATGGGCATAAGGCTTTCACAGTAACTTTCGATTGGGGCTACACTTGTAGATTTGAAGCTCTGCAAAGTGCGCCCTAAAGTTCAGCAAATTTTAACTGAGTTGTTGAAAGAAGTGTACTTAGGGGATGTGAGAGATATGTAGTCAATAAAAAGGCTGCTCTTCTGTGATGGAAATGTAAAGAGGTGGCTGAAAAGAATGGTGACAGCATCCTGAACCTGACCCCTGAGACTTTGCTTGGGACAATAGGTGCTCTGAATGGTAGGTGCTTTTAAAATGGTGCTTTGTAGACAGATAGTTGGGAGCAAGGAACATCTGATTCCAATTACTGACTTTCTTTGGACTGGCTGGATGACCTCAGCAAGCCACATCGTTCTCCTCTGCCTTATTTCCCTATCTGTAATACTGGGGTGATCACATAGTCCTGCTCTGTAAAATGAGTTCCAGCCTGGCTGATGCACAGCAGCACCTCACACCTGTGTGTCAGTGTGGGCAGGAGCTGGGAGAGCCCACAGGGCGCTGCACACGAGGGTCTGGCCGGGCTGCAGTGAGCACTGTGCTCCGGCTGCCACAGGATGCCTGACTGCCCAGGATCTGAGAAAGGAGGCTTACCAAAAATGTTCTGGTGGATGCTGTCTCCGGTTAACCTTGCTAACTTGTGAGGTGCTGGTTTCCTTTTGACTGCCAGGAGCTGGGCTGCAATTATTGCCCTGGTACAAATACTGTGAAAAGCCACAACTTGCCTCCAATGCCCCAGTGCTCACACGAGTTACACAAAGCACCACATGCCTGCCCTATCGAGATCTTAAACCCCAGAAATTCTCAGAAATGCTATGACAGAGCACCTTAGCCATTACTCTTCCTGGCTGACAACAGCAGCTGTGTGCTGGAAATGTTTAGAAACACAGGCAGCTCTGTGCCAGTACTTTTCCCTGCTGTGGAAAAGGCCTGATCTTTGCCAGCACCAGCACAGTTCCCTGCTGCAGCTGCCTGGCCTTTCCAGGGCAAGTGTGGTGTGTTGGCAGCAGGCTGAGAGTGGCTGGGATGGGGGTGAGCCCATCCTGCCTCCCTGTTGTTCCTGCACACTGAGGCTTGCTAGCTGTATGTAGAAACAGACAAACATCAAAGAGACCAAAACCAGGTTCACATGGAACAGGAAACTTGTAGGACCAGAGAAGAAGCAGGGGAAACTGAGCTGCTAAGTCAGGATTCCACACTGAGCAGGAAAGGTGTATGCTGCATTGGATCTCACAGCCCCAGCTCTATGTGGTGCAAAGATTATCTGTGTAAGTGATATGAAAGACACCAGGATGCTCTTTTTCTTTCTTCAGTGTGCAGCAGCAAGACTGCTGACAGGTCACTGGGATGTTTCTGAAAAGTTTACTTAATTTCCTGGTGATAAGGGCCAAACCTCCTTGTATGTATGTATGTACAGGGCCACATAGTGGGCCTTTGTTTGCTATCATAGGTCCACTGTCTTATAAATAAACTACAGACACAGTTGACAGCAATTTCAGCATCCACAGTGATGTTTCAGAGAGGCTTATCCAAGTTCTTCCAGGAGAAGGGAGATTTTATGCCTGCATACATGCATCCCAGGGACTGCACTAGTAGGACAAATGCCAACAATATCTTGCCTTTGAAGTGAAGACCTTCGTTTTTGTGTGGGAACTGTATAAAGGCCATTTAAGGCCACTCCCAGGAATAAATGCCTTTAGTACTGAAATATATTATCCAGTCGTTTGTGCTCAATCTCCTGGATTGCTTCTTATCCTCCCACCTACCCATTTTGGACTGTCCCTCATTCCTCTCTGAATTTATAATACTATAATGGAATAAAACACTGTAAAAAACATCAGTTTTATGTGCATTTGTTAAGATAATGATTTCTGGAGAGTGTCAGATCTTGAGCAAATGATTACTTAGATGGTAGTAACAAGTTGTAATTCCTGAATATATTTCTAAGAGCAGCTGTTCTAATATCTTTCTTGGGTAGCTCCACTCTCTCATGATGAAGTGGCATATTGTAGTTAATACAGGTCTTTGTGTCTTTACCACTGCTAAGACTGAAAGAGGCCTTTCTGTTCATTTATCTGGCTTCTTGTATAAAACATTGATTGCATCATGCCAGCAAACTTGCTTGGACTGCAACATGCTTTGCAGTAGTACTAATGTCACTGAAATTACTGGAATAATATGCTGAAAGTTAGATCCTAAACCTAGGATCGTTGTAGATGATGGAAATCATCAGCAAGACTGAAATGCACCTTCTGCAAGAATGGGATGCTGACATCTGCTCTAGCCTCAGTCATTGTTGTGAACCACAGATTGTCAGACAGCTTGGTCTAAGTGGGTAACATACCTTCAAACCAGAATTAAAGTGGGTGTCTTTTGTGAGGTTTGGCTGTTGGCACATGCTTACAGGTGGAAAAGAAGAAAAGGGTCCAAGAGAGAACACCTGGGGCTAATGATTTAAAGACATGAAACTGTATCAGGGGAGATTTAGGTTGGATATTAGAAAAAGGCACTCCACACAGAGGATGGTTGGGTGTTGGAACAAGTTTTCTGGGGAATTGGTCATAGCACCAAGCCTGCTAGAGTTCTAGAAGCCCTTGGACAATGCATTCAGGCACATTGTGTAATTCTCAGGGTGGTCCTGTGCAGGGCCAGGAATTGGACTTGGTGTTTTTTGTGGGTCTCTTCCATCTCAGGATATTCCATGGATTATTGGACATCACAAGGGAATCATTTGTCTTCAAATAACCAGCTGAGGACTATTCTGCATGACTCATGGTTTGAAAGCTTCTGTTTACCTTTCTTTAGAGAATGATAAAAAAGTTTGTGCAGACAACTGTTTCAATATTGTGTGTAGTGTGTGTGTTTCTGGGATATTTCCGTTGCATACAGACAAATCAGTGCTCTCAGTTTCCATGTAACAGGCTCTGAGGCATTGACTCATCATCCCTGCCTAAACCTTGGCCAAACCTCTGTTTTGAGTTAATGATCTTCATATTCGCACCACTTTGTTCAAGTGGGAGTTTTTTCCTTTCTTGGCCCCGTGTAAGGGAAAAGGGAAGAGAAGGCAGTATGTGTCCTTTGTCAGCCAAACGGCTAAAACTGTACGTGGAACCCAGCAGTTCCCTGGCATTTCATCGTGCAGGGGCAAATCCCCATGTGGGGGCTGACTTTGATTCTTTCCCACTCCAACCACTGCCCACAATTCCCCCTGTCCTGCAAAATGCTACAGTAAAGGGGAATGTGCCATTGTGAAACCCTCGGTTACCAAGCAGTACAACCCAGACGGAGCCCAGCTGTTAGTCTTGCAGGTAAGGTGCAAAATCAGGTGAGCTCCCACGTTACCCTTACCCAAAGCTTCCCCTCCTCATATTACCCATCTGTCATTCCAATGAGGGTCACATTTGCTCTTCTCACACACTGTGCCTCACCGAAGGCCTGTCTTTGTGAGAAATGTAGAGGTGTGAGTTTGCAATACTCTGGTCAGTTTTCATGGTGAAGGTCTTGAGTGGTCATGGCGAGCGCAGGATGTCTGACTCCTATACAAATGCCATTTATTACGACCTAAGTACCAGAGGAGATGGTGCAAACTGTCAGACAGATTACAAATCTACTTTTCCGTGAAGAACATGCTAAGTGTATTTGTAGTCTTCCTTTTCTAGTAGATCAAATAACCTTTTTTTTTCCTTTTTTTCTTTTTTTTAAATTTTTTTAATAAGCCTCAGGCATGAATGTTTATTGGCTCATTGCTAAGTTGAAGACTTAAAGAATTGGGAACAGCTGCATGTTGTCTCTTGAGATGTTGCCTTCAGATGTGTGGGAGTTTGTCACCTTTACATGAAAATGTAAGTATGATAACTTACATTCCCTGTGAGGAAACTGCATAGTGTATTACAAAGAACGAAGAGTGGCAGAGAGAGCAAGCCACAAAAGTAATTGTATATGACTACAGTGCTTTGTGGCTTTTGCAGTGGAAACAATACCACAGAGCTAGCAGTGGCTGCAAAGAAACAGCCCATTGTCAGGGCTGCACTCAGTCCTCTGCTCTGTGTTAGAAGACGGAGACCTCTAGCAAAGCAGTGGGCTAAACAGGGGTCAGGCATCCTTAGCTGACAGGTCTAACTGCAGGCAGGTCCTGCACCACCGTACGGGGAGACATCTACTTTTCTGTCAGTGCCCTGGTTTTGTAGCTGGGTTTTGTTTAGCACAGTGGTGTTACTTCCTGTGGGAGGGGTAGGAGAGAGGGCAGAAGAGTGAGCAGTGAGCAGAAGAGTTTGAGAGCACAGTTCTCTACAGGCCTGGCAGTCCCCTCCTTGTCCTGACCAGAACAACTTGGGTGGGTGTCTGGGCTGTGGCCACACACAGCTGCAGGCAACAGCTCTCTCTGTGCCTGTCCCTCTGCCTTGGAGGGCATCACTGGCTGGGGTGAGAGGCTGCTCTGCCAGTGCTCTCTGCTGTAGCTGTTTTCAGGATGTGCATCCCATGCCACATTACTAAGGTACATGCTGGCTTCCAGAGCTCCTCTGTGGCAGTAGCCCAAAGCTGCTGTGCTCTCCAGAGATGCCTTCAGACACCTTCTCCTTAATGCCTTCTCTTGGAGGTTTCCTTGGAGGGAAACAGAGACATCAGTGCTTCCTTCCCAGTAACATCCAGAAAATCCTTTCCTTCTTCTAAAATGGGGATTGAAGCCCAGTCAGGACTTGTTCCGAGAGAGAGAGAGTAAAGCTGCCAGGATATTGCCATTTCCCCACATCTCATCTGGTAGGAGGACTGAAGTCAGAGACATGGGCCACTTTCTCCTTGTTCAGCTGGGTCTGATGGTGCAGGAGGTTTCTGACGCTGGTTGGAAAAGGGTCTGCTCAGTGAAATGGATCATACACATGCCAGGATCTCATGGGGAAGCCTTGGTGAGTGGTGTGTCCCTTTGCAGGCTTGCCTGTGCCTTTGTTACACCAGATCTCTAAGTAGGTTGGTAGTCAGGTACCCAGGTACTCAGAAATATCAAGGCCAAGTGTCACTTCTGTGATATACAGTGAAGAGGGGACATCACCTATTGAGCACTCATCACTTCTCTTGAGTGCCTCTCCACTGCTAACAGAAAGCTCATTTTTGAACAGACCTTTTATATCCTTTAGGAGTGGTTTCTTTCCCCTGCCTACCTGTTGCTCTAATGGAAACAAGGATGTTAGGTGTGCACTAACTGGTCTCCTGGAGCACAGGGACTGTCAGTCTGACTCATTTCAGCTGCCATTTTACAAGAACATGTGTGGGCATGACAAACCGATTACTGGAAGTAGTGGCCTTGATTGTGAATACAGGGAAGCCTTTTACACCTTGTTCTACTGCTACGGAGCTTTCCTTCTCTTTTCTCTCACCTTCACACACACACATGCACGTGTCTTTTTGTTCGTATTTAGTTTGTACCAATCCCAATTTCTGCCTGCAGCTCCACAGCAGGATGGCACCGAGCAGACTCTGCGTGTGCTCAGAGCAGAAGGACAGTCCCTGCCCCGTTGTGTTTGCAGTCTGAGCATGTGACAAACAGACAATGCACAGGGTTACCCTGGAGTGCTTTGAGGAAGAAGGGAGTTGAGCAGAGTGTGGGCAGTGGTTTCAGCACGCTGGGAACTTTCCTCCACTCTGCTTGGTGGACCAGGCATAAAAAAATAAAGGCAGGAGAGATCTGGGTTGCTGTCTGTGCCTAAAGTAATTTAGACACTTGGGCTTGAAGCAGATGTGTTCAAGAGATCATCACAACTTGCTTGGCTGGGGAGTCCCTGCCCTCAGCTTGCTTTTTGCCACAGAGGGTGGAGATCAGGCACAGAAATGTCATCTTGCTCCTGTTGCTTCCTCTCTCCTTTTGTGTGTGTTTCCTTTGTGCATTCTTTGTAAGGAAATAATAACAGAAAGAAGGAAGAAAAGCCAGGTTTAGAGGCAGCAATACTGTGACTTTAGTGCATTTTACCTCAGAAAAATTTTTCTCTTTTTGTTCAAAAAAGAGTATTTTTTACCTCATTAGTACCTATTAAAAATGATGAAGCTGGAGAAAAGGAGATGTCTTACAAGACCTTCCTTTAACTTCAAGGAAGAATGGCATGAATGAACAAGAAAAACTGATCTAGTATTGTACATCTCCAATGCCACAGGTTTTTTCTGTCTTCTTTCTTGACCTACATCTGTGATAAAAAGCTGGAAGATTTCAGTGGCCACTGTAGCAGAGCAGTTGTGCTGAGGAGGATAAGATTCAAAATCCTCACCACTCGATCTGTTTCATATTGGAATCAGGAATAAAGATTTTATGATCTTCTCCTGTGTTTTTGGACCTAGCTCCCATGCCTCCTCACAGCTTCTTTCCTCATCCTCTTTCCCACACCAGCCAGCTTCAGGGCTGGTTTATGGTTAGATCCAAGGCAGTGTTCTCATCCCCTTCCATCCTCATCCCTCTCTCACAGCTTGCTCAAATGGCTGGCCTGCCTGCAGGATGCCTTTGTGGCACTGGCCAGACCCTGGCTGATGAGACAGATGAGATGTTGATGCAAAGCTGATCCTGGAGGTTTCTGAGAGAAGTGTGTCTCCTTTGTAAGTGTTGTCCACAGCCAGCAGCCACCTGCTCCTCACAGGGGATCTGGGGCTTGCTGTCCCCTTGCTGCTGCTAAGACTAGAGGGGAGAAGGATTCCCTTTGCTCCCCCACCCTAAAAATGCATTTGTCCCATTGGGATCGTGGCATGTGGATCTGGAGCTGAACTCTTTGGGTGAGCATTGAAGAGGACAAGGGCCCAGCTGGTCATGCAGCTGGGCGGGCAAACTCCTGGGGCATTTCTGCATTTGGTGTACGTTTTCTTTGTTGCTACATATTGTCCCCATCCTGACAAAACCCTGTGTGGAGAGGTATTTCTGCCTGTGTTTCTTGTGCCTGTGCTAGAAACAAGAAGTGCTGGGGTGAGAGCTGGAGGAGGGCACAAGGGCTGTATTGACACATCCCACGACTGCTTGCTCAGAGCAGAAAATCCTTTCACCTGCCAGGAGCTGTCAGTAGACAAGGCAACACTGGATTTTTTTGGCTGTGAAAATGAACTTTAGGAGGATTCTCCTAGTCAAGTGCTTGCTGCTTTTATTTCCCAGTGTAAAATGTGAGTTTTTCTTACCCTTTTTTGCTCTTTCAGGCTAACATTAAAACTGCATTTTAAACCATTTACAAGTTGGTGGGCTGTTACTGATAAGAAACTAGTTCCACTTTTTCAATGAGTGAAGACATCTGGGTTACTGCTATTAGTATTTGATTTAATTTTGATTTTCAGCCGGGGGGAGGGCAGGACCTGAGTTTCCTATTCCAGTTATAATAACAAGCTGTAAAGAGTTTTGGTTTTAAGTTAATGAGCCTTAATTTGACACATGTATAATGAGAAATGTCAGCATGCAGTTTTCTTTCTGCCCTCGAGGTAGCTTGTACTACATTAGAGATCCACTGTTCACTGTGCATTATCTCATGTAATTTCCTTTTCTTATCGAAGATGTGCAAATCTTTTGAAAGTGCAGCTTATATTCTTCCATAAATATTAACAGAGAGTGATATATTTCAGTGTCTTCAGTAGAGCTGAAGTCTAAGATGGAAAAACAGCAAGAAAATACATATATGTTTTATATTTTGCATATTACTGTTCTCATTATTTTTTAAAATATTAATCTAAAAACTTAATTAAGGTGCTAACTCATAGATTAGAGAAGGTTATAAGAGATGGAGGCAATACCAGCATGCATAAATTTTTTTTTCTCTGTTTCATTCCACTACTGATTGTATGTACGGCTGTTTAATGCTTTGTTTTCCTTCAGAATAAAATTAATAGATAAATAAGGATTTTTTCTTTTAATGTATACGATATATAAAACATCTTCCCCAGCAGAAATTATGATTATTCCTTTGAATGGAAAACTTATTTCAAAGACTTCCCTCCTCTAAAGTTACTACAGGAACTTTTTCCTTTTAACTCCTTCTTGTGACTACGAGTGAGCTCTAGGCTCTCAGCTCAGGTCTTTCTGTCCCTGGGAGCACATTTCAGTGGGCATTTTTTAGCAGAAATGTTGTTTCATTAGCTAAACAGATTGTTAGTGTCATGTGTGGGGGATACTAAGCTTTCCACTAGAAAAACTATAGAGATCAGATAAACAACTAGAGGTGTCTAGGTGGTCTGTTCATAGAGATGCCATTGAATTATCCTTGAAAATTTGGATTACTTTACTTTCAGAGAGAAAATATAAGTGGTATCTGTAGTGTCTGTTGTGCAAAGAAATCCTATTATTAGCTCTAAATATTTGTTCATGATGGAGCAGAAACAAGTATGAGAATTCAAATATTTGGGTATAATCTGTAGTGTCATCTGTGTGAGGCATAGCTGCTTCCAAGGCTGTTTAGTCGTTAGCTTGATTTCAGGATATTTCATTAGATATGTCAAATACACAAAGGCAATACACAAAGAAGAGCCTCTCTTTAGACTGGGGGTGAATGTGCTCAGAAGCACCACAGCATTAGTGTTCTTATTGGAGAGGCACAGCATTTTAGTTCTTTGATTATCTCTGATATTGTTAGTTTAATGAAGTAAACAGTGGATTTCAGTTTCCCCTCTGTGGTGCAGTTTTATCATCGTAGATACCAGGAATAAAAATATGCATAAACATAGTTTTTCTCTCTGTGGGGAAAAAGTGCTTGGAATATATAAAACTAGAGCAGAATCAGCTCCTCCTGCCAATTGTCTTCATCCTGTAAATTGAGGAGGAATGAACATCAGAAAATGACAAATGCAGTAAGCCATGGCCCATTTGGTTATCAGTGAGCTTATCCCACCTGACACTTTTACGCACGTTTCTACCTCCTCCTGCAGATTTTCCACCTGCCTCTGGGGTAGGGATAGTGCCTCACTGGAAATGACCTCTCAACAAACTTTGCACTCTGAAGTCTCAGCTGACCAGAGACGGGCCCTGCAAGGGCTGTGTGTGAAGCAGCCTAGGGGAGAGTGGGCACGGCCCGAAGAGCTCGTCATCCCCTCTGGTAGTAATGCAACTGATGTTTAGCATCCGTGGCTTTCCTAACACCCCCTTTGGCAGTTTAAGTGCTGCCCAGTCCTGGTACCACCTTTGGGAAGCTCCTACTCTTAACTGTTCTGGAGAAGGCAGCTGTCAACAAAGGAGACCCATGAAGAGAAATCTTTTTTGGCCTTTGCTTATCTCGTAATGTCTCCAGCACCCCATCAGTTCACAGGATGCAGGTAGCTGTTTCTTCCTGCTTTATTTGCCCCATTAGGATACTGTACTAGAAGAATCAAGTGGATATATTCCAGTGGGGCAGGGTGCCTGGAATGGAGGAGAGGCAGTGGATCTGCCTTCAGTTCAGTGCGTTACACTCACTCGTTGCTTAACATGGGCTACTCTTATTGTCATTGTTGCTACCACAGTTGTTGCTGAGCTGATCCTACTGTCCAGGGACACTACTAGTCTGTGTTCTTGCTGTCTGCAGTAATGTTTGCAGTGATGGGCACTCTGGGTACCAGCCTGTACCATGTGCAAAACATGCCAAAGTGACCTTATTTTCAGGAAGGGTTAAGTTCAGGGTTAAATACACAGGCAGATTTCAAGATTCAGTCACGAATCTTGGCATCCAGAGTCACTCCAAGTCAGTCAGCCAGAGTATAAAGTCAGTCTTTGAAAACTGGACTCTTAGCTTTCTCACCTCTCAGAATTAAACTGGACGCTAACATTTATCTAATGAATAATCAGAGGGGATTTGGAGCAGGGGAAGCAGATGGCATCAGTAATGCAGAGAGGCTTTGGCAACTTGGAAGGGGGGGGGACATAGCAAATGACAGCCTTTTGGGTGACATCAGCCTTTTGTAGCTTCTGAGCATGGCACCGGGAGCTGCTGGAGACCAGTGATGGGCTGGCTGTGCTTCCCTTAACAGGCTCTGGCACCAACCGGATTTACAAGGCAGTGAATGAGACGGCTCTCTTTGGCATCACTGCTCCTGGGAGCATATATGAAGCAACATGGAAGAAAAATGGACAAAGGTTGGTTCAGGTCAAAGATAACAAAGTTAAGTACTATGTGAACAAGGACCAGTACAGGTGTACGATATTCCGAAATGGGACTCTGCAAATACAGCAGGTGGTGAAAGGGGACAGTGGAAAGTACACAGTGACGGTGTATCAGCAGGATGGAAAATTGAAGGCAGAAGAAGATACAATGTTCTTTGTTCAGGGTAAGTTTTTGCTTTTTCCATACCATTCCCAGCATAGCTGAATAAGACCTGGGACTCTTTTATCTCTCCTACAGCCTTTCCTAATCATTCTGTAAGACATACCTTTTTCCTCCTGCCACTGACAGGAGTCTACCTCTCTTCTCCCTTCTCTTGCTTCTGTTGGTGACCTCAGGTCCCCCTGGCTTCTTTCTGGCCCCCCTGTTTGTCAGCCACCAAGTTTCTACGAGTGCAGCTGTGAGCATATTCACGTTGACAGCAGGGTGAGTGTGGTTGGCCCTACTGCAGCACCACACATGGTGCTGGAACCCTGAGCTGGGGTAGCATCCTGCAAGGGGGGCTGGGCTCCCAGCAGCATCCTGCTTCTAGAAACCTCTTGTGGGAGCACAGCAGCCTACATGAGGTACAGTTGTGGCTGATGCACTGTAAACTTCTGGCACTTCTGGTGCCATTTTATGGGAACTGGGTTATGACTTTTCTTCTCTAGCTACTGGTCCAGCAAGGTGAACAACTTATGTTGCATCTGCCAACCCCACAAAGAGAGCTCGGGAGCCCAGATGGCACTAAATGCCTATATTTAGGCAATGGGATCCCAGTCCATTTTTGCTCTAACATAAAAAATAGCCAGCAGTCACCTCCCCTGAGATATACCATTACAGAAGTTGAATTTGCAGTGGAAGAAGACTCCTGCACCCTATCCTTGCATAGCATAACACAACAAATATGAAGATTGTGCTGTTCAAAGCACAATTAAGCACACACCTGGGGATTTCAGCTGCATGGGTTCAAAGCATGAGGGCAGCCACCATTGCTGTGCTGAATCTTGTTTAGAGATCAGAGCAGTAGCAACCCAAAGTTTTTTGGATGAATGGAGAAGATGAAGAATGGCTATTCTGGTCCTTTATGGCTGCTGCCCCATCTCCAGACTTCTAAACTGTAGGACAGCTTGGGTTCTTTTCCCAACAAGAGGATAGTTTTGCTTTGTCCTTCTTCAGCCAGCATGCACACCTTTGCCAACATCTCAAGTTCATGGGCACCAGAAATGGTGCCTTGAGGAGGCAGCAATGACAACTGTAATGGCCTTAGCAGGGTTTCTGTAGAATGGGAGGCCCTGTGTCTGATGGGCTGCTGAGCAGTGAGGGTGTCTCACTACATTGGGAACTTTTATTGCAAACAGATGCAGGAAGTCGTCAGGACCTGATGCTGTTGCTCATGTTTTAAGCCATTGAACTGTCATTGGGGTGTCCTTTTGTCAGGTTAAGATTAATGTCCCAACCCAGCTGTGTGCTGCATAATTTCCTCTGCTATGCAGCAGAGAGGTTGCCTTACCTCTGACACACAGCTGTGGAAGTAGTCCTGTAGTAACTGTTGAACACTAGAGTAATCTGTCAGCCAGGTTACCCCTTTGTTACTAGGGCTGGACAAACAGTTGTTAAAAAAAAATAACATTATTTGGTTCCAATGATATCCTCACACAACTCCATTACCAGCACCTGACTCTAGTGTTTCATGCTGGCATGTTCCCCTGAATCATAGGTTACAGTTTGCAAAAGAGGAGTGGGCTTTACAAGGAAAGGGTGGCTGCAGATGTCATGGTGTGAACCTGGACTGCATGTGCCATGAACATCTCTTAGTGGCTTTAAAATTTATGATCTCTATAACTTACACTGCCTGTAACTAGAGGTGGCTCTGGCAGATTTATATTTACCTGGTCTAAAAGGTAGAAATAGGGGGTTTTTTTCCATGTGCTGTCCCTGGCAGTTGCCCCTAGTTGAGGAAAACCCCACAGGCTTTTCTGGCTCTTTCAGCACCACCAGTGATAGAGAAACTGAAACCAAAATGTAACTAGTTGTTTGCAGGGCAAAAGAGACAGAAATCAGTTCTGTCTGTCATAACCTCATAGACAGCTGAAGTGTCTCCTTTGGGTTTTCCATTCTGGTTTGATGGGCTTTCATGCTGTGGATGTTGTGCTAGCTGAGTGCTGGTGGTAGTACACAGAACATCATAAGTGGCTGTTTTTCCTGCACTAGAGATAATCTCTCCTCATGGGCACAGGCAGAGCAGGGCCAACTTCATTTGCACCAAAATACCGGGCCCGGGGTTGGAGGGGGCCGTGTCTCTGAGTCCCTCCCATCCACCACCTCCTTGGAAGCCCAGAGCAGCTCCTTCCCCTCACCTGCCTGGCTGGCTGTGAGCTAGGCTGAGCCTGAAAGTAGCCCAGTCACAGTGGTGCACCTCTGCTTTGCTGGGCCAAATATGTAGGCTACTGCACTGCATTTTCTTTATTATTGCCATGTTACTTCTGTAGTAGAGGTCTAATTTTCTCTTCATTAGCTGGTTCATTCTCATTAGCTGGTTATTTGGGATTAATTCTCTGTTCTGCTTAATAATGGAGGTTTTCTAAAGGAGAAACCATTTCAGATGTGCCTGTCCCTTCGCTTCTTTTTCAGAGCCTGTCCCTCAGCCAATCCTCAGTGCTAAATGCATGAATAAAACTGTATCTGTCAAGTGTGAAGTAAACCAGGAGGCTAAAGATGAAGAACTTATGATAGAACTGACTCAACCTAATAGCAGAAGAATCCAGAAGAATGCAACAATGCTGGAATTGCAGACGCGGCATTCTGGGACATTCAGATGTGCTGTTAAGAACCAAGTCAGTGAAAAAGTGGCTGAAAAAGTAATTAAGTGCTCAGGTAAAAAATCTCTTTTGTCAGAATCTGCTAGGGTGGACCCACACAGCTTGATGCAGTTGCACATATCTGTAGGACTGGTCCAGGTGCCAGGAGCATAGATGATTCTGGGTACCCAGTACTGTGAGTCTAATGGCAACACAGTTACTGGGAGCTGATGCTTCTGTGGTATCTGGGATGTGAGTCATGCTTTCTGCTTGGCATTCTCAGCCTTGCTGCATCTCCCCTCTCCCCATCCTGCTGCTCCCTGCCCTGTTGCTACTCTTATTGCACCTCTAATCTAAGGGCAGTGTGGCCAAGCCAGGGACAGCAGGATGTGAGGTGGGCCATGCTCCTCTTCTCCTGTGGCCAGCAGTGTTTTTGCCCATGCTCAGTGAGGCCTGGGGGTTGCTGGAAGAGAGGGACAGGTTTTTATGGAGTCAAGAGCCTTGCGGGTGGTAATGAGGCCTCCAGAGCCCATTGCAGTGCTGCTCCCAGTGGAGGTGAAGTCTTCTGAGAGAAACTGCAGCTTCCCAGTGAGATCAGGCTGTCTCAAGGGTGAATGCATCAGAGGGAGGTTTTTGGTCATCCCATCATTTTTTCCCACCCCTTCATCACTGCTGATTCTTCTTCCAAAAGTTGTCAGAGGTACCCTGACTGACTTTCTGGTGTCAGCTTCCTGATAGACTTGAGCAGTGTCAACCATCACTAGTGGTAGAACAATGAAGTAAAGGAGAAAGCAGAGAAGTGGGCCTGAAAGTGTTTTAATGACATACAGCAGTCTGCAAAAGGCAGAAAGCACTTTCCTCTTCATTTTTATTCTCCTTTATTCCCTTAAAGCTTATGGTACTTCCCAAAGGTTGACTTTGGTCAAGTGGTCCAAAGCCAAAGAGTTGTCTTCAGTAACATAGTATAGAACTACACAAACTACCACAACATAAATTAACGGCTTATTTTTGGAAAATATGGCCTGGGATCTTCTCATATGTATATGAAGCCACAACACTGATTTCAGAGGATTTGCTTTTGATTTACATCCTCACAGTGGAGAAATCAGTTATGTGGGTTTTTTTCTCTCCATAATCATATCTATGAAGGTGGTGGTTGCCTGCTAGATGTGGATGTGGATGGGTGCTCTCACAAGGGGAAGAATAAGCTGATTGAACTCTCCAGCTTGGCCTAGAAATCAGGAGAGAAGTAATGGGGAATTTAGATAAGTTTTGGGGTTGCATGGCTCTGGTGAGAATGGTCAAATGTATCATGGTTTCTCTTACTCAGGTGAAGTGTGATCTTTCTATGGTTTTTCTTACTCATCTGAAGAACTGAAGGAATTGCATCTTCAGTTGAAAATTATTAAATAGGCAAAAGAAGTCGTGTGTGATTCATCTCCTCCCCCCAGTAAAAGTTTTGAAGTTTAAGGCACAAAGGACAGATCACATTGGTATGACACTGAATGTGGAGTTCAGTTCAAAGTTCAGAATTCCAGTGCAGAACTGAAGAAAATTGGCGGGGCTTGGGCTCATCCCACCTAACTGCAAATGCTTCACTTGAAGCATTCCCTTGCTCTAGATTCCCACTGGAGGATGGGGGGCTTGTGAGACCTGACTCAGTATTTCCAATTTCCATCTATTTCTGCCACAGCGAATTTAGGGAAAGTCCAAATCTGAAGGTCAGCCCACGGTGTGAGAAGGGAGGGAACAAGCCTTAAGCTATGTAGGCTTTACTGAAGTGATCCAAGGTCTGCTGAGGCTGACTGAAAGGCAAAGAGCTGAGGGACAGGGTGGCCTCTGCTCCCCTGTGCAGCCCTTGCCTCCTGAGGAATCCTCCCAATGTCTAATATAGCTGAACAAGGTGGTTTTTTTGTTGCTGCCTGACCTAAAGGACTACACAGTGGGAAGGGGCGGGAGGGATGTGGCATGGACTTTGAAGGTGGGTATGAGAGCGTGCTGCTGGATTAGGTGTGTTTGAGGAAGGGCAAACTAGCCCAAACACCTTGTCTTAATGAGGCAATGCTGGCAGAAGCTGTCCATGCCAGGGCACAAGCCAGGCAAGCAGAGCCTGCCTGCACTGCTGGTGTAGGCTCTATCTACAACTATCAACTAGATAAAGTAGAGTTCACCTCTTCTCACCCTTGAGAAATGCTCTTCTTTCACAGGGCGAGTTGGGTGAGAGAGTTTGTTTTTTCTCACATCATTAACAGAGAAATGAAAGGTTTGCTATGCTGATGTTTAAGGTACAAATATAGCATTTCTCAACACCTAAAAACTTCTAAAACCCTTCCTCCTCAAACTAAAAGCCTCTCAAACCTTTCTGTGTTGTGGCAAGACTGCCAGATCCATAAAAATCCCTCAGCTTGCAATCAAACCTCCTTCCAACCCTGCTATCCTCTGTGAACACTTTGTCCTGCATTTAAGGCCAATCACCCTGAATTTCTAGCAGGAAAGGCATGCTTCAGGTGGGCTTCAGCTCAGCTAGCTTTTCATATAAGTGTAATTATATGTGAATCTGCCTGGGGTCCTCTTATAATTTTTTAACTAATAACTAAGAACTAATTTTTGTAACTAATTTTTGTTTTCCATTGGGGCAGCCCAGGCTGATGGTGCTCTTTATAGTGTAGACATCTGTGTTTTGTGTCATTGCTCTTTGCCCTCCGTTGCATGCTCACTGCATGGCAAGGGTGGTACCAGCAGTGGTGTCCCCTTTGGAGCTTTGTGCCCCAAGAAGCCAAGCAAGGTGGGTTCAGTTCAGCTCCACAGCACCTGCTCTCCAGAGTTAACACTCTGAATTAACTCAGAGTTAACAGAGTTAACATGGAATGCTGGGAGGGCAGTCCGAGCAGGAGGTCATGAAGGAAGGCCAGCATCCAGCAAATCTCTGGTGAAAAAAGGAACACCCATATAAATTTTTGCTCATCAGGCAAACCAAATTCTTTTTTTGAGACTGTGATGTATTTGGTTGTGTTCTTTTCCTTTTTCCTTTTTTTTTTTTTTAATTTGTGTGCAGCCAAAATTGAAGAGGAAGTACCAAAATACCATGAAGCAAGCTAGTCTCAGTGTTTCCAGCTCAGTAGAAAATACTTAAAAAGTTTATTTTTGTTAGATGTTGAGTACTGCCTGGATGCTCATTGTCCTTAAATGGGTCCATTGCTAGCAAGAACCAGGCATTTGTGGTAATTTAACTAAGATGAGCTGGCACACATGAATGCTCTGGGTTCAATTTTCTGCAGAACTTGAATCCATTATGGAGCAATCAAAATTCTCCAGAAAAGGCAAAGGGTGGGCTGTCTACTGCTCTGCATTTACAGTCAATGGAAGAAAATATAGAATTCTAAGTAGATATTGTGCAAGTTATTTCTTTCCATCTAACATCCTCTTTCATCCTCTTAACTAGGCAAGCTGGACCTTTATCTCATCTTAAGCATAGCAGGAGGTGCAATCCTTTTCATCATCTTTGTGATTTGGCTTATTTATTGTATCAGGAGGAAGAAAACAAAAAGGCTTGAAGGTGATGGTAAGTGTTTTTAAGGAGCTTTATGTTGCTATCCAGCTACCTAAAATCACAGAACTTCCCACTAAACAGCATCCCTGTGGTCAGGAGCATGCTCTCTGCCTTGGCATGAACAATAGCCTGGTTTTAGCATGCAGTGAATCTGAGCAGATCAGCTGGCATTGCCAGTCTCACTTTCTGATATATGCTTTGAACACAGGACTTCTTGTTCTCAAGCCTTCTTGTTTATTTGTGGGGGAAGAATTCCTTCTCTAAAGCTTGGCCAAGGCCACCAGTCAGGAGCAGCTGTGGGGCTAAAATATACATTTAGATATCTTGTCACCAGATTTTTTTCATTAAATTTATGTAGTATAAAATTCAGATCCTTAACATCATTAGTATCACTCAGAAACAGTGTAGGTAGTGAGCAGGGACAAGAAGGACTCAGCTTTTCTATGTGATTCCTCAGGCATCTCACAAAACTTGTTCTCTCTGCAAAACAATGTCCTTGGAGGCCTGTCAACACTGGAAGTCCAACTTGGGGCACTTTTAAAGAGTTGAAGTTTTCAGAGTGTGCATCAGAGTCTCATCTGTTGTCCAAAATTCATGTCTCTTTAAGATCATAGGAAATACTCTAGCAGTGGGCTCTCAGGCTTGACTGAGAGGTTGCCTTGAATTGCACAGAGCCTGAGCATTGCTGCTAGTTTGGGTGGACAGAGGACACTGGGCTGCTGCTCAAGAGGAGTAATCTGGCCTACCTGGAAGGGAGGCTAAAGCAGATGGGAGGTTGCCCTGGCAGAGGTTGTTTAAAGTCTTGTTTCTGAGTTCTGCCCTCATGCTGTCAGGCTTCCTGTGTGGTCTCAAATAACAGCTAAGTCTCTGTGTCAGTCAGTTCTTGAGTTACAAAATGGGAATACCAGTTGCTTTGTACACAACAGCTGTCTTTGTCAGGATAAAGAGGGCAATGCCTGAAGGAAACCTCAGTTGGTACCTCAAAGATGCCAGCGGTCAAGCTGACAAGGGTGAGCACGATCAGTCCCATGGCCAAGGTGAGAGCAACCTCACTGCACTTGAGTGTGGGTAGCTTGCCTTGGCCCTCATACTTTCTCTAAAGTTATGACCCTGAAGAATAGGAAAGTGCTTTCCCATTTGCTGGGAGAGCTCATGGCAGTGCAACCACGGGATGTTGTCTCAGAAGTGTGGCCATACCTTGTGAGGGCAACACTGGTGCAAGCATAGCCATCAGAGTGTTATTTTACATTAGAGCTGTTCTCATCTGAGTGGTATAAATTACTCCTTCAACTGTGTAGTGACACCATATCCTCAATTCTTGGGTCTGGATTCAGCATCAAGAAAACAAGTCTGGGAAAATGAGAACCCATGTAGAAGGGTGATTTA